>KQ482061.1:1377440-1414470 GCA_001430745.1 Auxenochlorella pyrenoidosa | reverse complement strand
GGTGGTGGTGGTGGTGGTGTGTGTGTGTGGTGGGNGGGGGGGGGGACGGCTCGGCTGGGCAGTGGCACAGCTCCCTCTTGCTACTATTTTCGATTTCAAATGCTCGTCAGCATGGTTCATGCAACTCGCTGGTTGTGCCTCCCGGCTTGCAGGGCGGCGGCGAGGAGGCGCTGCTGCGGTTCTACCATGCCGAGCTCATGCAGGGCCTCAGAGCGCTGGCAGCCAGCGGCAGCAGCGACGCCAATGCCAGTGGCGGCGTGGGCACAGTGGGCTGCCCGGCAAAGGCGGCGCAGGCGGTGGAGGGCTACACGTTTGAGGCGCTGCAGGCCGACTGGCAGCTGGCGGTGTGCGACTACGTGCGCTTCATGGCGGGCTGGGGCTTCTGGGGCAACACCTCCTGGGCCTCAGCTCGCGCCAGGGAGTGCCTCGCGCAGCTGGGCCTGGCGTGAGGCTGCAGCCGTTCACAGCGGCAGCGTCCACCCGCACTCTTGTTCCTGCCAGCACGCATCCTCTGCATGGAACGCTGCCGGCTCCATCTCTGTCGCAGGCAGCTATGATTCAATTTCATTTCATTCTTTGCAATCAATTCACATGGGAAATCACACTAACTTGGTCCGCATAGGTGAAGAATTAAGAGAGATGCAAGCTCTTACCCTGCGCGGGCCCGCTGCCGCCACGCTGGCACCACTGCCAATTGCCAGCCTTCGCCAATTGGCGATATCGTTGTATTCTACAAACTCCTGGTTGTCTCGAGTATCCTTTGTGCGCTTCACACGGCAGCAGGACTTTGGGTTAGAGGAGGAGGAGGACGGTGGTGTGCACACGCCGGCCATGGCAGCGGTTTCCGAGGTGCCCGAGGCGCCATCTACTAGCGGCAACACGGGCCGACGCGACCAGTCAGACCTGCCGCCCGGACTGCGCAAATACCGGCGGCTGGAAGCTCCCACGGCAGAGCAAATAGCGTCGGTGAGAATGTTTCTCAGTAGCAAGAGTTGTCTGATGAATTGTGGAAGCTTAGAATGGGCTGGCAGCACTTGCTACCGCCAGCGGCGCCAGGCAGGGTCATGACCCCTGCATACTGGCATTCTCCACTGGTTGTGTTGCCGGCTCTGCCCCATGCGTGCTCGCATTTGAGCACACATCCACACTCATGATCCACACCCAGGGTCAGCAACCTGTGCATTGACTGTCCACCAGTTCGCCCGCGCCTCCGGGGGGCACCCGCTAACGAGTGCCGTGCTCATGCTCGTTGGCGCCCTGCCTGCCCGCAGGAGGACTTTATGAACAACTGCGTGGTGCGCACCGTCCTGAGCGCGGTGATGGGCAGCGGCATGGGCGTGATGTTTGGCATATTCATGGGCACCATGGACACGGTGGGTGTGGGCTTGGGCCTGCTTCTTGCTGGGAGCGGGTGCAGGGGGCGGTGTCCGGCTTTGTTTGGAGCCGCAGCTCGCCGGCCCTGCATTTGCGCCACTTCAGTCGCAGCCTCCGCCCTGCGCTGCATGCCAGCTGGTGCTCGGCGCTCTGCCAGCAGGCGGCTTGCCAGTACCTGCTCCAAGCCTGCCGACCCTGTCGCTGCGCCTCTTTTGAGTGCCCCCAGGGCGTCGCGGGGGGCGGCGTGGGAGACTACCAGAAGCAGACGATGCGGCAGGCCTTCAGGGAGATGGCCAAAAACACAATGGCCAAGAGCAAGTGAGCAGCCAGGGGCAGGGGCAGGGACAATGGCGATGGTGCCGAGCCGCTCCTGCAAAGCACAGCCACCTCACAGCGTCCTTTCCCTGCGCTCCCAGCACGGCGGAGCAATGGCGGGCGCTGGGCCTGGCTTTCTGCCACCCCTGGGCTTCACTGCCGCGCCTGCCCTGCCCATCTGCCCTGCCAGATCATACGCCAAGGGCTTTGCCGCCATGGGCGCGCTCTTTGCGGGCAGCGAGTGCCTGATCGAGTCGTACCGGGCCAAGCACGACATGCGCAACTCGGTCTACGCCGGCTGCGCCACGGGGGCGATCCTGGCGCACTCGGGCGGGCCCAAGGCCATGTGCATAGGCAAGCGGGGCCTGCGCCGCATGCGTCTCCCAAGCCTGGCAAGCTGCCGCCGGGGGCTTGCTGCAGGGGCCGCATGCGCGGGGTTGGCGCATGTGCTTACGGTCGTCCCTGGTGCCCGCTGCTCTGCAGGCTGCGCCTCCTTTGCCGCCTTCTCTGCGCTCATCGACCGCTTCATGGGTGAGCGCGGCGGCTGCCGCCCCACCTTGCCTCAGGGAGCCAGCCCTTCCGCCTGTTGTGGCCGAGCGGTGCTTGCTGCCTGCCTCAGCTGGGCCCCAAACCTGCAGCTGCAGCCCTATGAACTCGCACTCCCTGGGCCCGCTCCCTTGGATTGCAGGACACTGAGGTGCTGCTTGCGACCACCTTCCTCTGGTGCTGCCCACTTGCTGCTCCTGGGCTGGGCTTGCTGTCACACGGTGTTCTGTCCAAGATGCTGCATATGCATAACTGGCCCATGCTTCAAGCGGCTTCACTCCTATGCCTCCTTGCATTCTCTGCGGGCAACCCCTGTGCTTCCTCCTGACTGCCCCACACTGCTTCTGACTGACAACTCCTTCCTTGCACTGCTGTTCCTTCCCATACTGCTTGCTGTAACAACAAATGTAGCCATCCCAAGGTAGCTGCTTAAAGCCTGCCACACAGCTTGAAGAATCCTGTGTGCACTCAGGAGGAAAAGAATATCAAATGCCGAGAATTGCCAGGAGGGCGGCCTGCAAAGGTAGCTGCTACATCTCAAGACTGTTGGCTGCAGCTGTCGCTTGCTCTGACTGCCCATGCGCTGGCGGCGCCTCTCCATCCTCTGCCAGAGTCATTGCACCCAGCTTTCCATCCAGCAGCTCAACTGCCCCGGCGACTGCCCCGGCGGCGTGCGCCGGCTCTGTGATGCCGCCCTCGTCCGCTGGCGCGCCCGCTGGCAGCTCACCTCCTGTTGCATCCACGTGTTCCACTGCCGCTGCAGCCGCGGCAGCCGGCCCAGACGCGGAGCGGCCAAGGCTACCGCCAGCCGGCCGGCCCTTGAAGCTGCTGGGCTTGGGCACCGAGTGCTTGGCAAACTGGAGGGCACGCTCGCGCACACTGGCGCCTGGTCGCGGCGGCGGCGCTCGCTGGCGCGTGGGCTGCGTGGCGATGCGCTCTCGGTTGGCCTTGCTGACCTGCAGGTAGGATGCGCAGGGTGAGGCACGGCACGTTTGAGGCAAGGCAAGAACCCATGCACTCGAAACAAACAGGCAGGCGTCCAGCAGACATGGCATGGCATGCCCTGCAACAGGATGGCGATGCCTACCCAGTGCCTGCCTCTGCTGCCCACGCCCCCCGCCTCACCGCCTGCCCAAATTGCTGCTGGCGGTCCCGCTTGCCCGTCTGCTCGCCGTCGGGGTGCGCAGGACCTAGGCTGCCAAGCTCCCAGTACGTGGCTGTGGCCTGCTTGGCGTCGTACCGCTTCTGGCGGTACTCTGCCAGCGAGTAGGGCCGCCACTCCACAGCGCGCGGCGCCTTGTCAAACTCGATGGAGGGGAGCACGGGCTGGGCAGCAGGGCCGCTGCCGCCCTCGGCAGAGGCCGCTTCAGCAGCAGCGGCCAGCAAGGCGGCCCTGCTGCGTGGTGTGCCCAGCGGCTGTGCATCAGCCTCGGCAGCAGCGGAAGCGGCGGCCAGCTCATCTGGGGCCTGGCTGGCCTCTGCCGACAGCAGCAACACCGCGCTGTTGCCCGCTTCCAGGCTGCCAGAGTCGCAGCCAAATGAGGGCTCTGCTGGCAGCGCCGCCTTTTTCCTGCGGGCCACCAGGCGGCCCTGCCTGGCAGCCGCCGCTGGGGCCGGCGGCGAGATGGCGAACGCGGGCAGCGGCAGTGCGTAGGGCTGCTGCCGGGCCGCAATGCCGCCTGGGAAGGGTCCCTGCTGCAGGTACAGTGGCGGCTCTGGCCATGGACCCGCCGGGAAGTATGGGGCGCACGGTGGCAGGGGCATGGCCGTGTGGTCCGCTGCAGCACCCAGCATGAGGGGTTGCCAGCCTTCCTGCTGCGGCCCAGGCCAGGAGGCGTGCCAGGAGAGCGGCCCTGCATGCGCCTCTGCTGCCTGCTGGGGATCCCAGTACAGCTGCGTGGGCGGCAGCATCATCGGAGGCCCCTGTGCCGGCAGCGGCCAGGTGGTAGCAAAGGGTGACCCATCAGCCAGCTCGCCGCTGCCAACGCCACGGAAGCTGCCAGGGCCCCAGTGGGCCGGGATGGGCAGGGAACCGGCAGGGTGGATGGGCGCGCCCCAATAGGGGCCTTGCTCCTGCATCGCCTGCTGCTGGTGTTGCTGATTCTGGTGTTGTTGACTCCAGTCCAACAGCGGCTGGGCTGCTGCAGCCTCTGCTGTGCCAGTGGCTGTGGCTGTCCACCCACAGTGCGGCGGAGCGCTGGTCGGCGGCAGGCCAGAGGGCGTGCTGGTGTCGGTGGTGGCAAACGTCGACTCCATTCGGTCCCTCGCCTCCATGCGGTGTTCTAGACAGCGCCCAAGGCTGCCTCGAGACGAGTGGATTTGTCAATGGCTGAACGGCATGTGGAGACGGGTGGTGTTTGCCAGGGCCGTCTGGTCGCTTGTGTGAAAGTTTTGTGTGGCGTGAAGAAGGGAACGAAAAGAGAACTGCGGCCCCGCCCTGTCAGCAGCTGGCTCGAGATGAAAAGGGTGAAGGCTCCCTCTCTCACGTCTACACCGACTATTGAACCAGAGCGGTGCACAATTAGATCGACATCACCGGAGGCGACAGCGAGGCAAGCCCAGCCGGAGCAGAAGGGTTGTTCGCTCTCACCAGAGGCTAGAGGTCCCCGCGCAGCTGGCCATCAAAGCCATGTTGATCTGTGTGCTCAATGCAAGCCCCGTCGCATTGCAGGTGCCACCAGCTGACCTCCACCGCCACTTGAAACGCTGCCGCCAATGGCGGTGCTGGCGCGTTTTGCGGCGGCGCTGGTGCGCTGCGGCGTGCGCCCTGGCGACCACGTGGCTGTAGCTCTGAGTGGCGGACCTGACAGCCTCGCCCTGGCCGCCCTGACCGCGCAATGGCATCGGCAGCAGCCAGCATCCGAGCACAGCCAGGTGGGGCATGCAGGCTGATCAGGCATGCTGCACGGGACGCGTGCACACCCCAGGCTCGCCAGACATGGGCAACAGGGCCACTCCAAGGTGTCCGCAGGCCCCGCTGGCGCTCATTGTCGACCACAGGCTGCGCCCCGAAAGTTCAGAGGAGGCGGCGGCTGTGGCCGCGCAGGTGGGCATCTGCCCGGCAAACCCGCCCTGCTTGTCGCGGCAGGGTCCAGCTTGGCTTTGATGAAGATGATGAAGTGTCACGGAACCAGGTGCCACGCATCCATCCCCCGGGCAGGCTGCACAGCTGGGCCTCGTGCCGCATGTGCTGCCCGTGGCCTGGCCCGGCGGCAGCCCGCCGCGACTCGGTGCCAAGATGCCGGCCGCTCGGGAGGCGCGCTACGCCTTGCTGCTCACCGCCTGCGCTGTGGGGGGCGGCCGCCACCTGCTGCTGGCGCACCATGCCGACGACCAGGCGGAGACCTTCCTGCTGCGCCTGCTGCATGCCAGCGGTGTGGCCGGCCTGGCCTGCATGCCGGCGGCGGTTGAGCGGCAGACAGGTGGGTTGGCAGGCCGCGCGTGTGCTGGCTTGGGGCTGCCTTCAGCATACGGACACAGCGCCCATCGCCCTGTCCCTATACTGTGCGGCGGCAGCACCTCTGCGGCAGAACCCTTGCCCCTGCCTTCTCTCCTGGCCCACACACAGAACATGGCCCTGTCGGCCTGGCCCGCCCCCTGCTGGGCTTCCGCAAAGCCGAGCTGGAGGCGGTGTGCCGTCAGCGCGGCCTGCCCTTTGTGGTGGACCCCACCAACGCCGACCTGTCCTTCCAGCGCAACCGCATACGCCACCTGCTGCACCGCTACCCGCTGCCGCCTGCCGGGAGTGCTGGCAGCGATGGCAGCGGCACCAGGCAGGCGGCTGCAGCAGCAAGGGCTGAAGACAGCACCGGCTGCGGCAACGGCACCCCCACACTTGTGGACGACCTGCTACTGCTGCAGCGCCGCTGTGAGGCCGTGGCTCGGCAGCAGGACGCAGCGGCTGCGCAGCTTCTGGAGCAAGCAGTGCGGCTCACCTCGTGCAACAGTCTGCTGCGAAGGCATCGGCAGGCAGGCAGCATGCAGGGATGTCAACCACAGCAGCAGCAGCAGCAGCAGCAGTTGTTGCAGCCGCACCACCACCACAGCATGCAACAGTGTGCCCAGCAGCAGGGGCGCCTGCACGGCAGCGATGCGCAGCGCTGGCCATACACTCAGCAGGTGACGGAGTGGCGGGCTGCGCTTAACCCCTGCTTGTTGGCAGGCCTTCATGCAGTGGCCACCCCTGCCTGACAGGTACTGAAATGTAAGGACCGCACATGGTTCTCTTCTTTCCCGCAGCTGCACTCTGCACTCGAGCACCTGCGGTACGCTCTTATAGATGTTGGGTACCTGGCACGTGCAGAGGAGCCCTTGGCTGTGGCCGGCCTGTCTGCCATCCTGCAGTCTGTGTCGGGTAAGAGGCAGCCCTTTCCGGTGCCCTGCTGAGCCGTCGTGTCTTTCCCCGCCAGCCTCGTCTCTGCATTTGATGAACTCCAATCTTCTCCGTGCTCTGGCAACCGGTGGGCCCACTCTCCACATACTGCTGCAGGACAGCAGTACCCTCCAGGCCTGGCACAGGTGTCTCGGCTGCGCGCCTTCCTGCAGGGTGCTCGCCCAGGCAGCAGTTTTACGGGAGGCGGCTGCCTGGTGCGCCGCCTGGGGCGCATCTGGGGCCGGCAGGCGCTGTGCGTGGCGCTGGCCGACCAGGATGCGGCAGAGGCTGCGCTGGCAGCAGCAGCAGCAAACTTGGAGAGGCCCAGGCAGCAGCCAACGTCCTCATCCCAGCTCTGAAGTTTTGATGTCTTGTAAAAAAGGACACACAGTGGGAGCAATCAGTGCTACGGGTCTCCAGCAAGCAACTCCAGTCTGTGCAACATCTGGTGCGCTGGGGGCGCTAGCGGCAGCTGCCGGTAGCACAGGTGACAAATGTCCTTTCTGGGAAGTGCGCGGCTCGATCGCCCATTCAGTGCTCTGAATTGTGACCGAAGAGCTTGTCGCCCACGATGGGCCAGTCTATGTCTTTCGGCCTCACGCAGTTCGACGTCGACGAGCTCATAGCCTTCAGCAAGGGCGCATGTGAGTCAAACAGTCGCCAGAGCACTTTATGCGGCACCACAAGGTGTGCAGAACCCTGGCCACGCTCCCTCAAGCTGCCCCCGCGGCACTTACGGCCGCTCTGGAACCCTTGCAGTTACGCAACAAGAGATCGAGGCGCTATATAAACGGTTTAGAGCGCTGGACAGGGGACGAAAGGTGCGGCGACGGTGGCGGCGGGCAGGCCGTGCCTAGCTCGCTGCATCGCCCGTGATACAGCTCTCTTACACAACCCATGGGCCGTCATGCCGCACAGCTGCATTGCTGTGCGCATCCGCACACGAGCTCTCTTGGCCAGCTTTGCCCGCCCCCGCACGCAGCACAGCTTTTCGCAGCAGCTCCGACCGTTTGCCGCATTGCCCTCCTGCATTCCCTCCGTGCCTGCGTCGGACGCGCACCCCTGCTGCTCCCTCACCTCTGAACATGTTTGTGCTGTGCTCCAGGTGAGCGCACAAAGCCCGCCCCCCCCCCCCCCCCCCCCCCCCCCCAGGGCTTCATCACCGCCGACGAGTTCCTGGCCATCCCGGAGCTGTCCATCAACCCGCTGGCCAAGCGGCTGGCCTACCTGTTCGAGTCGATAAATTTCCGCGAATTTGTGGGGCTGCTGGCGCCCTTCTCCCGCGCCGCAAGCCGCGACGACAAGCTGCGCGCCATGTTCTCTGTGTACGACGTAGACGGTGCGCCTGCAGGGGCGGCGCCTGCCTGAGCCGGGCGGGCGCGGAGCTTGGGCATGCTTGCCTCTCTGTTGGCGCGGAGCAGGGGCGTGGGCCATCAGCGGCCTGGCCGGCATGCCGCCCCACCGCAATGTGCCTCGATCCCGGGTGTCGCAGGGGACGGCGCCATCTCCGAGGAGGACATGGAGATTGTGCTGCGCCAGCTGGCGGGCAGCTCGCTGAGCGACGACGAGCTGAAGAGCATCATCGCGAAGGTGCGCCGCAGTGCTCAGCCCGCATGCTGGCATTCTGGGCGGCCCAGCAGAATGGCATGCCGCGCCGTCCATCCTTGCGGCACGCTGCCCCCCGCCGGCCTGCTTGTGCCAGCCCATCAGCCCACTGCCCGGCCCCTCACGGACGCTGCAGGTGATGCGCACCGCGGGGGCGGGCGAGCGGGGGCTGACCTTCCCGGGCTACAAGGCAGCGCTTGAGGGCCTGGAGGTGGACCTGCACGTGGAGGTGCCCCAGGAGGACTAGCTGGCGGCTGGGCACATGCCACGGCGGCAGCGTGGGGCAGGCAGCCTGCCCCCTGCAGCCCTGCTGTGGCCGCCACAACGCACGACTGTACCCTTGAACCAAACTCGCTTCTCTGCCCCTGCCCTTTGCTGCCTGCTGTTGCTCGCCTTCTTGCTGCTGCATCCTGATTGCTGGCCTAGACTTGATGGCCTGAAGCCCGCCCAAAGCCTCACAGCATCCCTGTTGCTTGCGCTGCAATACTGTGAAGTCGTGTGCATGTTTTACAGAAGGCGTCACGCCAGGGTTCGTTGATGCTAGGAATGAGGGACCAATCTAGTGGGCAAGTCGGAAAAACAGTGCGGAGCAGACAATGCAGGAGAGGGGGAGAGAGGATGATGTGCGAAAAGCGCGTTCTTGGGCACATGCAAAAATTAAAGCAGAGGGGTGTGATCAGCGAGCATCATGCTTTCAGGGGAAGGGCCGAGGGGCTTCACTGCCGAGGAGAGGGACCACAAGGCGGTGGGCATGCCGCCAATCATCTGCGAGCGAGACGCCAGGCGGCTCGCATCAGGGCATGGCCTGTGCCAGGAACGCTTGCTTGTCTGTGATGCGCATGAAGTAGGCCGCGCTGATCTCCTGGCTCCAGCCAACAACGCCCACCAGCACATCGGGCGTCTGGGCGTCGGAGGCCACGCTGACGATGGGCCCGCCTGTGGCGGCCTGCGCCACCAGCCCGCCGGTGCCGCTGGCGCAAAAGGTGTCGGTGAACTTGGCGGCGCAGGTGCCGGCGGTGCGCACGTCCATGCCATAGTACCTGCAGGGTCGATAGGGCAGCAGCCAGAGGGCAGGGAAGTGGGCATCCGGCAGGGCAGCGAGGGGCACCTGCAGCCGCATCGCGGGCTGCACGAGCAACCGCCCTGCTCCGGCGCTCCAGGCCTGCATCGGCACACGCCGGGGGCTCACGTGGTGTACTTGTCGTCAAAGCTCTCGGTCACGCCCAGCGCGGCTGCCCAGACGCGGTCGTTCTCCGCCGGTGCCGGCGTGGCGGGGGAGCTGGAGGTGTAGTCAAAGGGCAGCTTGGCGGGGGCGGCGGCCGACTCGGACATCAGCATCAGCACGGCCAGGTTGTTGGATGGCACCGGGGGGGTGGCCCAGTTGCTGGCGTTGGCGGGGCCTGCGGGGGTGCCAGAGCAGGGCAGGCAGGTGGCAGTGAGGGCAAGGGGCGCAAGGCACGCAGTCGTCGCTCCGACCACGACAGTGGAAAAATGCCCCCGTGCCCGGCTCCTTCGCCGATTGCCTATGCGCTCAAGTGGTTCTGTGCTAACCCTGGCCTGCAACTGGCTGCGTGCTTTGCACCACACGGACAACCGGGCTCTCACCGCTCTCGGCCACAACCTTGGCCACATCGTGCCACACGCCGCCGATGTACACCTTGAGCTGCTCCAGAGGCGTGTCGGTGCCGTTGAACTGCGTGCACTGCAGGACATGGGCGAAGCTGGGCAGTGCGGTGAGTGCGTTGTACGAGACGTTGCGCACCTTGCGTCAGTGGGACAGGGACAGAGGTGGCAGCGCGGCCGGCACCTGGTCACAGCACGCTGCCGCCATGCAGCCTTGCACGCTGCAGCCCGCTGTGCCGCACCTGCCGTGCCGTGAGCACGCGCCAGCCATTCTCAACCAGAGCGCCCGCACAGGTGTTGGTGACGTTGCCGGTGGCGGGGTCGGTACGTGTCACGAGCGCCAAGTATGGGAAAGTCTGCAGCTCGGGCCGGTCGGGCAGGATCTCCATGCGCAAGCGGCCTGCAGGGGTTGGCGGGGGGAGGGTCGCGGCGCAGTGAAGGGCGAGGAGCAGGTGCAGGGGGCCGACGCTAGATGGGGGCTCATTACTATGATGCAATCGCACGACCAAGTGCGCAGGCTGTGTAGAATGCAAGCGTGGCAGCCGGCATCACTCACGGCTGTACTTCCCGCTGCCGGCGCCGGAGGGGCGGCCTGCAGGCAAAGCAGTACCACATCAGGCATGAGCACCAAGGGAGAACGCCTCCGCTCCGCGGTGTATACAAGCAAGTGGAACTGCAAGCAGGCCAGGCAGTGGCTGTATGCTGGCCTCACGGCCATCAGGTCGGCCTATGCCCAAAGCGGCACTCACCATGAGCCCCCGCGATCCCGCTGGCGGCGATCAACCCCACAAGCAAGACCAGAGATGCCCGCATTGTTTGATTGCGAATGGGGAAAGGGTGTGGCTCAAGCGCTGAGCAGGGAGGTCAGGGAGGGCTTGCGGGACCGTGAATGTTGCTTGGCAGACAGCAGACACGAGAAATTGATGTGGAGTAGGGGAAGGCTGCCCTTTTCACCCGGCGGGTAGGGCCGACAGCTCAGCACGCGTGGAAGAAGTTGCCAGGCAGCGGGCAGGCCGAGTGAGCCGCAGAGGGAAGGTGATCCGAACACGCATGCGGTGTCTGTAAGCTCCAGCACCGTCTGCGCCGCCCTGGCAGCTCTGCCAGCAGTGGCGGCGCCGGCAGCCACGGTACCACCGGCAAGCAGCATCTCATCGAGGCTTACTGAGTGCCGCATACTGAGGTGCTTTCCCGCCGAGTAACCACCCCGCCATCACTGACCATCTCTTGCATGATCAGCAATGAATACAGTGTTTTGCAATCCAACTGACAGTGTGGGGTGGGATGCTCAGCGGCAAGGATGACCTGTGTGCACACGTGTGAGAGGGCTGCGCTCGACTGAGAAGGAGGAGGGCAGCGCTCTACGGCAATAGTGCAGCCCATCAGTGGAGGTAGGAGTGCCAGAAGAAAACAGTAGTGGGAAGAACCGACTTGTAAGAAGCGATGCGCAACAGCCTTTGCCGGGGCTGAGCTGCCCGGCCGTGCGCTACAGGCGGAAGCTGCTCATGCCTGCTGCCCTGGTGCCGCAACCCCCGACTTGCAGGATGTTGCGGTTGCCAAGTGGAGATCCGCCATGGAGTGCCAGCCCAAGCCTTGTGCACCTCCCGCTCAGGGCGCCAGAGCTTTGCCGGTCGGAATGGCGAGCATGGCGCCAGCCTGGCCAGTCAAAGCAGGCCCAGCGCGCACCACACACGTTGTGCGTCAGCAGGCGGCTTGGCGCGGCCTGTGCTGCCAGCTCAGAAGCCCGTGAACAGCGCCTGCTCTGCGCTGCTGAGCTGGAAGGCGTGCGCCGTGGGCTCCAGCTCGGAGTAGTCTTCAAAGTTGGAGGTGTCGTCGGCGCCCTTGACGGTCGGCCTGCGCTCAAGGCAGGGTCCTCGGGAGGTGCAGAGGCACAGGCTTGGCCAGCAACAAGGGTTGCGCTCAACAAGGGTGATCAGAGCTGCGGCAGCTCCTCTCATGCAGTGGTGGCCAGGCTGGGTTCACAACAGGCCCTGGCACGTGCTCGGCTGGCCTGCGGGCAGGCTTCCTGCGAGGCTGGCTGCTCACCTGATGGGTGGCACGATCTGACGCGCCTTGAGCGCAGCAAAATCGAGTGGCCGGAACCTGCGGCAGCGGTGGCGGCGGCAGGCGGCGCAGCATGGCGTGTCGGCTTGGGCCGGCCCGTCCAGAAGCTGGAGCCGGTAAATAAAGGCTGGGCGTGCCCTAACCCTCACCCAACCTGGACACCCGCCCCAGCCCTCCCCCCACAGCATCACCAGGTGTGGCTCTTGATGTCGTTCACGCCCCCCACCAGGCAGCCATACCGCTTCGACAGGTCCACCTGCGGGGGGAGGCCGGCGCAGGCAGCGATGGCCACACGCCATGCCCCGTCCCCGCCACCAGCGACAGGCTACGAAGGAATACGAGACAGCATGGCCAGCACAGGCACATGTGGAACAGCCCCGCCCGCGCAGCCATCACCACACCCCCTCCCCCACGCGGCCCCCCCCCCCACCCACCACCACCACCTGCAGCAGCTTGCGTAGCAGGTCACGGACGCTGATCGAGAAGTGTGATGGGAAGACCAGGTTGCCCTGCAGGGAGGGCGCAGCATGGGGGTGAGCAGCGACATGACCCAGGGAGCTGGCTGTCCCTGGCGCTAGCTGGCGCTCCCCGCTGCGCCGCGTACCCTTGCCTCCACGCCTGCCTCGGCACGCAGGCCGCTGGTTGGAACATTCCTGCAGCAGGCAAGCAGGCAGGCAGGCGGGCAGGCAGGCAGCGCCCTGAGGGGGCGCCCACCTTGAGAATTTTCTTGTACGTGGCCAGCGGGTCGTCGTCAAAAAAGGGCGGGTACCCAGCCATCATCTCGTACAGCAGCACGCCCAGCGTCCACCAGTCAACCGCCTTGCCGTGACCCTGCGGTGGTGAGGTGGAGGCGTGTGCACGATCAAATCCATGTGCTGTAGCACTGGGCCAGGAGGGGGACGGCAGGGTCGCTGCGTTAGGCTGGCAGGGTTGCCATGAGCAGCAGCTGGCCACTCTGTCCCACAGCACCCAGGGTCAAAGCCTTGCGCCCCACGGTGCCGCCTGGCACATGTTGCGCACGGCATGCCCTGCAGGCATCCTGAAAATCCCAATCTCCAGCCCCCAATCCCCGCCTGCCTTGTTGAGTATAATTTCAGGTGCCAAATAGTCGGGCGTGCCGCACAAGGTGTAGGTGCGCCGCGGCCCGATCACCTTGGCAAAGCCAAAGTCTGTCAGCTTCAGGTGCCCCGAGGCATCCAGAAGCAAGTTCTCTGGCTGCAGCGGCAGGGTGAAGGCACAGTGCGAGGGAAGGCGACGTAGTGGGCTTGCGTCAAAGGGCAAACCTGCTGAGCAGGCAGCAAGGCACGCACGGGGATGCATGCCATCCTGCGACCCTGCAGCGCCCGCTCCTGTGCCGGGTCCCTGTCGATCGAGATGGGTGGCCCCCTCCCACCCTGCCCCCTGCACCCACCTTGAGGTCCCGGTACATGATGTCCTGGCTGTGCAGGTACTCGAACATCAGCAGCACCTCGCCCGCGTAGATGCGCGCCTCATCCTCGCTCAGCCGCCCGCGCGACTTGAGGTGGCTGAAGAACTCGCCGCCTGCAGCGCAGCAGGCGCAGCGGGTGACGCCCGCTGGCAGCATTGCCGCGCGGGCAGGCAGGGAGGCTGGCGGCATGCCGCAGCGTGGCCATTCTTTGCCTGGCGGTGCGGGCCCTGCTGCCAGCCATTCCTCCCACCACGCCGGGGCAGCTGTCGCAGGGCACCACAGACCCCCTGGGACGCTGGGCTGCCTGCGAGCCCCCCCACCCCCACCCCCCCACCTGGCACGTACTCCATCACGAAGTACGCGCACCGGTCGTCCTGGCAGCAGCCGTGCATGCGCACCAGCAGCGGGTGGTCCAGCAGGCGCAGGATGTCGCGCTCGCTGCGCAGGTGCGAGATCTGCGCGCCCGGGGGCCGGGGGCGGCGGCGGCAGACTCGGCGGGTTGAAGGCTGGGGCCCTTCGGGGCACGCGGGTGCAGGCGCGTGCGGCAGGCATGGTGGCTGGCGGAGATGCTGGGCCTGCCCACAGGCCAGTGGCGGTGCGCACAGCCAGTCGCACCCTCGTTTGGGTCACCCACAGCCCCTGCTATCCGGGCATTCCAAGCACATACTGTCTGCCTGGTGAAAGCTGTCGCCACCTGCCCTTGCTGCCAGCGCGTGCCACCGGCCAGCCACCCCACCCTAGCAAACAGGCCACTGCCGCGCAGCCTACAGATTCGTTCTGCGACAACCCCATCACGTTGGCGCCGGCATGCTTGCCTGCTGGTTCTTCACGATGTGCGCCTTGGACAGCGCCTTGATGGCGCACACCATCCCCGTGCCGCGGTGCCGCGCCAGGCTGACGCGCCCAAAACTGCCTGTGCCCAGCACCCGCCCCACTTCAAAGTCTTCGAGGCGGCACGCATCTAGCCGCAGAGCCTGCAGGGACGGCACAAGGGGGGGTTGGTGACCCTGCGAGCAAGGCATGGGCTGGGGAGCAGCAAGCGGGGCATGTTTCAAGGGACATGGCATGAAGCCCTAAAGGCGCAGTTCCTCATCCTGTGCACAGCATAGTGGGCCAACACGTGGCGCTGTGCCTCTCTGGCTGCCATCCGCCTGCACCGTGCCACTGCAGGCGTACCTGCAGCGACTCTCCCAGGCGCGCAGTGGCGTCTTTGAGCGGGGGATCTTTGAGCTCCGCGACTTGCTGCGGGTCTGGTGGTCCCTGCTGTGTCTGCTGCCTCTGCTGCCTTTGCCCCTGCGCCTCGGCCTGCGCTGGCGGCGCATCCCCCCTGGCTGCAGCTGGCGCCGCCTGTGCAGGGCCGTTCGGGCGGCTCGCCAGGCGGTGCAGGGTTGACCCCCCGCTCTGCACAGCAAAGCGCTCGAGACGTAATATGGACGCGATCTAGCGATCGCCTGCCTCCCAAACCGCCAGGCAGTACTCCCTCAGCCGGGCCAAGAAGTAGGGCGGAGTGAGGCGCCCAGAGCGCACCTTCTTCATCAATTACAGCTGTATACCAGCTACCGTATCATTGGATGCAAGCGCTACCCTGCCCGGTCGCGCCCTAACCGAGCTGGAGGATGGGAAACGGCATGTGGGGAGTGGGAGAGGGACGGCTACACCCTACAGACGTACGTATGGTCTGATCACGTTTGCACAATCCCATCTGACCCCAGGAGCGCCCGGTCGCCAAAGGGAGTCCTCAGCACGCGCAGCAGGCTTCCAAAGTCGCTGTATAGGCTCTTGAATGTCTCGTGTCTATCCACGCTGTTCTTGTGTCTGAAATGTGAGTTGTGGACCATGGCTGATGTCGACATTGAGGAGCTGGCCACGCTCGGCGGCGACGAGGACGCCCGAGCGGGGCGGCTGCTGCAGGCACACGTGCAGCGTGTCGTGAAGGCAACGGCACCAGAGTCATGGGCATCGTCCACCGAGCGAGACGGTGGCACTGGCGGCAGCAGCGGCGACGGCGCCGCCACCGGCGCTGCCACAGACGCCTTCGTGCCGGGCATGCAGCGAATCTGGGTTAAGACATTTGGATGCAGGTGCGGCAAATGGTTGCTGACATGTGAAGTCATGCATGTCTTTAGCTGGTCTTGCCACCAGAAGCAAGCCAGCTTTCTGTGAGACCCGGCAGCGCCTGCTCGCCTGCCCCTTCTGCAGCCACAACTCGAGTGACAGCGAGTACATGATGGGCCAACTGCAGGAGTATGGCTTCAAGTAAGAACGTGACAGTGTACTCACTACAACCCTGTTCAACAGCAACTAGTATGCCAGCACTGAGCTGCGCCCTTCGTGCCACCTGCCTTGTGCCTGAGTGTGCCGCCCCCCCGCCCTCGATGAACGCCGTGGGTGCAGCCTGGTGGGCGACGAGCAGCGCGACACGGCCGACCTGTGGCTCATCAACACCTGCACCGTGAAGAGCCCCAGCCAGAGCGCCATGGACACCCTGCTGCGCAAGGGGCGGCAGGCCGGCAAGGCGCTGCTGGTGGCGGGCTGCGTGCCGCAGGCAAGCCGGCAGGGGGGCCTGCACCGCTGCATGCCGTCACGTGTGGCTCCAGTGGCTGTTGAACAGCAGTGCTTGGCCCCCGCTGCCGGGGCATGTTGGCCGGCACCTGGCCCCGATCGCCCTGCGCCCCTGCCCCGACCTCGTTCCCCTGCTGGCCGCGGCGCAGGGCGACCGACGCGCCGCCGAGCTGCGCGGCCTGTCGCTGCTGGGGGTCACCCAGATTGACCGGGTGGTGGAGGCCGCTGAGGAGACACTCAAGGGGCACACCGTGCAGCTGCTGGCCAAGAAGGCGCTGCCGCGGCTCGACCTGCCAAAGGCGCGGCCACCAGGGGGCAGGCGCTGGGCCGCTCGGGGAAGGGGCCAGTGGAGCATTTGGGGAAGGGCCGCCACGTCAAGGGCTGGGGAGTGGAGGCACGTGTGCCCCCAGCAAAGCAGTTTGGTTTTGTTCGAGAGCACGCGCACAGCCCTGCGCGATGCGCACAGGCGGTATGTGGCCGCCGGCTACCGCCTTCCCAGCAGTGCCCCTGTGCCCCCTGCCGCAGGTGCGGCGCAACCGTCACATCGAGATCCTGCCGCTCTCCACCGGCTGCCTGGGCGCCTGCACCTACTGCAAGACCAAGCATGCCCGCGGCCAGCTGGGGTCGTACGACCCAGCAGCCCTGGTGGCGCGCGCCGCTGCCGCGGCCGCCGACCCGCAGGTGCGGAGGGGGGCCGCACCGCTGCATGCCAGCAGGGCTGGGGCTGCACCTGCGGCTGCGTGGCTGTAAGATCGCGTGCAGAGCCTCACCCCGGCATCAAGCAGGCTGTTGTGAGCAACAAGGCAGGGGCATGCTCCCGCAACCTGGGCACGCGATGCGCCAGTGCCCCGCTGCCTGCCCAGCCAGCCGGCATGCCCCCCCACTTGGCAGGTGCGCGAGATCTGGCTGAGCAGCGAGGACACGGGGGCGTATGGGCGAGACATCGGCACCTCGCTGCCCCAGCTGCTGCGCGCTCTGGTGGATGTGCTGCCACTGGGTGCGCCTCAGGAGCAGGGAACTGCCGCCAATTGACGGGGTTTGCCTGTGCCTTTCCGGGTGGCTGCGTGCTGCCTTGCGCCAGGGCTGCAACACTCACAGTTGCTGCTTGCAGCACGCGCTCCCTGCTGCGCCCACCCCACAACGCGCCGCGCCCCCCTCGCCGCAGACGGCCGCTGCATGCTGCGCGTGGGCATGACCAACCCGCCCTTCATCCTGGAGCACCTGGCCGAGGTGGCAGAGGTCCTGCGAGACCCCCGGGTCTTCTCCTACCTGCATGTGCCGGTGAGCGGGGGCGTAGCTGGGCAGGTGCATGCACCACCGCGGCGCGAGACGGCAAGTCGAGGGCTGTGCTCTACACCAGCGTGCTCGCAGTGCCGCTGCGCCTCCTAAGGATGCGCGCCCGCCCCGCCTGCTCGCCGCACGTGCGCTCTGGCCCGCTGCCTCCTCGCCGCACGCGCCCACGTTGGCTGCCTGCCCACCCCGCCCGCGGCCCCTGCAGGTCCAGTCTGGCAGCGACGCCGTGCTGGGCCGCATGAACCGGGAGTACACGCGGGCGGAGTTTGAGCGGGTGTGCGACACGCTGCTGGGCGCGGTGCCCGGCATGGAGCTGGCCACCGACATCATCTGCGGTGGGCGGTGGGGTCGGGCAGGCTGGGCGCCCGGAGGCGGGGTGGTGCCGCGCCCATCTGCGGGCTGCAGGCGGCCCGCGGGCGCCGCCAGCTGCATCCCGCTGGGCCGCCAACAGATGGGAAGCAGTGTAGCGAGCGGGCCTGGCAGCGTGGCCCAGTCTCGAGTCCATTCTCACCCCAACATGGCTCTGGGATGTGCTCAAGCCCGCGCTGCACACCCTGCCTCGCTGGCCTGCAGGTTTCCCTGGTGAGACTGACGAGGACCATGCTGCCACGCTGAGCCTGCTGGCCAAGTACCGCTTCCCCCACTGCCACATCTCCCAGTTCTACCCTCGGTGAGGCACAGACTCGCTGCAAGGAGCTGTGGGCGAAAGCGGCAAGCAGCACAAAAGGCTGCGGGCCAGGGCGCCCCGACATGGCTGTCGCAATGTGATGAGTGCGGCAGTCACGGCAGGCTATGGTGCGATGGCAGGCAGCCCTCCTCCGGGCATCAACCCCTCACCCTATCCCCCCAACACCCAACACCCACCCCCATCCCGCCCTCCCACAGGCCGGGCACGCCCGCCGCCCGCATGAAGCAGCTGCCCTCGGAGGTGAAGAAGGCTCGGAGCCGCGAGGTGACGGCGGCGGTGGACAGCTGGGCGGACGCGTATGCGCACCTGGTGGGCAGCACCCAGCGCTGCTGCGTGGTGGACCGGGCAGCTGACGGGGCGCACCTGGTGGCGCACACCAAGACGTATGCGCAGGTGGGCAGCCGTCCGGCAGGTTCAGGAGAGAAGGGCTCGCCACTGGCAGCAGGCAGGAAGGTGTCAGTGCTGCGTTGTGCAGCCGCGGCGGGAGGGCTCAGGCGCTGCCCGCAGTACATGCCGCGTGCGGCGAGGAGGCGCGGTGCCCCTGCAACGTGGCCACAGCGGTGGGCACAGCGCACGCCCTCCCCATTGTCTCCCCCCATCACTCGGTGGCCAGGCTCACGTTTCCCGCCCTCCTGCTGCAGCTGCTCGTCCCCGCGGAGGCTCCTGACGGCAGCGGCAGCCTGATGGGCTGCGTCGTTGAGGCCCGTGTGCTGTCCGCAAGCCGGTGGTCAGCCAAGGCAGAGGTGCTGCGCGTGCTGTTCCGCCCGCCGGGCAGCGCCAACGACGGCGGCAACAGCAGCGATGACGGCGGCCGCTTTGGAGGTGGAGGAAGCAGCAACAGCAGCTGCGATGTCAGCAACACAGCGCCCGCCACGTCCTCTGCAGCAGCAGGGCCAAACACGGCAGCAGCGGACAAGGGCGCTGCTGCCATGGCGGCACTCAGCCAGGGCCAGGCGCAGCCGCCGCAGCCACAAGCTACCGCCTCGCCGGCTGGTGGCTGCTGCGTAGAGAGCGGGGCATGCGACTGTGAGAACAGCAGCCCCGCTGGTGGGTGGGCCGCAGCGGCCGCACCCAGCAGCAGCGGCAGGGGCCTGAGGCAGCGGTGCGGTGGCGGTGGGGCGGCGGCTCGCCCAGAGCCTGGAGGGCCTCTGCCCCTCAACAGCAGCAGCAGCAGCCTGAGCGATCATGGCGGTGGCAGCGGTGACGTGGGGGCAGCGGCGGCAGGCCTGGGCGCAGAGCAGTCAAACGTCTCTGTCTTGTCTGACCAGTCAAACATCTTTCCCCTGGCTCGGGCAGAGGCCTCGCTGGACTCGGCCAGCGCTGCAGCAGCGGCGGCCCACGCGGCGATGGGCCCTACTGGCAGGAGAGTGCGTGGCGCAGGGCTGGGAGATGTGCTGCTGCTGCTGGCATTGCTGGCTGGTCTGGCGGGCATGCTTGCAAGCGGTCTGCTGGCGATGATGCACCCTTAATTTGTTGCCATGCTGCACCGCAGCAAGCCGCCAGTGCAAGATCGACATGTGCAAGCTGTAACAGAGGAACTCAGCTGCAGGAGGTGAAAGATCATTGCTGCAGCATTTAAAATGCTCACAGCCAGACTGCCCAAGCTTGAAGACAGAGAGGCAGGAACTTGTATGCTGCGCCGAGCCGCCAGTTGCGCACCTGGCTTGTGCAGATGGCAACTTGTGAAATGCGTCCGCCACCAAGTTTTGGAGCCCTTGGGTGCAAGCAGACGAGGCGAGGCGTGCTTTGCCAAATCGGTTTTCCTCCAGTTGGTGCCTCCTGCCCTCCCCGGCTCCCCTTGCTCATCAACCTCTTGCTCTGTCCTGCTGCTTGCTGAGCGTGATTTCATGACACCCACGGGACACCCAGGGGAAGGCTCACCGTCTCCCCCTCCCTCGCCAGACGACCTTGAGGCTGCAAGCAGCAAGTACAAACGCAGGAGGCGAGGGGGGAACGGCCCTGGCAGCAGGCTGGTGCGGGTGCTCCGTCTGGGACCGGGCGGCATTGCCTTGAGCGCCGCCTGGGCAGCCGTCGGCATCGCCCTGGGCATGCTGCTGTCAGCCCTCGGCAGCCTAGCCATCAGCCGCCTGGCAAGCACTGCGCCGCTTGATGCGGTGTTGCTGCCTGGGCAGTACAAGCAAGCTCACCCTGCTGCTGCTGGCACTGGAGCCGCCAACTGCACGGTCAGCCTGGCCAGCGCTGACCACGCCCTGTTGCGTCGAGAGATGGACGGGTTTGTGCACTCGCTGTGCGACAAACGTCCGTGGCTGGGGGCAGCAGCAGATGCCACGCCCGCCGAGGCGCAGGGCGGCGTCGTGACGGCAGGGCAGGAGGCGGCAGTGCAGGGGCTGTCCACGGTTCCGCGGCTTGTGGATGAAGCCTTTGGCAAGCAGTCCAGCTCAAATGTGCCAGGTGTGGGGTTGTGCAGCTGCTTAGCGAAAGTGCCCACTGCAAGCTGACCAGCAGGGATGCACGGGACGGTGGTGGGAGCTCAGCTGGAGGAAGGCTAGCATGCATGGAGCGGCATGCTTTCGCCATGCCGCTGAGCAGACCCTGCTGTCCGGCTCCGTCATGCCCACACCTTCTGCGCCTGCTTGTCACTCTCAACCTCTTCGCCTCCAGGTGTGGAGGACATGCACAGGGAGCTGCGTCTGTACAACGATGCCCTGGTGACTGGGATGGCTGCAAACGCCGCAGAGGCGGCCTCCCGCCAGCGGCCCGCCAGGGCGGCAGACCTGGGGCTGCTCCCGCTGGACCGGCTGGACGACACAGCCTCGCTGCCGCACCGCATCGCCTTTCTTAACGAGCTGCACGAACAGGTGGGGCGGGGGCGGGGCTGCGCAGGGAAACAAGCAGGGGCCAGCTGCAGGTGCAAGGGGAGCCGGACCACGCAGCAGAGTGCCCACCCTGTGGCAGGTTGCACACACAGAGGGTTCCCTGTGACCGCACCATGCTTGCCCTGCCTGCAGGTGCAGGGTGGCGAGGCGCTGCGGGCGTGCATCGCTGCCACCGTGGCTGCTGACGTGGCGGGGGTGCGGCGGGACCTGCTGCCCTGGCTGCAGTACCACACAGAGCTGGGCGTGGGCCACTTCTACGTGAGGCTGGACTTGCCAGCCACGGCGTCCAGGGAGGCTGCAGACGGTCTCGCGCCAGCGGGCTCGGGCAGTCGGCACTTTGTCGCCCGATGCCGCTTGGCCGCTGCATCCCGGCCAGCTCTGTCTGCTCATGCCTCCCCTGCCCCATGCTCCCCATGCTGCCTGCCCACAGCTGCTGTACGATGGCGCCGACCCCGAGGCTGTGGGCCTGCTGTCCTCCATCCGCCACGTCACCCTGCTGCACATCCACGCGCCCTTCGCCAGCCCAGCCGAGCGCAAGCGCTTTGCCTGGTACGCCTACGGCGCCGCAGAGCCGTCGACTCGACAGGTAGGCCTGCTGCCTTGGCGCTGCATCTGGTCAGGGGATGGCTGTCATGCCGCGCCACGGCAAAAGCGGCCGCCTCCCGGCCATGATGTCCTGGTGCACCCCAGGGCTGCCTGCAGCATCCGCGGCTGGGCCACAGCAGGTTGCCGCCGCTGCCTGTTCCCGCGCCTCACTCGACTTCTGCCTGCATCAATTCGTCTTGCTGCAGTGGGTGGGGCAGCCCGGCAACTTTGGGCTCATGGTGAAGCAGGGGTACGGCCTGCTCGAGGCGCTGCAGCGCGCCAGGCGGGATGGCCAGCACTGGCTGCTGCACCTCGACCCCGACGAGCTCTTCCACCCGGGTGGGCGGGCAGCCGGGGCGAGGGCAGCCGCCAACAGCACCCGGCTTTGGGGCGGGAGCCTTGACGCTGCAGATGCTGCAATAGGGATGGGCGGACTGGAGTGCCCTCAGCAAGGGCACCAGCGGGCGCGCCAGCTACTCTTGATGGTGACAGGCTGGCAGCGCAACTGCTCTTGAAGCCGCCATTCCCTGGTGCTCACACCTCCAATCCCAGCTGTGTCGACTGCGCTGCGCAGGAGGGCCTGCCTTCAGCCTGACAGCAGAGCTGGCCGCAGTGCCCGCGAACGTGCCAGCAGTTCGCTTCATGAACTTTGAAGGGCAGCCGGAGGCGGCAGACATCACCAACCGCATAGAACAGGCACGGACCCAAAGGGTGGGGGCTGACGGCGCGGTGGGTGGGGAGGCTTGCAGCGCTTGGTGCGAATACATGCCCCGCTGTGCCCCATTCTTTGCTCTTAAAGAAAAGGGCCCCCACACCCTGCATACTTCACGCCCGCAAGGCTGGCCCGTCCCCTGCCCTCGTCAGGTCACCCTGTTCCGGGTGCACAAGCACTTCATCAGCCCCGAGGCGCACTGGTACCGCCAAAAGTACAAGCTGGGCGACTCGGCAGGTGGGGCCTGCGTCTGGCGCGGGACTGCTGCCGGCGTGGCAGGGCAGTTGCGTTTCCGAGGCCATTTCAGGGGGCGCTTGGACTGTTGGGTTTCTAGCAGCATGCCGGCCCAAGTCACCTTTGCCGCCACCTAAACCCTGCAGCCTTCCTCATGCTCTATGCAAACGGCAAGTCGGCGGTGCGGGTGGATGCCCCGGGGGTGCGCCACCTGGGCCCCCACTTCTTCTCCGGCAGCGCCTCGCCCAGGTGGGGGAACAGGGCAGCGCGGGTACACAGCCGGCTTCGAAAAGAGATAGCTGCGGCAAGGGTCGCAGCCAGGTGGTTCAGCGAGCCGCAGTTGCCTGCGCCTGCTTGTGCAAGTGCCTGCACAAGGCCCGAGCACCGTCCCTGTGCAGGTGGCAGACACCGGAGAACCCGCGCGGCGAGTGGCACGACATGGTCTCCGACCGCTCTGTGGTGCTGCACTATGCCTACTCGTATGAGCAGGTGGAGGGGTACAGGGGGTGCGGCCACTCCTGGCTGTGCTGCCTGGAACTGCAGAGGAGAGCGACGTGTACGTTGGCCTGCCTAACGAGCACCTCCCTGCCTGGGACCAACACACGCTGAGCCTGCCGTGAGTGTGTGGGCTGTTACCAAGTAGGTCGACTCTCACTGCCGCTGCCCGCCCGCCCTGCCCCCCCCCAGCAGGACGTGGCGGCCAAGGCGCACCGCTCCTGCCCCGACGCCTACCTGCAGGCCGCTCGTCGGGGGGATCGTGCAAAGGTGGGGTGCGTCAGTTAGAAACAACTGCACCACTAGAGCCTTTCACATGTGTGTTTTGGCAGGGGGCGTGCTGACCTTGCGCCCCTCGTCCTTGGGGGAACGCCCCACCCGACAAGCGAACCTTGCCCGGAGTTGCCTGGTGCGCCAGTTGGCAAGCATACAAACTTGCGTGCCCATTACCCCCCCACCCCCCCACCCCCGACCGCCCCCAGGTCAAGGAGTGCTTTGTCATCGACTTTGATGCGGACGCGTACATGGCCGCCGCAGCGGGCCCCGCCGCTGCGCGCGACTTCTTCCTGCAGCGCATGGTGCTGGGCGAGGGGTCCCGCGTGCGCTGCGCCGACCCCCACCGCCCCGACCAGCCGGTGAGGGGCAGGCAGGGGGTCGCTTGGGCGAGGGTCACCGCTGTTGGGGGCAGGCAGTTCTTCACAACAGTGCCAACCTTGCATCGTGCCCGTGCAAGGGCGACATCAACGGGGTGCCTTGGCAGGGCGCATGGTGTGCGAGCCTCCCTCTGCACCCCCCAGCCGCCGGCACCCAGGGCTGGTGCAACCTGTTTGACGTCGAGCGCTTCAAGTTTCTGATGGAGAAGCTGGGGCTGTACCGCCGCCTGCATGGCCCCCAGCTGCTGCTGCGTCAGCACGAGCGGCAGATACGGTGGCGCATGCAGGCAGCAGCTGCCATGCAGGGCGCGGAGGCTGGCGGGGCAGGTGACGAGCGTGCCCGAGCCGCTCTATGGCAGGGGCAGCAGCGGCAGTAGGCACTGCTTCAACACGGCTCGAGGTTGAACAGCGACCGCTGTACCTGCCCACAGGTCATGGTAGCAGATGGAGCCTGCCCGCATCCTGCCCAGCGGCCCCCGCTTGTCCGCAAAGCGCGTCACACGAGGTTTGGTTCAGATGTCGAACTCACAAGCACTGTCAGAGTAATGGATTCACACCTCAAACGATATTTGAAAGGTGACAAAAGGACTGCATGTCAAAAAGAGCACAAGAGCAAGGCATCGCAAGCGCAAGCGTGAATGTAGTAGCAGGCATCACAGATGTCGAGAGTCAAATATTTGGTTGGGCAGAGCAGGCGCCCATCACCCCGGGGGTCACACTGCCATAGCCAGCGCCGGCGCCGCGGCCGAGCGCCCCGACGAAGCGGTGATGCTGATCCCGCTGCCGCCGCTCTCGCTGCCCTTGCTGCTGCCCCCGCCGCTGGCCGCCCGCTGCTGCTCCTGCTCCTGCTTGACGGCAGCAGCCGCGCCGGTGCCCTCGTCGGCTGCCATGGCCGGGGGGTGCAGCCCCGGCGGCAGCGGCGACAGGCTGACCTCGGCACTGCTGCGCCCGTCCAGGCCAGACCCAGCCGGGTACGAGGGCTGCGGCGCGGGTGCCATGTAGGCGGCTGCGTCGCGGCGGGGGCGGCCCAGCGCCTCTGGGTCTGCCCAGCTGAAGTCCACCCCCAGCATGGCGTACAGCCGCTGGTTGGGCTCCGCAAAGTACTGGGCCAGCTTGCGCTTGCAGGAGGGGTGCATGCGCCGCCCCTTGCGCTCGCCCTGCATGCCCGGGGCAGCGTGCGCACAGCCGTGGTCGCGGCAGCAGCCTGTGCCGGACACATGACTTTGCAGCAGCAGCTTCTTCCTGTGCCGGACACAGCACCCAGCTTGTGCCCCTACGCAATGCCCCGGCCTCACCTGCATGCCCGGCGGCAGGCTGCGGAAGTGCAGCAGCGAGGGGTCGGCCCCCACAAACTGGCACGCCTGGCGCACCACCCCCTCGGTGTTGGAGCAGAACTCGGTGAAGGAGATGAACATGCAGCTGCGAGGGGGGGGCCGGTGGAAGGGTGGGGTCGAGTTGCCAAAGCAACGGCGGCATGGCGAGTTGCGGTTGCAGCAGCATGCATGCAATAATTGCTGGCCGCGGCCTTGCATGGGTTGGGCATCAGCAGACGCTGCCAGACGGCCGCAGCCTGCCTTCACTGGCATGCCACGCTCCAGGCAGCCTGCCAGCCCCAGCCCGCCTCACTTCTCGCGCTTGAAGTGCCTGAGGAAGGGCGCGATGCGGTCGGCGTACCGCCCCGACCGCAGCAGCGCGTAGCAGTCGTGGTAGAAGCGGTGCATGAGGTCGGGCGGCAGCTCCTCGTCCGGGCCCAGCGCCGCCACCTGCGCGGCACGACGGAGCACCTGTTGGCTGCACTGTGCAGGGAGCCCCGGGCAGACACCAGGCAGCGCCCCTGGGGCCACGCCACCACACGCACGCCGTCACCCAGAGCAATGCCTGCACAGCTCTGCGAGCCTGCCATGACAGGAGCATTTGCGTGCCCTTTGTCGGGCAGGATGAGAGGCTGTTGCGTGCCCTGCCCTTTCGCGCGACAGCCGACCCCTGCCCCCTCGCCTGCTCCCAGTAGCGCACGTCAGCGGGGGTCTCAGCAAAGCGCGGGTCCGCCGGGCGCACATCCTCCATCAGGCTCCAGCTCAGCGGCACCCCCAAGTTGCGCAGCTGCGGGGTGGGGCGTGGTGGGGCGGGGAGTGCTGCTTTGCTGGGCAGCAAACGGGCGCACCCTCCATGACAGGCAGCCGGGCCCGGGTCAACATGCAGGGGGCATGCGGCGACCCTGCGCCTGGGCGCGAACGAATCGACTGCTGTCATGGGTGCACCCTCCAACCGTTTCAGCCCAGGACGCTGCCGCTGCTGCCGCCCTGCAGCGGTACAAGCCGCACCATGATTTCAGCGCTGAAGGCGCCGCTGACGGGGTCCCGCAGCATGAAGATCAGCTTGGCATCCGGGTTGAAGGCAGCCATGCGGGCGGCGGTGTAGTCCAGGCACGCGTTCACGGGGCAGGCGTCAAAGCAGAGCCACTGCCGCGGGTGGGAGGGGCGGGGCGGGGGAGGTGGGCGGGCGCTGGGGCCCATGCAGCAGGCCAGGGTGGAGCCGAGGGGCAGGGCTGCCCTGCATGCTGGCTTTGGCAGCCAGCAGCCTGCCAGCGCACACGTATGAGGCCGACGCCGCTTCCACAGGGCTCTGCCATGCAGGGGGGATCCCGGCGCTCACCTTGCCGGCGCGGCGCACGCGCTCCACCCACCAGCGGCGCAGGACCGTGGGGAAGTAGGAGCGGTAGGCCAGCTTGCTGCTGGCGGCGCGGCGCCCCAGCGCGCCCTGGAAGTGGTGCGACTCCTTCTCCAGCGTCTGCAGGGGCGGCGGCGGCGGAGGGGCGGCGATTCCTCACGAGCTGGCTAAGGTGCAGCGGTGGCCACGACTGGCGCCCGCCTCGTTCGTTACACGCGTGGCCAGACAGAACGGCCCCCGTTGAGGGCATGCAATCAACCACGGCCGCGTCCCTGGGACCAGCATGCCCCACAGGGCTGCGCCGACCAGGCCATGCCCTGGCTCGACCAGTCGCAGCCGCGCCCGCCAGTGCTGCCGCCCACCTCGTGCCAGGGCAGGCCGTCGATGCCGTCGATGGCTGGGTGCAGCTTGAGGTAGGCGGCCATGGAGGTGGTGCCCGCCTGCAGCAGAGCCCAGGAGGGGCAGGGCATGCACGGCAGGGTGGGTCGGCCACAGCGTCGAGGCGAGGCCGCCTCAGCGCGTATGCCACACATGCGACCGTCCAGCTTGGGACTCGCCACCCGCCCACCCCCCAGGGCGGCAGCTGGCGCGCCAGCCACCCCACCTTTGGGAAGCCGACGATGTAGAAGTCGGCGGTGCGGCGGCGCAGCGGCAGGGTGAGGAAGCGGCGCGTCACGTTCATGCAGTAGGTCCACTGAGGCGGGGGGGAAGGGGGGTGGGGGGTGGGGGTGGGGTGGGGGTATATACTAAGCTTTCTCTCCTCCGATTGCGATGATGGCGTGGGGCAGCGCAGAATCAAGCCCAGGGCCAGCGGGCGCGCTGAGCTGCGCTGCTCAATTCGCTCCTTGCTTAGGGCATCCCTGGAGCTCACCTCGAAGCCCACCCTCATCAGGGTGCCCCGGAACCAGCCGTTCAGCTCCCAGATGCGGGGGATGAAGGGGCAGGCCCAGGACAGCCGCGCCGCCAGCGCCCAGGAGAGGGGCAGCAGCAAGGGTGCCACAAAGGACAGCAGGCGCGCGGCCAGCAGCCAGATGAGGATGAGGGGGATGAACAGCGGGAAGACCAGGTAGTCAAACAAGGCCCCCATGGTGGCCGACTGCTGCAACAGGCAGGAGGGCACGGTGGGCACGGCAAGTGCGGTGGGCCACAGTTGCCAGCACAAAGGCATGCACACTGCACAAGCGTCGCCCTCCATGCGTCCGCTTCATGTCACGCCTGCCTGATTACATTCCAATCAAAGCAGAAGCAGAAGGTGCCAAGGCTGGAACGCAGCGCACCCTGGGGCGGGGGCGGCGGCCCTCAGCGGCCTGGGCAGCAGCGGTGGCGGGGCCAGATGGCACGGCCGGGCCGGGGTGTGAGTTCACGCGATGGGGCGCAGCGGAATGCCGGCGCAGGAGTGTGCCCCCGCCTTGCGGGCCGGCCGGAGAGCTCGAGGCAGGGAGCCTGCCCATCTTTTCCCCGAGCCCGAGGCAGATCAGGCGGCTTGGATGGTTGCAAAACAGCGGTAAGGACCTGATCGACGGCCAGGCAGTGGCATCTGGCTCAGCCTGGCTGCACCGGGCTGCCGCCAACCTGGCCATGACGGATCCGGTGCTCAGGCCGCCTCCTGACATATGAAGCCACCAGCACAGCCAGGACCAATGTGGCTGGCGCTCGCACAACCGCCTTAAATACTCCTGGTGTCATGTTGCGGTGGTTTGCTAGTCATGGCTACGCTTCCGGCCTCGCTGCTCTAGGCGGGTGGGGTCACCATGCTAGCACCCATCCACATCATGCGTCAACAGCGTCAAGGGCGCCCCTTCCATCAGGCTGACATTTCCAGCACTCAGTGATAGAGTCTCAGGAATATGATGTGCACTGCATGCATCTGGAAAGGGTCGCCACCTCATTTCAATGTTCCAATGGAGGGGCGGACCAATGGTCCGCCCTTCCATTGGTTTGTCATGGTCGCAAACAATGGACACCTGTCTGTTGTGCTTGTAGAGCACACCTTGACTCTGTTGGGTAACTTGGCTGTGCTGGAGCAAAGAAGCTGCCTGCTCCCAGTGGATCGATGCAGCACCCTCATTCTTCACTTCTCCTTTGAATGCTGGGAGAGAAGGCTGAAGAGGTTGATGCCACCAACTCGACAACCTACAGAACAAAGTGCTGGAGACGTCGGCGGCTCTACAGTTAATCACGTTGGGCTGGAGCACTGGGCCATGCATGCGAGCAGTGTGCCTTGAGTGCATGTGGCAGACATGCGGTGGCAGCGACGGCGGCACCACAGCGCGGCGGCTGCACCACAAGCGTGCCTGTATCGTGGAGTCGGTCACCTCTTCAATTATTTTGTGTGCCTTGTTCGATAGTAACGGGCCGTCTCGCACAGCTATTCAAGCGTGCCACAGGTTATGGTTGCTGGCTTGCAGCTGGGGCGGCCCAGCTGAGCGGCGGCCAGCCAGTTGGTAGATCACAACTCTAGGATGATGGCGCAGGCGGGCAACGGCGTCCTGACAGGCGCCGGCAGCAGTCACGATGGGCTCCCACTTGGGGCGGCCCCTAGGGCCTCTGAGCTAGCCCCCACGCCATCAGAGTGGCCTCTGGGCGAGGAAGGCTTCGAGCCCGTGCGGGTTGCGGACCTCGCCTGCCCGGTCTGCTTCGAGACGCTCACCGACCCGTTCGTCACCGCCTGCGGCGTGGGTACTACTTGCTGTGCATTTGTGCCTCACACTTGCTCGCCCGCACTGTCTCGTGTGTGGCATGTAGACCGGTGGAAGTGTGATTGTGTGCATGCAGTGCCATCCGTGTGGCTGGGGCGCCACACTTGCAAGCTCATGCGCCCCCACCCTCTGCCCCCGCTGCACGTGCAGCACTCCTTTTGCTATGCCTGCATCTCGCGGCACCTGGAGGCCGCCAAGAACTGCCCCTCCTGCTCGCACTACCTGACCGCCGACCTGATATACCCCAACTTCCTGCTCAGCAAGGTGTGGGCAGAGGCTTTGCCGGCAGCCAGCGGGACTTGCCAGGCTCGCGGGCGGGGCGCAGGCAGCAGCGCCGGCCTTTTGCACACCATCCATCCATCATCATCTGCAGTGTACTGCACATCTGACTGCTTTCAGCCACCATGGTGCTGCTGCAGGTTGTCAGACGGGTGCGCAGCAGCGTCCAGGGCCGCGGCGCGCCGCCGCTGCAGCTGCTGCAGCAGGCGATTGCAGACCATGGGCCGCTGCTGGCTGAGGCTGAGGTGGATTCGCTGCTGCACCAGCTGTGGGAGATGAAGCACGGCCTGCAGGAGAAGCAGCGCGAGGCGTCCATGGAGCTGCTGCTGCACTTCCTGCAGAACAGCAGGTGAGGCCGGGGGGGGAGGAGGGTGCTGGCAGCAGGCTTGAGCTGTTTCAGTTCTGTTGAGGGGAAGGCGTGTTTCCACAGGCGGTTCGGTTTGTTGTTGGCCGTGCATTGAGAGCCTGGATTAGGCTGGTGCTGGAGAGGTAGAGGCACCTCGTGCCTGCACACGAATTTGCGCCTTCGCCGAGCGCGTCTGCTGCTTGCTGGCGCCCGGCTGCCGTAGGCGCGACAAGATCCAGCGCCTCACGCAGCTCCAGAAGGAGCTCATGTGCCTGGATGGCGACATTCAGCGGGTGGAGGCGGCAGGGGGGGTCGCGACCGGGCACGCAGCACCTGCGGGCAGCCACAACGTGCGCCCGGCCACCCCGCTCGGGCGTCCCGGGCCGACGGCAGCGGAGATAGCAGTGGCAACCACAGTGCCTGTCATGTCGGCAGCAGCAATGGCGCTGCAGCGGGGAGAGGAGGAGGGTTGGCGGCAGCGCGATCGGCAACAGCTGGCGCTGGAGGCGGGCCAGGGCACGGCTGAGCCAGCCGCTACGCCAGGGCAGCCGTCTGCTGGCATGCAGAGACCTGGGGCTGGTGGGCAGGAACAGGCGGGGGCAGTGCTGCCTCCCTCAGCGGCTGCTGCTGCTGCAGCTGCCGCGCACGCTGTGGGAGCAAGCGCACTGCACCATCACGCCCTCTTCCAAGCCCAGCAGGCGCAGCAGCAGGCACAGCAGCAGGCGCAGCAGCAGGCGCAGCATGTCGCCGAATTTGCCAGCGCGGCGTTTGCCAGCTTGGCAGTGCACGCCATTGCACCGTCCACGGCGGCCGCGAGCAACGGCCTGGCAGCGCAGCAGCAGCCCGCCCTGCTGGGGCACGCGCCCGCCGCTCCAGCACAATATGCGGCAGCGACGCACGGCCCCACAGCCGGTGGGCACGCTCCTTCGACGGCCCCTCCTGGCCACAGCCTGCTGAGCCCCTCCCCGACTACCACCACCACCAGCAGCAATGGGCGGCCGCGCGACGTGCTGAGCCTGCTGCGCAACAAGAAGCGGCGCATCGCCACCCAGTTTGACGACCTGCAGCAGTGCTACCTGCAGCTGCGTGCCTCGCAGCTGCAGGCGCAGCAGGCGGCGGCGGCGGCGGCGGGCACGGCGGGGTCGTCGGCGGCTGGGGCGGGCGGCGGCGGCGACACGCAGGCGCCCATGGAGGTGGCAGACGAGGCCGGCGGCGTGGGGCCCCTCATCGACGAGGGGCTGCAGGAGTTCAGCCGCCTGCTGTCTGTCATCACCCGCTGCAACAAGCTGCGGGTGAGGCAGGGGCAAAGCGCACCGCCGGCGCAGGCGTCTCCTGCGTGCCCTCGGCTCTACCTTCTGCCCGCTGCGTGCCACACTGCTCTTGTTTTGGTGGCGGCGCTCTTGTGTCCTCCGCTGCTGTCTTACAGGCTTGCCTGCCCTGAGCGCCGCCCGCAGCTGGTGGCCGAGGTGCCTCGGCCGGTGCCGCGCCACAGCGGATCCTCCTCCATCATCTCCTCCCTCGAGTTTGACCGGGAGGGCGCGCTGTTTGCCACCGCCGGCGTGTCCAAGCGCATCAGGTGGGGCGCCGACTGGAGGGCTGCTGGGCCCCCCAGCACATCCATGCAGTAAATGCAGCGGCAGCATGCTGGTACGTGCCCGCCGCTTGGTCTCGGTGTGCCCACGCTGCTCTGCGCACCAAGCTGCCCGCCCCTCTGCCCTGCCCCCGCCGCAGCATTTATGACTTTGCCAGCGTGGCGCCGCACTACCCGGCCGTCTCCGCGCCGCCGCTGCCGGGCGGCGCCGCGGCGGTGCGCTCCGGCGCCGCGCCTGCGGTGGAGCTGCTGTCCCGCTCCAAGCTGTCGTGCCTGTCGTGGAACAAGTATGTCCAGGCCCACATCGCCTCCTCCGACTACGAGGGTGGGTGCCCCCGCCCGCGCCGCCCCTCTTGGGAACTATTCGCGCTTGCCGGGCTTGCATACCCAAGGGACGCCCAGCCAGAAGGGGACTGGTCCATGGCGCTGGCAGCTCACGCCGCCCCGCCGCCCGGTGCCACGCGCAGGCGTGGTGTGCGTGTGGGACGTGGCCAGCGCGTCGCTGCTGCACGAGTACGAGGCGCACTCCAAGCGCATCTGGTCGGTCGACTTCTGCGCTGCCGACCCCACGCTGCTGGCCTCCGGCTCTGACGACTGCTCCGTCAAGTTCTGGTCCACCAAGAGCCCCTCCTCAGTGGCGCAGGTGGGGGGCACGGGGGCCACGGCCCCGGCTCAACGCCGCGCCGGCGGGCACGGCTGCGTGGTACATTTCTTCCTCCATGCACGCCGCAGCAGGCTCGGCGTTTGCTGCTCGGCACGGTGTTCAGGCCATGGCTATGGCCTGGCTCGGCCCCCACCACGGCCCGCCGTCCTGGGCGCAGCCCCCCGAACACCCGTAACCCCCGCCCCCCCGCAGCTCGACACGGCGGCCAACGTGTGCGCGGTGCGCTGGCGCCCCGGCTCCAGCACGGAGCTGGCGGTGGGGTCTGCCGACCACTCGGTCTATCTGTACGACCTGCGCAACGTGGCAGCCCCCGTCTGCACCTTCCAGGGCCACAGGCACGAGCGGGCGGGGGGGGAGGGGGCGGGCTGAGGGTGGGTGCCGGACCGCAGCAGGTGGGGCGGTCCTCGGCGCTACCTGCGTGCTGACTGCGCGAGGCGGCGGCGCGGGGGGTGGGCGGCCTGGGGCGACCCTTGAGGAGCATGCTGTGAGCAGCTTGATGCGTGCGCAGCTGCGCTCTGCCCGCGTCCCAAGCCGCCGCCTGCCACTGTTGCACCGCGCGCCTGCCCCCCTGCAGGAAGGCGGTCTCCTACGTGCGCTTCTGCAGCGGCGGGGAGCTGGTGTCCGCCTCCACCGACTCCACGCTGCGCCTGTGGCCCGTGCCAGACTGGGACGCGGCGGCGCTGCCCGGGGACGGCGGCGGCGGCGCGCACGCCGATGCCGCGCGCGTCTTTGAGGGCCACCAGAACGAGAAGAACTTCGTTGGGCTTGCAGGTGGGGCCACGGGGCGGGGCGCAGGCTGGGAGGCACGGGGATGCCTCATTGAGTGCGCCTGCTGCCCGCCCTGCATCCCCGGGCCTGCGCCGCCTGTTTCCCCTCCCGGCCGACCCCACCCCCGCCCCCCTCACCCCCCCGCAGTCGAGGACGACTTCCTGGCCTGCGGCAGCGAGACCAGCGAGCTGTTCGTCTACTACAAGGCCCTGTCCAAGCCGGTGGCGCAGCAGTCCTTCTCCGCTCATGGCGAAGACGGCGCCGACGCGCAGGCACGGGGGCGGGGCGGCGCTGCCGGCGGGCGGGGGCAGCTGCGTGAGCGCTCTGGGCTGGTGCTAGCCCCAGGCGTGCATCGCTCTGGGCGTGCCCCCACTGCTCATCACCCTGTCTGTCACCAGGCTGCTGCATGTGCGCTGCCTCACCCAGCCCCCCTCCTCATCTCCCCTGCAGAGCGACAAGGGCTTCATCTCCGCGGTCTGCTGGCGGCCCAGGGCCCACACCCTGCTGGCAGCCAACAGCCAGGGCACCGTCAAAATCTTTTCCCTGACAGGCAGCAGCGGCCACATGTGAGGCCACGGCGCTCCACGCCGCGGCCGGGCGCCAGACGTGAGGACGGTGCCCTCACCCCACACATGGGACGAGCGGCGCTGCTGCCCGAGACCCACAGTTTTGACCGCGCTTGCTCCCGCTTCAGTCTGCACACTGCAGTCTCTGACCCTGCTCCCCGTTTTCAACGACCCGGCTTCTCGCAACGAACCCAATCGACTGTCTTCTGCGCGCATACTTTCAGCCTTCTTATCTCATGTTGTTTCTTTTTCAGCCTTGCGTCTACATGCTTACTGCCAACTTGCAAAACACGATGCCACGTGCTGGCAGCGGCAGGTTCAAACAGGCGAAAAGCCAAAGAGCACTGCTGTTTTTCAGTTGATGGCCCCCTTGCCCCGATACCACCTGGCCGGCGGCAGCTGCTTCCGAGCTCCCTGCCCACCTGGCGGCAGCTGTTGAACGACTTCCCTGCCCATGCCCTTCTCGCTTGTTCGCCGCGCCCGCACGATCGCGCTGCCAAAACACCATGGGCTTGCCCTCGCTGTTGTTGCTGGGGTTGCTGGCTGCCGCAGGTGACGGTGCAGTTGCCGCAACCTGTGGGCCTGCTTTCGTCCCGCAAAAGCTTTCGCCCCTCGCCTTTGATTTCTGGAAAGCGCGCCGGCAGCAATACGCTATGCCTGGGGTCAAGCTGCTCGAGGCGACGCTGCGGCGGCGGTTGCCCTGCTATTTGCGCAGCTGGGAACCACTGCGTCCTTCAACCATGGTTGAGCATTGCAATGTCGCTGTATGGATGCCTTCCACACTGTTCATGCCGCAGGGGCTGCTGCCAAGCCGACCAAATGCGTGCAGGACCAGGCTGGCTGTGTCCAGTGCAGCGCCAACGGTGTCAAGTGAGCTCTGTTTTGCAGCGCCATTTACCGTGAAGGTGCGGCAGGGGTGCATGATTGCACCCTTGTATGCAGCTTGCAGCCTCCGAAAATGCAACAAACTGTACTAGGCTGCCTCGCTGTGTTCCCCTGCAGCTGTGTCGCATGTGACATTGGCTACGCTAAGATCAACGGCGCATGCGTCAAGGTGCGCCTGCAGCGGCCTCACAACTTTCAGAGCTAGCGCGGCAGGCAAACGATGGTCAAGGCAGGTAGAAGGGCTCTGCAACATGCGCCGCTGCGCAAGGGCAGCGACCCAGCAAGTGCCAGTGCGACATGTCCACCCCCGCCTGCAGTGCCGGGCCAAGATGATGGAGGATGGCCTGGCGTGCGACAAGTGCGACAAATCCAACCTCCGGCGCTGCCAGCGCTGCTTCTACACGTGAGCTGCCAGGTCAAGCGCGTGAGCATCAGCCCTGAGTGCCTCCGAGCCGCCATGGTACCTGACAGATATACGTACGCTTGCCCCTGCTTCCTTGCTGTCAACTTTTGCATTGCTGCAAATGGTCCCGTACGGCCCCTCCCGCCCTGCAGATACGACCCCGATCTGGCCAGCTTCCCCACCAAGGACGGCTCCTGTGCCCTGGTAAGGCCTCCTTGCCACGTGCGTGTGCCTGCTCTGCTGCTGCCAATGGCAGGATTGCGCCTGATGCAACCACAGATCAAGCCATCCTGCCCGGCCCACACCGTGCGGTGCAGAGCAAGGTGGCCAACTGCCACAAGGCAGCGCCTGTGTCTGGCAGGTGCGCACAGGGTGCAGCCAGCGGCGCCGAGTGTGCCGGCCTGCTGCTGCCCTGCACACGTGCATGCCAGGGCTGGGTCCTCTGTGTGCTGACGGGCAGCGCTTGGACCAGCGCCACTTGTGGGCCCCGCTCCTGGGCACGCTTTGCATGCCGCCACGCCTTTGTGGGCCCCGGCTCGAGCACCCCCACCCAGCTGGCTGGCGCAGGTGCCAGCAGTGCGTGGCAGGCTTCTACCTGAGCAAGGGGCGCTGTGCCAGCTGCACCAACGGCTGCACCTCCTGCGACGCCTCGGGCCGCTGCAAGGCGTGCACGGCCGGCCGCGGCCTGGTGCAGAGCCCCATGGGGCCCCTCTGCAGGATGGTGAGGACGCTGTGCCACCCTGCTGCACTCTGTCTGCCACCTGGGTCCCTGCCCGCTGTATGGGTTGCTGCATGCGAGGCCCGGGGGGCCTTGTCATCCTTGGCGCTTCAGCCCCGCCAGGCAAGATCTGGTGGAGTGGCACCGACAGCTGGGCCAGGCGGTGCCCCGCTGCCTGCCTTGCCACCAGCCACCCTCACCCCATCCCGCAGTGTGTGTCGAGCCGGTGCGAGAACTGTGACGGCAACGTGAAGAAGTGCAAGAAGGTGGGGCCAGCAGGGGGCCCGCAACAGTGCAGGCGGCGCTGCGCAACACCCGCCCCAGCAACTGACAGGCCACCCTTCTGACACCCCTGGCAGTGTGGTCTGGGCTATGGGCTGTCTCGTGGAGCCTGCCGGAAGTGCAAGAACCCGATGTGCGCGATCTGCAACGGAGCGGGCACATGCCTCAAGTGCTTGCCCGGCCTGGCGGCTGTGGGCGGCACATGCAAGCCGGTGGGTGGACTGCTGCATTGGGGAGACTGTTCTTTGACCTGCTGTTGGCGTGCGGCCCTTCCCCTGCGGTCTGTCCACATCGTCTGCAAAGTTTTCGGTTCGCCTTCACCCTTTCGACTTGTACCATCTCCAGTGACGCTGCCTTGGCTTTGTCAGCAGCGACTGTTGATACGGCCCCCAACGCTGCGGGCCACTGCCAGGCCCTGCCAGACCAGTGCAACACTACTGCCTGGCCCCAAAGCACCTCCACCCCACCTCACCCCACCCCTCATCCCGGCTCCCCCGCAGTGCTCCGACCCAGACTGTGTGAGCTGTCCCAGGGCAACGGGCCGCTGCCTGGCCTGCCAGAACGGCAAGTATGCCGACCGCAAGACGGGCAAGTGCGTGTCCTGCGCCGTGTTCAACTGCGACGCCTGCAACAGCGCCAACGCTGCGTCCTGCGACGAGTGCAAGCTGGGCTACAACCGGGTGCCCATGCCCTCTGGTGACTTCAAGTGCCTGAAGCAGCTGTCGTCGGGCATGGGCAGCTTTCCCAGCTGACCCTGGCGTGCTGCCGCATGCACAGACGCGCTCCGCTGTAAAGCAACACCCCGCGCAAGGGGGACCCGCAGTCATCTGGCCAATTCGACAGGGCGCGCCTGCCTGACACACTCTGCCTGCACTCTGCAAGGTGCTGCGAAGTGATAGAGGCTGGGTGAGGGCCTGATGCTGGGGTACAGAAAGGGGAAAGTCGTTGCAAACACGGCTGAATCCCGATCAAGCGCCAGCAGGGGCCAGAGTGGCTGCATGCCAGAGGGCTAACTCATGGCAGCTCATCTGCTGAGACCCCTTACTTTCTGCACATCTTCCGCATTGGCAGATCTACACGTGCTGTACAGCTCTCAGATCTGAGACCATGCTCGGCATCAGTCAGACCAAGGCCCTGAGCCCTTCGCCAATTTACTCCCTGCATCGCCTCATCCTGCACGTGTTCACCGCGTGGTGCTGCATGCCTGTGTGTGCGACATGATGTGAGCCCCAGAACAGGCATGGATGTTGCAGCAGAGCTGAACGTTCAGGTGGTGCCCTTATTCGGGCTTCTTTCCTGGGCGCCTACCACCTAGTGGCGACTTCACTTGCCTGCTGATGGCCACTGCCGTTGCCGGCAGGCCATGCGTACGTGTTCACCTTCCCAGCTCTGCCTCCCTGCACGCGCAGTCCGAGCTGTGCCTCCTCAGCACCAGACTTCTTTCTTGCGCGCCTACTGCTACATGGGCACCGCCACCTGCTGCGCCGTGCCGTAGCCCTTTGGGCGGCGGAAGAGCATGCTGCGGGGGGGAGGGTACGGGAGGAGGAGGGGGCAGCGGTGGGCGAAAAGAATGAAGAGACAGCAGGTCAGGCTGGGATTGTTGTAGAGGCGGTGGGCATGGCGCGAGGGGGCACACCGGTGTGCACATGCTACCAGCCGCATCTGCCCCGGCATGCACCCCCCTGCCCACACGCTTTCTGCCTGCCCGCCGGACTGCTGCACCGTCCCAAGGCACTGACATGTGCTGCGGGAGGACCAGAAAGGGGTTAGGGGAGGGG
>KQ482061.1:1326264-1347152 GCA_001430745.1 Auxenochlorella pyrenoidosa | reverse complement strand
GGGGCAGGGGTGGTTGAGGGTGCGGGCTTGGGATTGATTTCCAGGGCGGGCGGCAGGCGGACAGGCCGGCAGGGTGACGGCAGGGCAAGGGCGGGGCACATCACATGATGCCTGCTCACACCACACCAGCGCCATGGGCAGCAAGCGAGCGCCAGCAGTGCAAGGCATGCGGCAGCGCCCACCGTGTTGAGCGCGCCGTGCATCTCCACCACCGCGTCGTGCGCCGCCAGCGCCTCAAACTTGTTGGGGGCCGTCACAAACGGGTACCCCGTGTCCTCCGCCACAGCCGCCGCCACCTTCTCGGCAAAGCCCTTCTTGGCATTCAGGCCAGTCCCCACAGCTGCATGGGCGGTAAAGCAGCGGAGCGCTGGACCGTCAGCGAGAGGCAGGACAACCCCAGGGTGCGTCGTAAGCGGGAAGGCAGGCAGGCGGGCCAGGTGGGCAGGAGCAGGGGGCTCACCAGTGCCGCCCTGCGCCAGCATGCACAGCCGCGGCAGCGCCGCCTCCACGCGCTGGATGCCGTACTCAACCTGCAGGGCACAGCGTGCAGCAGCATGCACCTGTGCGTCAGTTGCGAGGCACCCCAAAGACATCGTCCCGCGTTGGGATCCTGTGTTGCCCCGCCCCCACCGCAGCCCCCCGACCCCACCCCAACCCCCCCCCGCACCTGGGTGGCGTAGCCGGAGAACTCCTGCCCCAGGGTGAGCGGGGTGGCGTCCTGGGTGTGGGTGCGCCCAATCTTGATGATGTGCGCAAACTCCTTGGCCTTGGCATCCAGCGCGCCGTGCAGGTGCTTCAGCCCCGGCAGCAGCCGCTCGTAGATTTCTGCGCCTCAGGGCGGCGGCAGCGGGTGGGCGCAGGCGGGCGCTTGCCCAGCCGGGCCGCCGAAAGAGGTGCACGCGCCCTGCGCCCCTCACTGTTGCCCCAGTCCGCAGAGGTTGCAGACCGCAGGGCGCGTGGCTCTCACCTGTGACCCCCGCGATGTGCATCACGGTGGGGAAGGTGTCGTTCGAGGACTGGCCCTGCAGGCTGGGGGCCGGGCAGAGAGGTCTGTCGCCACGGCGTCCGGTGGCGGGCCTCTGGCCACTCAGCACCTGCTGCAGCTGCAACGGCGCGGGGCTGGCGGCTGCAGGGCTGCCCATGACCCCGTGGGGCTCAGCTGGCAACTCAGCGGCAGCGGCAGGGCTCGCCTTGTTGACGTGGTCATTGGGGTGCACCACGCTCTTGTCCCCGAGCTTGCCCCCCAGCAGCTGGATGGCGCTGCAGGCGGGGGCGGGGCGCCCAGAAGGGGGTGTGGGGAGGCGCGGCGGCCGAGGGCTGCAGGACCATGGCACTGCTGCTGGGCAGGGCAGGCACGGATGGCGGCCGCAGCGAGGCACCCTCCATGGCGACAGGGCGAGGGGGGAGCAGAGGGAGGCGCAGAGAGCGGGAGGCGGCGCTGCTGGTGCCCACCGGTTGGCGATGACCTCATTGGCGTTCATGTTGGACTGGGTACCAGACCCCGTCTGCCAGATGACCAGGGGGAAGTTGTCCGACAGCTTGCCCTGCGCCACCTCAGCCGCGGCCTGCCGGGACAAGGGCGGCAGCGGCGGCAGGTTAGCGTGCCGGGCAGCAGGGCGCGCAGGGCTGTGTGCCCGCCGCCCTCAGGCCGGCATGATGCATACGCCAGCAGCATGCCAGCAGCACAGCCTGCGTGACCCTACCCCAGCATGCCTGCCGTCAACAGCCGGCCTGGGCTCTGCAAACCCCCCACCCCACCGCCACCACCTCCCCCCCCACCCCTGGGTTGCCTGCCCCCCCACCTGCACAATGGCGTCGCCAACCTTGGGGTCAAGCACCCCCAGCTCCATGTTCACCTGCGGCGGGGGAGGGGGGGGGGGGCGCAGCCCGGCCGATGGGTGGGATGGGCAGGCTGCGCCAGCACGCCACCGCCACACGGCTGCCCCGCTGGTGCCCAAGGCTGCCTGCCTCTGGGCCCACCAGCGCGTCCACGAGAGCGGCCCATCCCAGGCAGATGCTCCCGCTTTTGAGATCCCCCCTGCGCCGCGCCCCCACCCCACCCCACCCCCACCCACCACACACACACACACACGCACACACACCCCACCCCACCACCCCCACCACCACGCCCAACCGGGCGCGCACCTTGGCCGCCGCGCCCTTGAGCGTGCCAAAGGCGCGCACTACCGGCTCGGGCATGCGCTCGGTGGGGCCGCCAATCTTGAAGTTCTGGATGGACCGCTGGGTCTGCGCACCCCACAGCCTGTGGGATGGGGGACCAGCGAGGCAATGTGCTCCCAGCAAGTGCCGCTCCCAAAATTCCCAGGCGGTGGGGCGGCGGTGGGTTGGCATGCCGTGCCCGCTGCGCTGGGTGCCTGCTGCTTTCAGCTGGCCCAAGCTGCAAATGCCACTCTTTTGCATGCTGCTGGGTCTCGGCAGCGACCAAAGGAACACAGCAGCGGTGCTGGACGGCAGGAGCGCCGGTCAAGCAGTCAGCTGTCCCGCTGGCCCGGGTGCCCAGGGTTTGCCCCCAGATCGGAACCATCGCGACTGGTCCCCCGGCTCACTTGTCCTCCGGCACCTCCAGCGGCCCAAAGGTGTCATACTCGGTGCGGGTCCCCATGGCCCTGACCAAAGCTGCAGAGGGAGGCAGCGGCACGGTAACCCAAAGCCCAGGACGCTTGGGCATGCCCTCCCGACACCCGCAATGCAAAGGGTGACTTCCCAGCCCTACCTGGCAGAGCCACCGCCTGTTGCGCGCCCAATTGGGCAGAGAAGAGGGCTTGGCCTGCTTTCCGAAGCATAACGTGCCGCCACTCGTTCAGGGCTACGCAAAGAGCGTAGTCCTGATCGAGCAGCGGTGCTTGAAGCGTCGGCCTCGCTGGCAGCATGACAAAGCTCGGAATGGGCAGCCTGCTTCGCATGCTGGCAACCATCGGGGCGCATGAATTGCAGATCGGGAGTGTCATTGATGAAGAGCCAAGCCATCGCCGATCGCCAGGCTGAAGGGCCGTGCTAGCGCTCCTCCATCACTTGCTGCCTGTTTCGGCCCTTTCCCCACCGCTGGCTGGCGAGGCCACACATGGCTGCATTCCTCAGACAAGCCCTGGGCAGGGCAAGCAGCGCGCTGGCCAGCGCCTCCGCTTCATGCAGCTTTGCAGCACCCGCAGGCGCTCTTGAAACCCAAACCCGGACCCTCACTAGCTTGCTGCACTTCCGGGGTATTAGTCAGAGCTCTTGGGCGGCGCAGGCGGCAATCCCAGCTGCCAGCGAGCTGCCAGCAGCAGCGGCGGCATCTGCACCAGCAGCGCCGCTGCCGCCGTGGACCCCAACTCGCGAGCTGCGTAAGCGCAAGGTCTTGCCCAAGCGCATGCAGCACTTGCTGACGGTGAGGCGGGTGGGAGCAGCCTGGTTGGGTATTTTCTGGTGGTGCTGCGCCAGGTGCGCCGCTGCAGGCAGCAGGGGGTGAGCTGCAGACAAACATCAGCAGAGCAGGATTTGCCTGGCACTGATTTAGGCGGCTGCTTTCAGGCTAACGATGCGTTGCTTGCAAACCACATGCCTCTCATCCTACAGACTGCAGATGACTGCTGCCTGTGCCTCATCCCGATGCCTTCCCTGGCTCCAGTGCTGCTGCCGGACTCGAAGCAACGCAACCAGCGCGGCTCTGGTCTGCTGTGCACTGCTCACAGTCGCCTCCCTGCCGCCGCTCCACTCCCCCGTGTGAGCAGACACTAGAGGCGGAGAAGGAGGCGGCGCTGGCGGCGGAGCTGCAGCGGCCCGAGTTTGGCCCCGGCGACGTCATTGAGCTCAAGCTGTCGGTGCCGGAGAACAAGCGGCGCGTGACCGTGTTCAAGGGCATCTGCATCGCCAAACGCAACCGCAGGTGCGGCCGGCCGCATGCGCTCGGAAGTCCTGCCCCACCGCCGGCGCAGGGCAGCTCAGGCATGAGCGACTTCAGCTGCCTGCGCCCTGGGCACATGCTTGCTCGACTGCAGTGGCAAGGCGGGCCTTGAGCTGGACTGTACATGCTTTTGGTCTGGGCAGTTGCGTTTTCAGCCTGACACCAGGTGACACTGCTGCGCTGTCAACCTGTTGCAGCATACGCACGACCTTCACGCTGCGCAACATCTTTGGCGCGTCGGGGGGCATCGAGCGCACCTTCCCGCTGTGAGCGCTGCCGCCCCTGGCCCGGCGTGGCAGCCTTGCTGCTGTCCGTTCATGTCGGAGCGGCAGCATGCTCTGACAGCGGTGCTGCTGCGGGGCGGGCTCGGCCGCTCCTGCACTGGTCTTGCTGTGCCCAAAGCCGCCGTGCCTCATTGCTGAATGTCTCGCCCTTGAGGCCCTGCCCGCGTGCTGTGCCCTCACCCTGCCTCGCCCCCCCCCCCCCCCCCCGGCAGCTACTCGCCGCACATCACTGAGATGCGGGTGGTGGAGAGCCGCAGGGTGCGGCGGTCCAAGCTGTACTACCTGCGCGAACGCACCGCTAAGGAGCTGCGCACGTGACTGGGGGCGTCACACAAGAGCCTGCCCGCCTTGGTGGTGCCAGCCACTGGGGCGGGTGCAGCCGTGGCACCGTTGGTGAGGCCTCCACTGGTTTGCAGTGCCTGTAACAATGTTGCTGCAACAGTGGCAGTTTCGACAGGGGATGGTGCTAGGCGAGTGGCAAGGATTGGGGGGTGGCTACAAATTGGAGCACGGGGCGCAACACGGGTTGACGCACAGGCTGACAAGGGGCACAAGGGGGCTCTACAAATTGAGTGACCAACGTGGTTGGATGTACATTACTTGGCAGGCAAGGCCAGGGGAGCAGATGGCAAGGGGGCAGCTATCTAGGCTGGCAAGGGCACATCACAATAACCGCCATGCATGTGTGGGCGGCAAGGGGGACCAGAAAAAACTTGGAGCGCTGAACACAGCGTGCAGGTGAAAAAATGGACAGCGCAGTGGCGTGCGTTGCTCAAAACTGCAGTCGTTGGATACCAGAGAGCGTGGGAGCCAGGCCTGCAACTTTCAAAGCGGCTATCAGGAGGCCGTTAAAACCATGCCATGGGGATGTCTGTCGTTCATGCGACAGCGCATGACTGCAAGGGCAGGGCCTGGCGTGAACAAGCCCCGATGCCAGGGAGGGCGCCCACGGCAGCAGTGGTTGGCGTCCATTCAATGATGAGGGGGAGAGCCCGAGGCTCCGCCCTGCAGGCCCTTGCACAGCCTGTGCAGCCCTTCAGGCAGAGCCCCAACCTGGCGCATGCCCTCTTCAGCCGGAGCGTGATTTTGTGAAGCGGCCGCGGCGCATGGGGCGGGGCTTGGCGCTCTGCGCCACGCCGGGCGGCGGCGGCGGCTGGATGCCAAACCGGGCCTGCTGCGCCAGGATCTGGCCAATCAGGTCGGCGCGGCTGCTGCCCACGTGGCGGCCCACGGGCTCGCCGCCGCGGTAGAACAGAAAGGTGGGCACCTGCGGGGCGGGCAGGGCGGCGGCTTGGCATGCCTGATGCACAGGAGCGGCAGGCAGGCGGGCAGGGTGCTTCGCCGGCAGGTCGGCAGAGGCCCAGGGCGCTGCCCACCTGGGTGACGTTGAGGTCGCGCAGCAGGTCGGGCGCGCCGTCCCCCACCAGGCGCGCAAAGGCGGCGTAACCCACAAAGTTGGTGGCCAGGGAGAGCACCGCCGGGAAGATGTGGATGCACGGCGCGGCGCTGGGGCCGGGGTAAAGGGGGGGGGGGGGGTTGCAGGGGCTTGCGTTGGTGAAGCAGCAGGAGCCGGCAGAACCGGCGGCACCATGACCACCCCTGGCAGCCGGTCATGCAGCTCCTCTCTGCAACGGCCCTTCCCCGCTCCATTGCCCTGGCCCACCTCAGCAGCGCGACGTTGACCACGGTGAGCACGTTCTCGGGCTGGCCCCGCACAAACGCCTGCAGGTCTGCCTGCGAGTGCAGGTCGGTGACGTAGGTGGACGCCTTGACGTTGTTGGCGGCAGAGTCGCCGTAGTAGAGCACGCCTGGCAGGGGGGGAGGCAGCGGCGGCAAGGGTGTTGCTGAGGGCCTCATTTAGGCGTTATCAGGATGGCGCCGCACCCCTGCGGGAGCCAGCACCAGTGACCACAAGCTGAGCAGCACGAAGTCAGGCAGCAGGCAGTCACCCACGAGTGAAGCACTTGCGCACACCAAGCGGGTGCCGCACCAGCCCTCTGAATGCACGGGCGCCTGCGTCCCCCCCACCCCCACCCCCACCCCCTGGGCGCACCCTCCCCGAGGTCCTGCTGCAGGTTGGCTACGCCGCGGTGCTCCCACAGCTTCTGGCCGCCCCGCCAGAACTGCACCGTGGGCAGCACCTCGATGCCCAGCCTGTCGCACAGCTCGCTGCCCTCATCGCTGTCGGCCTGCAGGGAGGGGGCGGCAGTGGGCGTGTCGCAGGCGCAACACAGTCCCCCCGGGCAGTTTTCAAATGGGGGGCAGCGACCCACGGCAGGCAGGGCAGGCCTGCAGCGGGGCGACCGCGTTGCCCCACCCTCGTGCCCTCCCGTCCGGGGACCCCAGCATTCAAAACTAGCCCCCGCCCTGCGGCTTGCCTCCAGGGACAGGAAGACGACGTCCTGGCACTCGCGCGCGATGCGGGCAAACGCGTGCTTCAGCCCGCGACACGGCTCCATGGCGGCCCGCCGGTCCGCCTCCCAGTGCAGCTCCGGCTCCTCGTCAAACCCGGTTTGGCAGACCAGCTGGCTCTGCACCTCGAGCACCACCAGCTTGTCGCTGGCCTGCGGGGGTGCGAGGGGGGAGGCGGGCTGTTGGGCAGGCGTGCGGGTGGAGAGGACGGGGGAGCCCAGCAGCGTAAGCGGAGCCAGGAGCTCGCAGCCTTCCTTGTCACCCCCCGCGCACCTTGGCCAGCTCCTTCTCCCAGTCCTGCTCATTGAAGATGTACACCACGCGCTCGTCCACCTGCGCCGACTCACGCAGGCGCCGCTCCATCGCCTGCTCCGCCGTCTCGCCCTCCTTGACCCGCGCCGCCACGCTGCGGCGGGCCTGCTGCTGCTGCTGCTGCCAAGGGCCCTCCTGAGCATGCCGCTCCGCTCCGGGTCGCACCGAGGCGGTAACCACGCTGCGCCGGGGCAGGGTTGTGTTGCGAGCAGACCGGAGACGGGTGGGAAGAACCCCAGGGCGGCCGGCAGTCCTGCAGGAGTCGGCTGTGTGCCGGTCAATCATGTCGAACAACGATCGACAACAAGGGAAGGCTACAAGGGGCGGTGTGCAGCAAGGGTCAGCTTGCAATGCCTCAGAGAGCCGGCAGAGAGCTGCGTGAGCACTGCACGCAGCTCAGAAGGCCGATTGAAGCCCTTAAACGGACAAATTCTCCTCGAGAATCCGATGTGGCTGAGCTGGCAAAGTGCTGTGGCGGCAGCAGCCAGCCCTTTGCGAGGGGGATGTGACAAGTGCAAGGTCTGCTCGTAACATACTCCTGCAACACTCTCGTTTGGCCCCGCGCCCCTCCTCTTCGTTGTACATCAATATGGTTTCACTGCCACCTGGTTGAGCATTAGTGGGCCGTGCGTTTCCATGCCTGGCGTTCGCAGTACCTTGCCTGCAAAGGTCACGTTGCATGGGCTGCCGAGAATTTCAAAAATTCCAAGGGTACGTGCGCTGATTCACGAACGGCGGCTGGAATATAGCCCAATACAGGCAATGGTCGTGCATCAGCTCCTTGAGGAGTGTTGATCCAGCCAAAGCGCTGCTGGCAGGGATGGTGGTGCCCTCCCTGCTGCCCCGCAGCATAGCCACAAGCTGAACAGCTCTGCAGTGCCTGCTCGAGCTGGTTCAAGGGCGAGTGGTTTCTCTGGTTGGGATGCTCTAAAATTGTGGCCTTGCTTCAAGTCCCACTGGCCGCCTGCTGATGCATGCCTCGGAAGGCGCTGCCCACCCGTCACGTGGCTGCCGGCTGCGTGTCTCCAACAGACCTGCCTCTGCAGGCTGCTCCCTGTAAATGCTAGTTCACAGATATATGACAACAAACGGGATCCTCTGCAGCTCTGTGGTGCAGACAGGAGGGTCTCCCACAAGCATGGGCATGATTCCAGGAGGCGCGCTGTGCTCTGCAGTCCAGCTGGCGGCGGCCTTCAAAAGCACCAGTCAGACCCTCTCTCCCACCATTTCCTCCTACTCTCCAGTCACTCTTCGCCTCTACCACCTGCAGCCCTTCTTTGACACGCAAGCAACACAGCAGCAATGCAGGCTACCGCAGTGACCACCATGAGCCGCACCCTGGCCGGCAGCGCCCTGCGCCCCCACTCCACCACCGCCCGGGCGTCCGCCACCCGCGTTGTGGAGGTTCGTGCCCTGCTCAAGACCAAGAGCCAGACCAAGGTGCGTGGGGGAGGTGCAAGTGGGTGGGCGCAGGCGCGCCGGCGATTGATTGAAGTGTCCCGGAGGTCCTCTAACCGGCCAAACCGCCCATCTGTGAGGCTAACTTGCTAGTCTCGAGGTTTTGTGTGGTCGGACCGGCGCACGTGTGGGAGCGTCTGGCTACCACTGGTAGTGCAGGCCTGAGGTCCCGCCAGCTTGACCGCCAGCACGGTACTCTCCCACCACCCAACTGCAGCCTGCCAAGAAGCCCGTGTTGACTGCTGGCAAGGACATCAAGGTAGGTGGGCGGCCGGGACGCGCCGAGTGGGTGGTAGGAAGATGAGTGGTGGAAGCCCCGACTTTCCCGCCGCCGTTTGCCGGCACGTTTCGAGGTTGAAGCCGCGTCGCTGACCAGCTGTCCAACACCCACCTCACCTTGCAGGCCACCCAGTTCACCGCCGACCTGGGCGTGACCAAGAAGACCATCACCCTGGGCTTCACCAAGTCAAACGAGCTGTTTGTGGGGCGCATGGCCATGCTGGGCGTGGCTGCCGCCCTGTTTGGCGAGATCCTCACCGGCCTGGGCCCGCTGGCGCAGGTGGGCAGGCTGGGCTGGGGTGGTCATGAGGTGGTGACGAACCTCCTGCCATTCTGAAGCCGTGCCCAAGAAAGGCAGGCGAGCCGCTGGACGGTGCCATTCTGCCCAGGACCCCCTCTGTGCCGTGCTGACGCGCCCCTGCTGCCCCGCCCCCCCCCATGCAGCTGGGCTACGAGCTGCACGAGAGCGTGTTTGACGTGGAGGTGGAGGTCGTGGCTATCATTGCCTTGTGAGTTTGGCGCTGTGAGACGGCTTTTGTGGAGAACGCGGCGCCTGTGCAATCACAGCTGTTGTCCCCTGACCTCTATCAACAATGTGCACAGTGTGCTGGCGAGTGATGCTTGTCATTTGATCCCCCCTCTCCCCCTTCACACACACACGCCACCGCCCCACCCACCCACCACCGCCCTCCGCGTCGCCTCGCGCTGTACTAACCGGCCCACCCACCCCGCCCCGCCCCCCCTTCCCTGCAGCAACCTGCTTGCCGCGCTGCTGCCCGCCAAGGGCAAGTTTGTGCCTGACGAGGAGGAGCTGCAGGAGCGCCCCAAGGGCCCCCTGCAGGACCCCCGCATCTCCATCCTGGAGCCCAAGGTGCGGGCACCACCAGGGGTGGCTGCAGGCAGGGAATGGGAAAGAGGCGGAAAGGTGACGGACAAGCTGACAGAAGCAAAGCACAGGCAAAGCAGCGCACCTGCTCACGTGCAATGTGTGTGCCCCCCACCCTCCCTGCTGCAGAAGTTCTTCGGCGTCAAGGGCTTTGGCTTCACCAAGGAGAACGAGCTGTTTGTGGGCAGGCAAGCGACAGAGGGGTGGCCTGGGGAAGCTGCGGGCCTGCAACCAGCTGCAACGCACCCTCCTGCTGCCCTCCTGCACGGCCAGTTTCTACGTGCTCTGCTCTGCCAGTGGATGCTGGTCTGGGAAAATTGCCGCAGCTCTTCTGGATCTCGAGCAATCGCACAGTTCTGAGCGCTGCATGCACGCCCACCCCCCTCTGCAGGGTGGCCCAGCTGGGCTTTGCCGCCGGCCTGATTGGCGAGGCGCTGACTGGCAAGGGCATCCTGGCGCAGTTTGACCTGGAGACCGGCCTGCCGCTGTACGAGACCGAGCCCCTGCTGCTGGCCTTGTGAGTTTTTCTTGGGGGGGCTGTCCATCGGTTTTGCGCATTGGAGGCTGGCTGCACTTTGTAGCAACCCGCCCACTGCTGGGAGTTGAGCCCAGTGAAGCATGCCATGCCATGTTGATCTCCTGCTTTGTGTGGGGTCCCCGCCGGGGCTTGCAACACGTGGTGATGCATGATTCTCACTCCCAACTGCCCTGCCCCACCCCCTGCCATGCAGCATCGCCTTCACCCTGTTTGCCGCCATCAACCCCGGCAGCGGCAAGTTTGTGGAGGAGGAGGCCTGAAGAGGCCCCAAGAGCTGTGACCCTGCCCGCTAGGGGCAAGAGCAGAAGAGCTATATGTCAACAACAACATTACGACCCCCCTTCCACTTGGTGGGCTGTGCCCCTCGGCCCCCTTCCTGGCCAGCCGCCAAGCCCGGCAACTTTCCCACTTGCCATTTCATTAGAACGAACATGCCTCCAGTTTGATACGATCCAGAGCACCGCCATTTCATGCCCCGCCTTCACCTTGCCCGCCTGAGCAGCACGCTAGCGCACACTGCCCAACACTCAACACACCCTGTACCCCCTGGCCTCTACTGAGCACTGAGCCCTGCTGTAAACCACCTTCCTCATGCCCCCCTACCAACAAGGCGAATGGTGGCAGTGCGGAATGTGCAGCCATGGTGGTTGCACCTCGCTTTACATGAACCCGGCGGCCATGCCTCCGCTTGCCTGTACTGTGCATTGTGATGTTGCATGGCGCCACATTGGTGTTGCTGGCATGTGCATGCACCAGAAACAGGGCAGGGCAGCAGCTCACTCGCCCACGCGCAGCTGCGGGCCCAGGCCATGCCCCTCCAGCTGCAGCGCCGTCAGGAAGGAGTCCACCACCCCGACCACCTCCTGCGGCTTCTCCTCGCTCGCCAGGCCGCCTGCCTGCAGCACAGAGCAGGGGCGGGCTGAGTGGAAGTGGAAGGGAGAGCTAAGCCACGTGTGCAGCCGGCAGGGCCTGGGCATGAGCCTCCGCCATGGCGGACCGCCCGTGAGGCGCGCCCTGCCTGGCTGCTCTGCCGCCTTAACAGGTGGCTCCACAACAGGCAACCAACAAGCGGAGCCAGCCGCACACATTGGATAGCCAGACGTGCGCACGTGTTGGCCTGCAGGCCTGCCCCACCTGCATGACCTCGAGCACCGCCAGCCTGTCCTTGCGCACGCGGCAGGCCAGCTCCTGGCAGTCGCCCCGGTACAGCGCCTCCTCACCATACACCAGCAGCAGCCGGCAGCGCACGGCCGGCAGCGCGGCGGCCACGTCGGGCCGCGCCAGCGCCGCCCACAGGTAGTGCGCCGTGGCTGCGGGGGCCACCTGCTTGCACTCGCGACGGTAGGCCTGGCACGGCGCAGGAGGGGGGGCCAGGAAGGGTGGGGTGGGTGCAGTGGGCTCCAGGCAGGCATGCGCCAGGCTGGGCTGGTACTGGCAGTGACTGTCGCAACCGCTGTTGAGCCCAGCACTCGACTCCCCACCCCGGGTGGCCCCTTGCTCCCATGCGCAGCAGCTGCGCCCCCCTTTAACCGCCCAGGCAGGCCCCCCACCTGCACCAGGTCCGACTCCCCGCCCACCGCCTGCTGCGTCAGCTGCCCAAACAGGCGCTGCACAAAGTACTGCTTGGCAGAGGGCGCCCAGCCGCGGTGGTTCAGCTGCCGCGCGGCCAGCCTGCCCCACGCCCACTCCCACCAGCTGGGCCGGCGGCAGCTGGGCGAGACCAGGATGAGGCCGCAGAACAGCTGGGAGGACAGGGAAGGGGGGCCGCCAGGCTTAAGAGTGGCCGGGACATTCCGTCATTGCAGCGTGCATGCTCATGGGCTGGCAGGCAGGCTGCTGGCTTTCAGGCAAAAAGGCCGGCTGATGCACCCTGCGGCGCCATTCCGACCGCAGCACAGCTGCAGTGTCTTGTGGCTGCCGTAAGTGCCTGCCTGGCATCTTTGGCCCCAGCCCGCAAGACCCCTGCTGCGCCCTCACCTGTGGTTGCTCTGCAGCCAGCTGCGCCAGCACTTGGGCACCCACGCCGGCGCCCAGGCCCAGCACTTCTTTCAGCTTAAAATGCGCAGCCACGTCCGCCACCGCATCTGCCAGCCTGGCCAGCGACAGCGGCAGGAAGGTCGCAGGTACCTCGGTGTCAGCGGCCTGCGGACGCAGGGAGTGCAGAGGAAGAGCTCAGTCTGGTTTTTGGACACTGGACAACTGCCAGCAAAGGCGGCTCGGCTCGCACCAGGCCGACAAACCAGCCGCCTGGCCCGACAGGCTGCCCGGGTGCAAAGCCTGCGCCCGTGCACCTCTCCACTGTGCCTCTCACCTGGCAGCCGGGTGCATCTATATGGTACAGTGTGTAGTTGCGCTGCAGCAGGGACTTGGGCCCCAGTGCAAGCAGCAGGCCCTGGAAGCAGGAGCGGTGGTTCAGGCCGACGTCGTGGAGGGTGAGGCACGGCGCGCCGCCCGGAGCGCCGCCCACAGTCACCGTCAGGGGCCCCCAACGTGTTTCCACAGAGTGCACCTCCCCTGCAGGCAGGCCAAGCTGTCGGAGTGAGAATACTGGAGTGGGGGGGCCCACACCCACGAAGCGGCGGCAGCGCCGCCGCTGCTGCCCTCCCTTGGGGCAGAGAAGGGCTTGTCCATCACCTTGCAGAAGTTCGCCGAGAGGTACTGCGGTCTCTAACGCCGCGCTCATTGCGGGGCCGCGCCCTGGTCGGGGTTTGTCAAAGGCCCGCAAAAGCGCTCAACAGCTAGAGAGAGCTTGGCAGAATTCTACTCGATCACGTTGGCATTGCGATCCTGCAGGGCAGAAGGGGCGCTTGTGCACCTGCATGCCGCGCCCTGCTGGCGCCACCGCCTTCCGCCACCGCAGGAGTTGTCCGGCGTCCTGGGCTGAAGGGCCTCATCGAAAAACACACATCGCTTCGAGTCATGTTTGATTACAAATTACAAAGAGGGAAAAACGAGTCTCGCCATGAGGTTGGAAGGCAAGCTACGCAGGTGACCTACGAGACTTGAGGCGTGGAAGGGCATGCAGAGCAAGGGGGCTAGAGAGGTACGGGCTTGACGGTGCTAAGCTTGCAAAACTGAACAGATGAGGAGTAATTCCGGAAAATGCTGCAATATTTTGACTGTTTCATGAGATTCAAATGGACGGGAGGCGAGAGGCATGAGTACCCGATGCGCGCTCACACGATGCGGTCCCCACGGGTGGGCAGCCGGCCGAAGAACACAGCGGGCAGCGCGGGGGTGGGCGTGCGCAACGCCGGCGGCCGGATGAGGAAGCACAGCACGGCTGCCAGCACAGTGGCAGGACCAAGCAAGAATATTAGGGCGGCGGCCGCCGAGAGAGCGATCAGCACCAGAAAGGTGGCTGTGGGGTCCTGCCACGAAAGCAGCGCCTGCAGGGTGTGGGCAGCACAAAGCAAACAGCCTGCCCGTCTGAAGAGCTATCTAAAACCCTGTGAAGCAACCAATAACCGTATTGCGAGCCCTGTCCTCAAGTCCCGCAGGCTGCGCCTCGTTCCCCTGCAACCACGCCCTGCATCCCTCCCATCCCATATCTGCATGCACGCTCACCCCCGCCCGCTCCATCACGCAGGCCACGTCGTCCAACAGGTTTTGCACCAGCAGCCCCAGCCGCTGCAGTCGGTCCACCTGCACAGGCGGAGGCTAGGCAGGCTGCGTCGGGCCAGCTGCTATGGTATCCGGACAGCTGGCACCCATGACGAGCACAGATGTGTGTGTTTAAGGGGGGGCGGGGGCCTAGGGGCGCTCCGAGCCAGGCCCACCTGCGCTCGCAGCTTGGCCAGCGGGTTGGATGTCGTCGCCTCCAGGCTCTCGTTCTCCGGCTCCATGCCCGCCGGGTCCTGCTCCATCGCAACGGGCAGGCCTGCGGGGGCGGGGCGCGCGGCGGAGGGCCCGGGGCGGGTCAGGGCACCCTTGCTGCAGGAGCGGGCACCAGGAAACAGTATGCTGCTGCGCGGCCAGTCGCCGTCGCGGCGGCACGAAGCCTTGCCGCCCAGCACGCACCAAAGTCGGGCGGCTGGGCCGTAAGAGTGGACAGCACCAGCCAGGCCAGGAGCGCTGGCAGCGCCAGGCGCGGTAGGTAGCAGCACAGCAGCACGCCCAGCACGGCGACGCCGCTCTCCACGGGGTCCTGCCAGGACTGCACGGCAGTGGGGGCAGCAGGATAGCGTGGCAAACCCTGCTCACAAGGCGGCGGCAATCACAAGACCGCCCTCTGCTGCAGGCGTGCCGACTCAAGCCTCGGCGCCGCACTCTTGGGCGCGGCGGCCGATGCCCTGCCCCGCCCGCACCTTGATCGCATCAAACCTGCGCTGGGCCCAGCGCACCCCCGCCAGCGCCATCTGGACGCGCCGCCAGTTCACGCGGGTGCGGCTCATCACAAACGCCTCCCTGCAGGCGGGCACGCAATGCGCAGGCAGCTCGTGTGAGTCGCTGGCAGCAGCTGCTGAGCAGCGCACACACGGGAGGCCACCCCCTTGGGGCTCCAAGCCGCTGCGCAACTAGCAACAGCCGCTGGTGGAACCGTGAGTGCGCCCACCCGCACCCACCTCTCGGTGTCCAGCACCGCCAGGGCCACCTGGCCAGGGATGGCCGGGTTTGCGGTGTCCAGCCAGCGCAGGCAGATGCGGCGCCGCTCCCGCTCCATCACCGCCTGGTGCGCCCTGCCGTGCACGCCGTGCGCGTACGCGGCCCGGGGCAGCCGCGGCGCCGTGTACCCCCGCACCAGCGCCTTCTGCTTAGGCAGGGCGGGGCGGGCGGGGGCAGGCAGCAGCTCAGGGACAGCAGGCAGGCTGGCAGCGTGCACATGCCAGCCAACGCTCGGGTGCTTGTGGCCCAGCCCGCCTCTCAAAGCCCAACTTTGTGGACAAGCAGGCGGCCCCTGCAACCCCATCCACCCATTCCCAGGGCCTCACCGGGCTGTCGTAGCTGACTTGCAGCGTCAGGCGCACCGTGCCCGCCAGGCGCGCCCCCCTGGAGCGCTCCGACACCAGGGGCAGCTCGCTCGCCAGCTGCTCGTTGGGGCGCAGGCATGACAGCCGCACCCGCAGCTTGCCCACCACCTGGAGAGGCCAGGGGTGGTTAGAGGGGTGCGTAGTGAGCTGGGGTTGTTGAGAGAGCGCAGCCATGCAGGGTGAGCGTTGCTGCACTGGGGTCAGGGTCCAAGCTCGCCTGCCACCAGCGCTGCCACCAGCAGATCTGGGTGGAAAAGTAACCTTGCTACATGGGCACGCATGCTGTGCAGCAGCAGCATGCCAGCAACCCCGCGCCCCGACGCAAGCTGCCCAGCTGTGTGGAGCCCACCTGCAGGGTGGTGCTGAACGCGTCCCGCACAGCATCCTTGACCAGCAGCCCGGTGCGCAGCACGGCGGACGCGGTCATGCTGCGGCCGGGCTGCTGGAACACAGCCAGGGTCAGCACCGCCGCGGGGTCCAGCACAGGCAGGGACAGCCGCCAGCCGCACTCGGCTGCGCCATCGCCTGCAGCAGTGGTGCAGAGCACGCGTGGCCCCCGACCGTCAGGAACAGCGAAGACGTTTGGAGCAACACAGCAGGCCTGGCTCCGGGTGTCTCAGGATGCCACATCTCAGATAGCCCTGCATTGAGTAGCGCCTAGGCAGGGCAGACCACAGGCACCTGCGGGCCTCTTCCCTCGCCCAAGCTCACCTGTGCAGGGTAGGAGTTTGCTGCGGCCCCAGAAGGGCCCGCACTTGAGCACAAAGAAGCAGTCGGCGCTGCCAGTACCGGTTAATCTCAGCGCGTCCACTGTGAGCAGCAGGCTCCCAGCTGGGTGCGGCAGTGGGCGCGGCGGCGGCGGCGGCGCTGCCAGGCTGCCAGGGTTGCCCTCTGCCTGCGCACTCTGCTTCAGGCAGGCAGGCAGGGAGGGGTGCATCATGGAAGTGAGGTCAGAGGCCTTGGGGTTTGGCACGCCCAATGCCGGGTTGCGTCTTCTTCTGTAGGCAGCACAACCAATCATGTAGTGTCGTCTCGTCTCTGGAAGAGCACTCACCTCTCCTGCAGTGCCGAGCACCGCTGCCACCTGCTGCCGGCCCTTGTGCGCTATCCGCTGTGCTGCATCGGCCGCGGCCGGCAGCAGCCCCACAGCCGCCTGCTTTGCTCTGTGGCGCTTGCTCTCCTGCCACGCCTCAAACTCCTCCTCTGCAGGCAAGGGGGCCACGTCCGCAGGGCAGCACGACTGAGACCAGTGAGCTCGCCTGTGCACGAGCACGGGCTGGCGCAACAAGCGCAACCACGCATGCAGCATGTTAGCCATTGCCGGCCCGCTCGCTGCCGCAGAGCCGCAGCCCCCAGGCCCAGCGGGGCGCAGCTTGCCCGTCTTCCGCGTCTTCTTCCGCAACTCCCGCTCGCTCCACTGCTCCGTGGCGCTCTCCAGCCGCTGCAGCCGCGGTGTGGGGTCACCTCCCGCCGCGGCCGGCACCTGGGCCGGCGCTGCCTTGATGGCTGCGTCACCTGCTGTCGACGACGAGCCATCCTGTGCAAAGGGCGCCTGGTAGGCTGCCCGACGCAGGTCTGTGTCAATCAGTGTGGACCTGAGGTGCACCCGCCCTGCTGGCAGCTGCTTGGCCACGCTCTCCAGCTCCACGCTGGCGCTGCGGCACGCCTCAGCGTCCTCCTCCAGGCCGGGGGGAAGCAGGTCGTGCAGCCACACCTGCTCACGGCACGGAAGGTGCACCAGGCAGTGGGGCGGACAGTAGACATGGGAGCTCGCTAAACCCGCTCGCCAGCCACCATTGTGCATCCAGAAGTGCTCGCTGCACACCCCCGGCAGGCGGCTGCGCAGACCCCGCATCTGAGCGCCCACCTGCGCAACGCTGACCAGCCGCCCCCTGCGGGAGCTGTTGGGGGTGCGGTACAGCTCCAGCCGCAGCTGGCGGTCCCGCAGCGGCAGCGGCACCGCAAACACAAACGTCTGCGGGGGCAGGGTGCGGAGGCTCTAAGACCTTTAAGCGCCTCCAGCTGGCTTGGCGCCGTCGTGCTCTCGTGTGCAGTTTCTTGTGCTGAGACCTCAGCGCAGCAGCCCAGCAAATCATGATGCCCTGCCGGCCCCGCATCCCGCCTGCCCCTCACCTGCTGCCAGCGCGCCGTGCCATCCAGGTGGGCGCGCTTGATGTACGAGGTGTGCTGCTGCCGCCCAAGCACCAGACGGCAGTACAGCCGGTGCCCTTCGGCGGCGCTGGCACCCGCCGCCACCGGCGTCGCAGCCAGAGCCTCCTCCTCTCCCACAGCTGCAAGGGGCGAACTGGGCCCAGCCAGGCTCTCGCTGCCGCTGCTCTGCCTGCGCTGATCACTGCTGCGCCGCCGGAAGTCAGCTACGGAGAGCGACACGGTCTGCGCCTGCGCCTCGGCCTCTGCCGCTGGTGGCGCCCTGCTCTCCTCGTCGTCCTCGCTGTGCATGGCCGCCTCAAAGTCCTGCATGAGCCCCCTGCCGTCTGCAGCAAGCAGAGCGGCAGCAAGCGGAACGGCAGGTGAGCTGTTTAGCAGGGAAGCACAGTGCCGGCAGGCGGTCGCCCACAAAGGGGGAATGAATGTGTGGATACATCAACTGCATAGTGAAACCGAACGGAGCCCTGTGTGCCCAGCCCACGTCTTGTCTTGCTTTGCATTGCCCGACCTCCATGCATGCATGTTGCAGTGCATCTCATCCCGTGCCTCCAGCACTCCCCCACCCGCGGTACGAGCAGCGCGCTTCGCCACGCGCAGCAAGCAAGGCACACTCACACTCGTCTCCTGCGTCCTCCCCAGCCAGCATGGCCCCCTGCACAGCATCCTCCGACCCCTCGCTGCCCGTGGAAGTGCTGTGAGTGAGGCTGCGCTTGGCGCGGCGCCGCCGCAGCAGGCCGCCGAGCAGGCCCTTGCCGCCGCCCGGCGAGCCGCCCCTGCCATCCACGCTGGTGCGGTGCAGCAGCGAGAAGGAGCTGCCAGAGGCGTGGCTGGCGCTGCGGCCCGAGGGGCTGGCGGCGGCACCCAGCCCCTCGGCTTGCTGCACAGTCACCGCCAGGCAGGCTATCAGCGGCTCCTCGTACAGCACCCCCGCCTGGCTGTGCAGCACGGCGGGCGCGTGCCTGCGGGTGCCGGGCGCGCAGCACAGCGTGCTCACCGCGGCTCCGCCTGCAGCATGTGGGGTTGGGGTGCATCACAGAGGTCAGCAGCTACCCTGCGCCACATGACGGTACGAGGAACGCATGCGGTTGATTCGCGGTGCCAACAACACCCGGCGCGGGGCCGCGCCGGGAGGCCTGCCGGGCTCACCGTGCTCGCCGGCGCTGCCCGCCGCCTCAAACCACGCCGCCACCTGTATCTCCCCCGCCTCCACCCGCCGCCCGCCGCGCGCAAAGCCGTACAGCGGCAGCCAGCAGACGCCTGGCGTCGCGCCACCTGCAGTCACGTCGGCTAAGCTGGCAAACTCCAGCTCGCACTGCCCCAAGAAGTCGTCGGCCGAAACCTGGACAGACAGTCGGCAGGAAGTTGTCGTCTCCTCCGGGCAGGCATGGTTCAGCCGGCCACTGCAGTGTCGGCACAGCTCCGCCAGGCACGCTCGTGGCAGCGACATGCTGTGCCCGGCCCCCTGGCATGGCGCAGCACCCGCCACCCCAGCACCCACCAGGTCCCAGTCAAAGACCCGCAGCGAGACGTAGGGCCGCCCCGCCGCCAGCCCCTCGGCGACGTCCGCGGCGGAGAAGGCCACCGTCTCGTTCCAGTGCGGCTCCAGGGTCTTGAGCTCGGTGCGGCTGCTGGCCTTGCGGTCGCCCACCTGCGGGGGCCGCGTGGAAGGGAGGGTGGGGGGGTGGGGGGTGGGGGGCCGCAGCAGTTGGAAGTAACACGGTGGGGGGTAGGAGGCTGTGCAGGTGCATGTGGCATTGTGCCGCTTTGCAGAAGCCGGCGAGCGCTCCAGGCACGCACCTGGACCACGCAGTAGGGGTCTGAGAGGCCGTTGGAATCGGCGGCGCGCAGCCGGCGCGCCTGCACAACATGCACCTTCAGGCACTTGCCGGGCGGCGCCGGCGCCTCGGGTGCTACCACTGCCGCCGACGTGCCTGGCTGGCAGTGGCTGCTCTTCTCTGGTGCTAACGACGAAGTAAGCGATGCCGAGCACGTTGAAGATGAAGTGGAAGGAGACACTGCCAAGCGGAGAGCAGGCTGCGAGCTGAGGCTGCCATCTGGCGCCGACTCGCTGCGCCGTGGCGCCACCGCGTCTGTGTCATGCTCATCAGACACGCTGCGCCTTGACAGCTGGCTGCGAGGAATCGATTTGCTGTGCAGACCGCGGGCGAGCAGGGCTTTCAAGGACCATCTGCCTCGGCGCGGCTCCTCCCCGTGTCCCATGCCGGCACGAGGCGCGGGCGGCACCAGCGGCGGCACCGCCCGGGGAACCTAGCTGGTGCAGGGGTAGGGGTCGAGATCGCGCCACGTCATACGCCTTTGCCTTGTTCTTCGAGGTTTGCAGGGTGCAGTAGCCACGCCGAGCCGGGAGAGGACGACAGAAAGTGACACGGCCTTGTCCTGTTCAACACCCACCTGCGCTTCACTGCGCCCGTAGAAGGCCGTGCGAAAGTTTAAAGACCAAAGGCCCTCGGGCGTCCCTCACACCAACCGAGCCATTCGGGAGCAGCAGCAGCGAGGAAGAACAGCTGGAGGCGGCGCCTGTAGAATGAATTGACGCTGGATGCCACTAGACGGAGCGAACAAGAGTCAATGCCAGGGTGGGATGCCGGCGGCAATGGGACACATACTGCTGATCTGATGCCCCGCCACCCCTGCGCCACCCCCAAATTTCGCAGGCTGTCCCGAAGGATAGGACTGGTCTCATGCTCTTCGTGACACGTTGTAAGGAAGGCGTTTACGTGAGCTATGTAACCTGCAGCACTCCTTTTCTTCTGCATCGCCTGGCATGAGCGCCGCTGCGCCGCTCACCGCCATTGCAGTTGCCTGGTCTTGTGCGTGCAGTGATCAGGGTCTTGCGCTGTGCGTGCAGTCATCAGGGTCGCCTCTTACTGTCCACTAGCTCGAGATACAGCTCAACTCGCCGCCTCAGCTCATGCAGCTCAGGAGGGCAGGCGTCCACGGCCTGCTGCAGCATTGCCCCGGCACGCCGCTCCTCGCCGGCTGCCAGGGCCTTGACCGCGCCGCGCAGCAGCGGCGCCACCGCGCCCACCGCGGCACCGCCGGTGCCGCCGCCGGCAGCGGCCGCCGCCTGCTCCTCCGTGGGCTCCACATCGGAGGGCGCCCGGCTGTGGCTGGGCGTAGTCTGGGCTTCCCGCTCCGCCTCCAGCAGCAGGTCGATGCACCGCCCCGCAAGCTGCACACGGGCGCGTGGCAGTGGGTGGTTTGGGTTGAAGGGAAGCGGCCACGCCCAGCAGAGTGCCGACTGCGCTGGCAAGCGGAGGGGCCACGCAGCAGCGAGGCTTCACAAGGTTCGCCCAGGGGAAGGGGGCGGCCCGCAACCACCTGCGTGTCGGTGGTGGGGCAGGCCCGCAGCGCTGCATGCAGCAGCGCCTCGGCGTCGCGCAGCCGCCCCTGCTGGAGCTGCTGCGCAGCCTGCAGGCAGGCAGGAGGAAGGAAGGCAAGCGTGAGGTGAGCCCATAAAGAGCACGGGCAGGCATTGTCGAGGCCTGGTGCAGCAGCCAGATGGAGCGTGCGTGCTCAGCAAACAAGGGCACAGTCAAGCAGGCGCCACTCCCAGAGCTACCCACACCTGCTCTGCGAGCACGGAGGCGCTCTGCATGCCCCGCGGCAGCGCCCCCGGGCCGGGCTTGAAGGGCGAGGAGGCCGGGCTGGAGCG
>KQ482061.1:1292976-1321686 GCA_001430745.1 Auxenochlorella pyrenoidosa | reverse complement strand
AGCAGGCAGGAAGCAGGCCCCAGGCCAGGGTCCCAAGCTGTCTGTGCCTGCAGGCCCCCGCCTGAAGGGCGCACCATTCCGGGCTATCAGCTTTGACGCGCGCAAGCCGCCGCGTGCCCCTGCCCCGTCGCGCAGGCCGCCCAGGAGGCCGGGTTCAACGTGCTCTTTGGCGACGGCTCGCGCAAGAAGGTGCAAACTCGCTTTACTGTTCCTGGCCCACCTGCCTCCCACGCCTGTCCCGCCCCTGCACCCCTTTAACTGCTGCCCCCCTCCCCACACCCAAGTCCCTGCGCCCCCCCCACCCCACCACCCCACCCCACCCCAGGTGCTGCACGCGGCGGGTGTGGAGCGGCCCAAGGCGATTGCGGTGGGGTACACCGCGCGGCAGCGCGCCGTGACGGCGGTGGAGGCCCTGCACGAGGCCTACCCGGGGGTGCCCATCTACGTGCGCGCGCTCGACCTGCAGCACGCGGCGGCGCTCAAGGAGGCGGGTGAGGCGCGGGTGGGGTGGGGTGTGGGGGTAGCAGGGGCGGTGCGTTGGCAGGCTGTGGTCTTCCAGCACGGAGCCTCGCCCGGCCAGCGCCCTGCCTCTGACGGCTAAGCGGCGAGGGAGAGCGGGGCACGCCCCCTGAGGGCCACCTGAGGGCCAAGCGGACAGCCGGCAGGGTGGCTGGTGCATTCCCCTTTGCTTGCGGGGTGCGCAAACGGCAGTGGGCGCATGCCAGGCGCTCAAACCTCAACCCCACCCCGCCTGTGCAGGCGCCAGCACGGTCATCATCTCTGAGACGGAGGCGGGCCTGGCGGTGGGCTCCCAGCTGGCCCGCGGCCTGGGGGTGCCCACCCGCACGGTCAACAGCCTGGCCGGCGTGATGCGGCAGGAGCTGGATGTGCACGCCGCTGAGCTGGCGGCTGCGGGCGCCGACCCCGCCGCCGACGGCCCCGCCGTCCCCATCTTCAAGTTCGACCAGGCCAAGGCGCCAGCACCCAGCGACGACCCCATCAGCTCCGACTCGGCCATGGCAGCAGGTGGGTGCGGCCGCCGCGACATTGCCAGCTTGCCCGGCTGGCTGCGTTTTGCCTCCCATGCGGGTGCTGCCGTAAGTGGCAGCGCTCTGGCCGTGCCGCTGGGCCGCTGGGCGCAGGCCCGCGCAGGCACGACAGCAGCAGCGTGGCGCTAAAACCGCGGCCCGTGCCGACTGCCCTTGACCCTGCCTCACCAGCGCCGCCTGCTGCTGCGCTCCCTGCAGAGCTTGGGGGCCTGGGCGCCGGCGGCGGCCTGCTGTCCACCCTCATCTCCACTCTTGAGTCGGTCGGCAGCATGAGCGGCGCCGAGGGGGGCGCCGAGGAGGGCGCGGCGCCTGCTTCCGGCAGCGGAGCAGCAGCCCGCAGCAACGGCAGCGGCAGCAGGGGTGCACCAGCGGCGGCCGGCCGCAACGATGCGGCAGCTGCTGCCGCCACGGCGGCTGCGGCGGCTGCGGCCGCAGAGGCAGCTGCGCTGGCGGCCGCCAGCCTCAGCATGGGCAGCGGCAGCATTCCCAGCAGCGTGCGCCCTGCATCCGACGTGGCCTCTGTGCTCTCCATGGAGGATGACCAGGATGCCGACGGCTCGGTGTCCTCCGTCGACAGCGATGACGAGGCGGTCGGTGGGAGCGGGCAGTCGGCGGCAGCGGCCACACAGCGGCGGTAGAGGCTCCAGGCGCCGCGGCTGCGACCGCGCGTTTTGTCATTGCCCTTGAGAAGACCAGCAACTCCTGACGTCCCTGCCTTGTCCCCTCCTCACTATTCTTTGGCGGTGCTCCGCTGCTGTGAGTCGTTGACCCCCTGTCCATTTTTCTCTATTTACCTGTTATTCCCCCATTCCATGTACCTGTATCACACCTGCTGTCAAGAAATCTTGCACCCAGCAACAGCTGTGACCCTCGGGTTGTGAATGTGCTCACGCTTGCTGTGGCGCCACGCCTACTGGCGCCTTAGTGAAGAAGCCAGGGGAGTCGCCCATCGTAGCATTGCTTTGTCGTGATCAACATGCTCTACTCGCCTGCCGCTCGCCTGCTGCGGCCTTCATTGCTGCTCGCACGGGCGCTCTCCTGCTGCGCTGCAGAGGCCGCAGCCCAACCGGTACCTGCCCAGCCCGGATCAGTATCTGAATATCACCAGCATGTCTTGCTGCAGCTGCCGCGGCCCAACGCTGCTGTGAGCGGCGGAAGTGGCAGCACCGACGGCGGCGGCAGCACGTGGTGGCCGCCCATGATCGAGAAGTGAGGCAGAGGGACATGTCTCAGTCACTAAGGGTTGCGCAGTACATTTCTAGGCTTGCACTGTTGGGTTTATAAGTGAGTGTGGTTGGGCAGGACTGTCAGGGCAAGCAACATGATCATGCGGCACAAGCCGACTGCGCCCTTCCTGTGCTGCGGGCTGCTTCGGTCCACGGCTGTGGAAGCCCCCTGACAGTAGTGTAGGGCTTTTGCTGAACAGGTGTTGAGTTCTATGGTGCAGGGAGCCTACGGTGGTGGCTGCCTTTGCGGCGGTGGCAAGGCATGAGGACATGATTGGGGGCACCATAAAAATAACGGCCTTTGACGACGTGCCCAGCCGCAGCGGCGGCCAGCCAGCCAGCCACGGCCCGCCGCCCGGCAGCTGCAACCTGGTGGCCTTCCCTGCGGGTGGGTGGGGGCGCAGCGCACAGCGTGGCCAGCAGGCCCGCCTGCTGCTTCTTCAACCGCTGTTGAGTGGATGCTCCTGCCTGCTGTCTGGTATGCTGCCTGCTGGCTGGAATGCTCCCAAGCTGCCGCTTGCCATCTCTGCCCCCAGGCGCCCAATGCACCCTCGCTGCTGCCCTTGGACCCTCCCCGCAGGCCTGCGTTGGGAGGGGCTGGCAGTGGAGCAGGTTGGCCTGGCGGTGGCGCTGGCGACTGCAATCAACCCGCAGCAGCTGCCGCTGACCCCGGCTGAGCGGAAGGCCCTCAACGACCGCCAGGTGAGGCTGCTGGGGGGGGTGGGGGAAGGGTGGGGTGGGGTGCCTCGGCTGGCACTTAGGTGGCGCATCTCTTGTGTCGCGGACAGCCATGCATCCCCGTCGGCCTGAGCTGCTGCGCCTGCTGGCCACCCTGCTGAGCATGATGAGCTCTTCAGGTCCATGGCTGCTCCCTGGCCTGCGCCCCGCGGCTGTGCAGGTGCCAGTGCCCGACCTGTCCCTCTTTGTGTGCTGCCATGCGGCCCGAGACGCGCGTTGCGGCGCCGCCGGCCCGCCGCTGGCGGCGGCGCTGCAGAGGCTGGTGCGGGAGCGTGGGCTGGCGCAGCACGTGCGGGTGTACCAGACCTCGCACGTTGGCGGTGAGACCATGCTCAGCACAGCATGGCACAGCGGGCGCAACGCCCACAGCACAACCCTCTTGAGCGGCGCTTGCAGCAGCCCGTCATGTCAGCAGATGGGCAGCGGCAGCGGGATGCTGTGCCCGGCACCCTCGGTGTAGTGTCCACGCAGCGCCGTGCATCGCCGCCCGGTCTGCCGCGCAGGCCACAAGTACGCCGGCAACGTGGTTGTGTATGGCGCCATGCACCCCTGCGACGGCGACGTGTTTGGCGGCGTGAGCGCGGCCGGCGCCGCCGCCTTCCTGGACGCCCTCATGGGGGTGGAGGTGCGTTCGGGCTGTGCACGAGGGCGGCAGGAACTGCCCAGCGTGCTGACTGTAGCGCCCCCCCGGTGGCGTCCTTAGCCTGTTTGGGCGCACACGGCCCCACCCAACCCCCCCCCCCCCCCCGCACCACAGCCTCCACCCACCGGTTGCCCTCTCGGCTCCCCCTCGCAGCTGGGCGTGGATGGCGGCGCTGGCGACCCTGTGCTGCGGCCCTTCTGGCGCGGGCGCATGGGCCTCAGCAAGCTGGAGCAGCGGGACCTGTTCGAGTCGGTGAGCGCGCGGCCGGTGCCTGCTGTGGCCTGCCGGAAATCAGTGCCGCGGCGTGCTGTTGCTGCTGCATGAGGGCTGCCTGGATGGTGAGTGCATGTCATGTGTTCTGAAGGCCCTCACCATCGCCAACACTAGCAGCGGCTCTGCTCTTGCTCATGCATCACGCAGGGTGGCGAGATAGAGGAGTTGCTGGATGTTGTGAGCGAGGATGAAAGCTATACCGAGGCGGACCACACAGACGCAGGGGAGACGCGGGCGCGACGCAACGGCGCGCCGCACCACCAGCAGCGGCAGCGTGGCAGAAACGGCAGCAGCACGGTGCGCCTCGGCGGCCTGCCTGCCCGCGGCTGGCGGCAGCGAGCTGCATGGCCAGCGTCGATGCAGGCCTGTGGCATGGTTGGCTGCAAAACGTTGCTTGTGCAGCCAGCGATGCATTCGCCTCCTTGTGCCCCCCCCCCCCCACACACACTCCCCCTGCAGCCCAGCATGGCAGAGGAGCTGCGGGAGGGAGTGACATCGTACGAGGAGTAGGCCGCCAGGCTGGGCATGGGCAAGACGCACAGCTGGCATGCCCCTTCTTGCATGCTTGCCGCTCAGTGCGCTGCTTCCGCCCATGTGGCATTCAATCGGAAATGTGCTGAGCTTTACAGCTGGCGTGAGGTTTCGTAGTGCGGAGCTGCTGAATCTGGTCCGGTGCAGGAGCGGCGAGGCGAAAACCGCCGCGGGTGGAGGGAGTTGGGTGCGCAGCAGGGGAAAGAATGGCAGCACACCGGCGAGTACGGGCCAGTGTGCCAAGGAGTGGGCGCGGCTGGTTTGGTTTGGGGGCAGGCCGCAGAGTGTGGGACAGGTGGGGCAGCTGAGCGGGTGAGTTGATGCATGTGTCAGTCAGTGGCAAGTTCTTCTGGCTGGCACGCAGGGCCGTGGGAAGCGTGAGCAGCAGCGAGGAAGCAAAATACATCATGGGTGGGGTTGAAGCGACGAGGAGGGGGAGGAGCAGGTGGCTGGCCTGGCCTGGCTGCAGGTTGGGTTGGAAGCTGCCGCAGCGGCCTGCTTGGCAGGAGGCCAGGTAGGGCGCGGCAGCTGCTGTAGCAGCGGCACCCCCTGCCAGCCAGCGAGGGCGTGGCAGTCAGCGCAACACCAGCACAGGCTTGCAGCTGCCTGACTGGCAAAATTGTGGCAGCTGCAGTGGGCAGCGGAGGGCAGCACAAGGCCCTGCTGCCGGCCTGGTGGCACAGTTTGGAGGGCCCTGCCAGAGAGCACCCCGCCGCTGGCTCAGCATGACTTGAGCCGCCCGCACTGAGGCTGGCAGCGGGGCCCATCATGCCAGCAGCTGGTTGGCCAGGCGCAGCAGTTCCTCCTTAAAGCGTGGCACGTCTGCGGCAGGAGTGGGGTCGAGGGACATGCAGCAAGGTGAGGGCACGCACAGGCATGCACACAGCTTGGCTGCCCTGCTCCCGTGCTGGCGCTACTCCCATACCCAGGTTGATGCAGTGGCCAGGCATGGCAAACCGCCCCTGCTGTGCCTGCCGGTTGGCTTGACGGCCAAGCCGTGGGGCGGGCGGCCCTCACCCTCTTGCTTGATCTCGAAGATGCAGGTGTCAAAGAGGTCGTGCCAGGCCTGCGCCCGCACCCGCTCTGTCGCCTCGATGAAGGCAGTGCCCAGCTTGTTGCCCTGCACGGGGGGCGTGAGGGTGGGGGCGGGCAGGCGTGGGCCGAGGGGCAGGGGCAGAGGTGGCAAAAGAGGCGACATGGCTACTGTGCCGGGTGCCTGGCCTGCGCTACGAAAGAGACATGGGAGTGGGTGGGCGGCCCAGAGCTTCGAGGCGTGCCCACGGCAGGCGGTGAAGCCCTGCTGCCACGACACGTGCCTGTTGGCTCACCGCCCGCCATGCACCCGCGGGCACGCCCTTCCTTACGGCGGCTCACCCGCATGCGCTGCGTGGCCTCGTAGCCGATCACCAGGCAGCGCCCGTCGTCGCCCGCGCGCGGCCCGATGAGGATGACCGGCTTGCGCCTGCCCCGAGCCTGCTGGTGCTGGTCCTGGAAGAAGGCGGCCAGCCGCTGCAGCGTCATGGGGTGTCCCTGCGCGTATCAAGGCGGCGGCAGCGGGGGAAGGCAAGCGGGCGGTCAGAAGTGCGGGTCACGGCACAACAGTCGGCTTCCATGCCTGCCTGCTGGCGGGCAACTGTTGCGGCTCTTCGGCGCGCCGCATGTGCGCACGCAAGCTCTGGCGCGCGCCGGCGGCCACCCGGCTGGCTGGCGGGCACCCACAATCAGGTGCTGGCTGTTCATCTTGTGGTCCGACAGGTCGAAGATGCGGAACTGCTTGAAGTTGTGGTAGTGCTTCTGCTGGATGACGGCGCCGCCGTCTGCAGGGGTGTGTGCACATGTAGAGGTGGGCCCAGGCTCGGATGCGGTGCCAAGGCGAGGTCGGATGGAGCCTCGTGATGCGCAGCCGCGGTACCACGCAGATTGACAAGAAGAGAGGCAAACAGGGGTGTGCATGGAACAGAGCTCCGCAGTATGAGAAGGGGCCAGGTGCAGCTGGCGCTGCCGCAGCACATGCTCAACCGACCGTCCCATTGCCCTCTCACCGTTGACCAACGCCTGCTGCACCTTCTTGGCCAGGTCCAGCCCCCGGCGCAGCTCGTCGCAGTCAGAGCCCCAGCTCAGCGCGCTGTACGCCCGCCTGCAGGGGGGTTGGCACGGTGGTGAAGGCAGGGGGCCCAGACAGTGGGTCAGGCCTTGGAGGGCGGGAGCACAGGCAGGTTGGGGCCCAAATCGCTCAATCCACAGGGCAGCTGGCTGAACAGCGCAGTGCAGCAGGCAGCAGGGGCCCTCCGCACGCTTGCTGCGTGCCAACCCTGCCGCCATTCCTGCACAGCCCACGTGCTCCTACAGCCCCATTGAAGAGCATGTTCACGCCCGCGTCGAGCTGCGCAGGCCCCCTCCCACCCCACCAGAACTTGTCGACGTGGTCCCCAAAGTTGGCAGACGGCCCCTTGCGCGTGCCGCACTCGAGCAGCGCCGTCACCGCATGCACCAGGTCCACGGCGTTGACGCACCGCTTGAGGCCGTCCTGCAGGCCAAGGGGTGGGGCGTTGCGGTGCTGCGCGTGAGCCCTGCCCGCCATTGTCCCTGCCCTGCGGCGCCGCCTGCTGCGCCAGCCCTGGGACACGACATGCAAGCCTCCTCCCACGCCTCGGCCTGCCGCAGCTGGGCCGCCCCGGGCCCCTTGCCTGCAGCTGGAACGACTTGAAGGCGACGTCGGTCATGCGGAAGGCGGGGGCGTGCACCGCCAGCTTGTCCGCCAGGCTGTGCCGGTACTTGGGCGCCATGTCGTCTGCGGGGGTGGGGCAGGGGCGGGGGCAGGGGGGCAGCCACCGGCGTTTATGGACGGTGCGGAACAATGTGCGAGGCCTCCAGCCGCCCGGTGCAAAGGATAATGCAGGCAGGTGCCGAGCTACAAAGTGCGGATCTGCTGCAGGCAGCCCATGCCCTGCCCTTGTGAAGCAAGATGTGTGTGCGGAGGCATGCACGTCACACGTCCGGCGCTGCCGCCCGCCCCGCGTGGCTCACATCCCTCCCCCGCAAAGCTGCGCTGCGCCTCCTCCAGCGGGATGCCCAGCTTGGCAAACAGCAGGTCCAGCATCTGGCGCCCCTTTTCTGCAGGGCAGGCACGGGCGCGCGGCATGACACGCACAGCGTCGCAGGGATGTCAAGAGTTGAGTCCCCTGGCTGCCTGGCACGCCGTTCAGCCAGGTGGCCACCAGCGCTCTGCAACCATGCCTTCCTGGCCATCTGGTTCTGCTGGCCCCTGTGGGGCAGCAGGCGCACCGGTGTACGTCTGCAGGCGCGCCGCCACATAGGGGCTGTACAGCATGGCGTCGTACAGGTTCCACTCCCACAGCAGCCCAAACCGGTAGTCGTCCTGGGGCCTGCGCGGGGAAGGCGCGGCAATGGGAGCATGCGACAGTGAGCACAGCGGCTTGCTCTTGCACACCTGCTGGAGCAGCAGCCCGGGCTGACTGCCAGCTGCGTGCCCGGCTGCAGGCAGATGCGCAGCCTGCAAAGCGGCCGAGCGCGTGGCGTGCTGATGCATTGGTGTGCACCGCCACGAGCCCCAGCAGCCTTACATGATGCGGCAGGTGATCTGGTTGTTGCGGATGGTGGCGCCCTCGCCGTCTGCCACCTCGCGCTCCTCCTGCAGCGCGGGGCAGCAGCGGCATGCAGTCATGCAGGCGCTGCATTCGCGCCTCCCCGCATGGAGCATGTCAGCCCGGGTGGCAGCCGTTGGGACTGGGACGCGCGGGTCGCCTTCTGGCCCCAGACAAGCCCCCAGCCAGGACTGGACACAGGCACGCCCTGGTCAGGGTGCCGGCCTGGCGGGGGCCCCACCTGGAAGTCCAGGTGTCCGGCGCTGCTGACGTACGTCTCGTAGTGCAGGTAGTAGCCCAGGTACTTCTCGCCTGCTGGGGGGGCCGCCCAGGCGCGGTGGGCAGAGCGAGCAGGCGTTGCAGCGGGGCAAGCTGCAGCGGCTTGGCCTGGTTGCGGGCCTGCTGTGGTGAGCAGGGGCACGCTCTCACGTACGCGCACGGCACCACCGCTCGCCCGCGCGCTGCAGCATTGTGCTACCCCGTTTGTCCCATCCCTTGTCAGCACCTCAGCCTCATGTCACGCCGCGAGCCCGCTGCCCTTGCCCTCCCGCCCGGGCTGTGGCCCCCCACCCGGGCACGCACGCCGGCCCACCCACCCACCCGAGATGCGGCCATGCACCAGGTGGTCGGTGAGCCCCACCAGCGCCAGCCACAGCATGTGCGCATTCTCCTGGCCCAGGTGGTAGGCCAGGTCGTACATGACGCAGGCGGCGGGCTTGCCGTAGCTCACGCCCTGCGGGGCAAGGCGGGACGCATGCCCGGGCACCTGTGGGACACCAGCAGAGCCAGGCAGGCAGGCAGGCAGCAAGACCTGCTCGCCTGCTCGGGATCAGGCATGCTGCCGTCAGGCGCAAGTCTACCGCCACCAGCCAGCACGTGCGGCCTGAGCAGAGGCCCCCTTGGGCATGGCCCACCTGCGCATAGTACTGCTCCCGGAACGCCTCTGCCTGCGCTCGCTCCTTGCGCCGCTGCTCCCGCGGGCTGGACCGCGACCCCGGGCTGCCGCTGCCGCCGGGCGAGCCTAGCCGCCTCCTGCACGGGCAGCGCAGGCACCAGAATGGATCCATGTAGCCCTTTGTGCAAAACCTGCTCCATGCCATGCCTGCAAAATCCGGCCCTTTGAGTGCTGGCCCTCCCAGTCCCGCTCACTGCTTGGTGGGCGGGTCGTTTTCGCCGCCCTCATCGTCGCTGCTGCTGGCTTCCGCATCCTCCCAGGGTGGGATGTCTGCCTTAGAGGCGCCCTCATCCTGTGCCAGGCAAGGGGGTGAGGCAGCGCGCGAGCGTACAGCAGAACTGAGTCGGAAACAGGACATCACACCTTCAGGTCGGGCCTGCCGGTCAGCAGCCCTAGACGAGCAGACGGCTGTCTACTGCACAGCAAGAAGATGCTTGCAGTGAGAGGAAAGCCAGCACCGGTTGCTGGTCAACTGCCGCTTGTACCCTGGACACAGGCAAGCGCCCATCCTGCCGACATTGCCAGGCGCACCTCGTCAAGGAAGACAATCACATTGTCCTCCTCGCTGTCCAGGTTGTTCAAGTGGCAGATGGGCCTGCGAGGGGGGGAGGGGGGCAGTGGCACGGCCGGTAGCGCCCCCAGCAGCTGACATGATGCCGCTACAGCGGAAGCCATGGCAGCTGTTGCAGGAGGTGCAGCAGGGCTTGCCGTGCACAGCCACTTGCAGGCAATATGCCAATGCACAAAACAGCATTAAACAGTGAGACAGGTAAGATTCAGCAACGCAGGGCAGCCACTGCAAGGAAGGCAGCTGCGCATGCACAGCCGGCACAGAGCTTCAGGCCCGGGGAGCTGGCTTCATGCGCAGCCTGTGGCAGGCTGGGGCAACCATCAATGGACACCCTGCAAAACATGCTTTAAGGGCAGCTGTACAAGGCGCAGGGCCGCACCGGTGCGAGTCCACAATGATCACGCGGACGTTGGTGCGGCTCTCCAGGTGCAGCAGCTCCCGCACATCCTCGGCCGCGCCGCAGTTTATGAGGATGGCGGTGCGCAGCGAGGTGCTGCCCTGCAGGCGCATGAGCGTCGATATTGACGTCGCGCAGCGTGGTGCAAAGACACAACGAATCCCTGCTGGCCACCACTGGTTGCCTCCTGATACCGAGCTGGCAGCGGTGCCACGCAGGCGCCTCACCTCCTCATAGTACTTTTTGAAGTCGGCCTCAATCTCCTCGTACCGGCTCACAGCCATCCACCCATGCGGGATCCGCTCGTTCTTGAACAGCCGCTGCATGGCAGGACGTGGCGAAAGGGCACGTGGTGCACGTACCACCAGCAGCGGCAGGGTAAGGGTCGGCTGCTGCAATCAACCGTGGCTGGCGGGTCAGCTGCTATTGCCGCAGTTGAAAGAGAGCAGGAAACAATCTGAGCAACCCAACTTGAAAGCAGCTGCGCAGCTGGGCCGGGTGTAGCCATCCGCGGCGCCGGCGGCAGGCAGCACCCACCTCGAGGATGCGCAGCGCGCACACTGAGTCTGCGTCTGTAGCGCAGGCATAGATGAACACGTGCTTCTCGTCGCTGCTGCTGCTCTCTGCCTTGATGGAGTTGAACAGGTTTGTCCACTCCTCATGAGTGGTGATGATCATGCTGCCGCTGCACTGGCGCCGCCTGGGAGGGAGCTGCCGCCACGCCGCCGCCAGCCGCTGTCAAGCACTGCCCACCCTGACGCTGGCCACCGCGCTACCTGTTGCCATGCACAGCCGCCCAAAGGTGCCGGGGATCGCCTCAAACGGTGGCACAAGAGCAGCCAAAAGCTGGCAGCTGTTGGCTCCTGACGCCCAGCTGCCTGCTCCCGCCTGGACTGGCCAGCCGCGTTCAGATGCGGCTTTGCGCCGCCATGCTGCCCCGCAACGTCGTTCAAAGGTGCGCCCGCACTGCACCCGCTCCAAACAGCTGTGGGGCGCGATGTGGGACCGCCAGCGCTATCGGCCGTGTTGATGCGGCTTCACTGAATGCTCAGAAGCTGCTCAAGTCGCCGGCAGTGCACTAGGGGCTGCGAACGAAGGCGCTTCACTTCAACTTGTCGGGGGCGAGCTGACGGCTTGCTGACTGCCCAAATCCTGTTGAAAAGGGATGCTGAGCTCGCGGCAGCCAGCGATCGTGCGCTCAGGGTGGGAAACTGGATGCTGGGCAACTGCTGTCCAGCGTGTCCAATTTCCGCCGCTGGCTTATTTCTGCCGGAAATTCATGCTGTGGCGGGGCCAGCAGAGGTTCAGAGTATGTCCCGCCCCGAGCGGTACAGTCGTCTGTGTCGGTGCTGCCAGGCAGGGACAGGTGGCAGCAGCAGGCGGTGGACAGGTGTTGGCACCACCTGAAGGCCCAACCTTCGTTGGGATGCAAACTCTGAATCGCCAAGAAAATATCAGTACCATATTGCTGTGCAGACTGTCAACACCCACCAGGAAATCTGCGGTACACAGCGGAGGGCACGGGGAAGCATGCTTCGCACCTGGCAGGGTCCGCTGCCGTGCTGACCCGTGTGTGCTCGCTTGCAATGTTAAGCATGGGAAGGCTCTTGGGTGCTTGTTAAAAAGAAATAAGGTGTGATACGGACTCTGTAGCCATCCTATCCCTCTAATGCGGCAGCTTTTCTTGCTTGTGGCCAGCAGCGCTCCGTCAGTTTGCCATGCAGTTGGCGTGCCATTCGCCGGCGCCCTCCTGCGTGCATTCCCGGCTTGGCATTGCGCAACGTCCCCACAGTCATGCGTTCAGACAACCTACACTATATCCTATTCTGCACAGGAGTTGCTGGTGATCTTCTTAGCACCTTGGCAATCCCCGTGCTATTCCTGCCAGAACGTGGGCGGCTGCCGCACAGCAATTCCATGCCTGGAGTTCTGTATTGCTTGGAGTCTCTACTCAAAAAGCTGCATGCGTCTATTCCAGCGATCATACGCGAGCTGCCATCAGATGAGAGTGGGCCGGCTCAACGGGCACAAGTGCGCTGCTGGGAATGGGTGCTTTTCCCAGCTGGAGGAAGGGGAGCGGGCACCGCGTCGCCCAGCAGGCAAGCTGCTTCTTGTTTCAGGTCGGGCCTCCACTGAACAAAGTGGAACGACACAATAACAGCTGCAAGTAGCTGACCTATGACATGTGAGAGAATTGCATCCCCCTTGGCTCTTGGAATGCCCCAGGCTGTAGCGGCGCCATTGCGGCACATGCCACCAGGACTCTGCAGCGTGGCAGGACATAGTCATCAGTAGCATCCCCGTCCCTCGCCAACAGCAAGCAAACTACTGCATTCGTTTGATACGAGGTGGGTCTTGCCTGACATCATCCAAAGGCCGCCGTCCCTGCGACGCCCAGCCTCGCACAGCAGTTTCCCAACCTCTCTGCACCAAAACCCGTTGCAACAAACCTCTGCAGGGTGCCGAGGCCGCCTACAAGCGCAACCATGCTGCGTGCCGTCTCCTTGCTCGCCTGTCTGCTGGCGGTTGCCGCCCAGATGGCCCCAGCCCAGGAGGCTGCCACCGGGCCGACCATGTACACAGCTGACCTTATGGGCGCCAACAGTGTGAGTTTTGCTTGGGTGTGGGAGAGCAGGGTGGTGGGACTCCCGCCGCTCGGGGGGCACCGCCAGGCCGGCCCGGACAGTCCAAGAGCAGCGGCAATTGCCCTGCAAGCAGCGCGTCACCGCAGGGTGCATGCATTCTGGGCATAGGTGGTGCTCCGGCAGGCAGCCACATGCACGGCACACGAATGCAGGCCGGCTACTGTAGCGCTCGACTCGCGCCCGTGCCAGTATGGTACCCAGCCCCACCGCTCGCCACTGCCAGTGGCCTACCTGCCAGCAGCATGGCTCAACGGAACCTCTCCATCTTTGAGCTGCAAGCCTTGTGATTTGGGTCGGAGCTGTGGGTGCCTGCGGTGCTACAAAATGCCGCCCCGGCTTAGCCCTTGCGCAGGTCCCCCCCGTCGACTCCAAGGCCAGCGGCACCTTCAACATGACCTGCACCGAGAACCCCTCAGACCACGCCAAGGACGCCTGCTCCTGGTGGGGCCGCCGATTGGACGGCGTGCCCTGCATGCCACCCACGATGCGCTGCTGGCAAGCCTTCCGGACGTGCAGACCCAGGGACTGAGCCTGCAATGCGTGCTGGGAGCCCGGCTCGCGAAACCGCCGGGCTCCTGCCCTCCCCGCAGGACTCTGACTGTGCGTGGCATTCAGGACATGGTGAGAGAACGAGAGGAGGAGGCTGCCATGTCGCCTGCTGCTCCATGCCTGCCTGGTCTACCAGCACCAATGCCCACATCCCTCCTGGCTGATGCTCTGCTGCCCATCCTTCCCCTGCGCAGACCATGGCTCACATCCACCAGGCGCGCCGCGGCCACCTGCGGCTGTGCTCGGGCCGCACTATGGCCTGCTGCAGCTGCAGCGCTGCGGTTTGCATGCTGTGGGCAGGCTCGGCCTGCCACTCTGCTTGGCTTGGCCACCAGCCAGTCCTTTCATGTCTTTTCGTTTGCCGTTTTGTGCAGGGCGGCCCTACCGAGAATGGTCCTGTCATTGTCTGGCTCGTCCCCGAGGTAACTTGCCGCAGGGGTGTGTGTGATGGCGACCCTGCTGCTTGCCAGTCCGGTCACGGCGGCTCAAGTACCCACTGAAACTGCAGGCCCTGCCGGGAATGCCAGGGACTGGCTGGAGCCTTGGTTGTAGCCCAGCAGACGCAGCCTCTGGGGCGCGCAACCCACTGTGTGCCTCACTGCAGGAGGCCACCGCCCCAGCTGACAACGCCCTGCCCATGCTGACCCCACCAGAGTCGGGCGACAGTGAGCATGCTGCATGCTGCCCGCTCCTGGCTGTGCGGCCGGTCAGTCCAGTCAGCCGGCCACGCACGCCTTTGCCGAGCCCTGGCAAGCCTTTGCAAGCAGGACGTAGACGGGTGGGCTGGGCATGCTGGGCCACCCACGCCGCCGCCACGCCTTAACGCATGGCCGAGGGCTGGGACATGTTTCCCCGAGCCTGGCCCCCCCTGCACCCTCGTCGCCTGCAGAGGAGTTCAAGGGCACCTTTGGCAGCGGCGGCTTCGGCGGCCCCGCCCGCGGCATGACGATCGACGAGGTCCGCTCCGCCGTTGCCAGCGGCAAGACCCAGGTGCGGCCACCTGCCCCCACAGGTGCCCCTACCCCTCAAGCAGGGTCAATTGAGTTATCGTGATGGAGAGGGATATTGGGGGGGTGCCAGGACAATGAGCGCAGTGTGAATTATTTTGCAAGGTGGCCTGTTTGCGTGCGAGTAGCAGCGCCGTCCGTCCCCACGTCTCCCAACCTGCTCACATGCTCCCTTTCCTCAGGCCTATGTCAACGTGCACACCATGGTGGGTTTGCAATTTGCCCACCCCGGTGTATTTAGGGTTGCATGGGGGAGCTGGGGTAGGAGGGCCCAGGAGTGCAATGAAAGTCGGCTCAGTAGTGCACCAACATGTGCGCACTGCACTCCCCGCTGTCCTGAGCAGGCCCACCCGGCGGGCGAGATCCGCGGCCAGCTCAAAATGGCCTGAGCGGGAGCAGCCTGCTGACGGGCCCTCCGTCAGCCAAGCCCGTGGGTTGTCTTGGACAGAGGTGAAGCTCAGGCTGAGCTCCTTGGCCAGCCCGCTGAGCGTGGGACAGAAGTAACTCAGGCCGCAGCCTGCAGCCTAACTTTCCCCGAAAGTTATGCCAGGGACAGAGACTATGGGAGGGCCTTTAACCAGCCATGTGATGTATGAGCCGCTGAGCACTGACCAACCCCCGAGGACGATACTGAATCCCATGATCGGTCAACATCTGATTCCCACTCAACAACATGCACAGCTTGTAAAGATGTAACTCATTTGTGAGGTCTGCAGGGAGGGTGTCACATTTGCTGGTGCCACCCCAAGGGTTGACAGCGCGGGCAGCACCCACAGCGCTAGCGGCGCCGGGCTGCCGCCGGTTACTGCTGCCGAACCATGCCGTGCCTGGGCAGACAAAGACTGCTGTTCAAAGGCTTCTGGCAAAGCACGCTGCCTTGTTCACAGCACAGCCGTTCCTACCTGTGCTGTCTCTGCGGCAGCTCTGACCCTGCCCTGTCAGCGAGCTTCCTGGGACCCCGCACCCATGCCACGTGCCAGCTTGCTGGTGCTCGCAGCCAGCATGCTTGCCATGCTCGTTGCTGGGCAGCAGCCGCTGGCGCCGTCATCTGCGCAGGGGATATTCCGCTACACGGCACAGCTGACGGGCTCCAATAGTGTGCGCATGCCAGGGTCGCAGACCTCACAGCCAGCCTCCCGCAGGCCGTGCACCAGGCAGCGTCTTGTGTGCTGTGGGATCCATCACTGTGCCAGCCAGCACAGTTGCTGGCTGCAGGCCTGCAGGCATGCGGCCCTCGCCCCCATCCCTGTGCAGGTGCCCCCAACTGCCAGCACGGCTGACGGCACCATGGACATGACCTGCACCTACCCGGCAGACCACACACTGGACAGCTGCTCCTGGTGGGGTTGGAGTTGGGCTGTGCTGGCAAGGGTATGAGCTGAGAGGTTGGGAGTCCACGTGCCGGCAAAGCACCACAATGTGCTTGCAGGCTGCCTCCGCTACAGCACAGCACCGCATGGCAGGCTGGGATACATTCTTGAGCCGGCAGATAGCCGATGGGAGCGATGGAAGGTGCTAGGACCATGCTTCTGTGTTCTTACCACCGTGCGCCCTACCGACAGTACCCCCCACCTGCTCCCTGCCGTGGCATTTGCAGGACCCTGACCGTGCACAACATTCAGAGCATGGTGCGCATGCAGCCTGCCAGCACCGACTCGCTTGGAACCGCTTGCACTGGCCAGCAAACCAAGCGTGAGCTGCCGGCCGGCCAACCTGCTAACCACTTTCATTTCACTACTTTCACTACTAAATGCACCCCGCCCTTTCTGCCCCCCCGCCCTAGACCATGGCACACGTCCATATGGTGCGGCAACAGGGCCATGGCTGTGCTCATGTGGCGCTCTGGGGGTGACCTCAACGCCCTGCTCTGACACCTGTGCTGCTGCCAAAGGCTGGTGCTGCCCCTCGTGCGGCTCTGGCAGCCATGGCGTGCCTGTGCTTATTAGACTCTGGCAGCCATGGGGTGCCTGTGCCCTCACCTGCAACGCAGGGCGGCCCGGGTGAGAATGGCCCCGTTGTTGTCTGGCTGGTGCCTGAGGCAAGCCTCACCCGGCTCTGGAATGCGATACTTGCGGCATGATGCCATGCGTGAATTCCATGCGTAAATTGTTGCCACAGCGCAGGGCAGTGTCTGCCTCCCTGAGTGCCACCTCATGCCGGCTGCCGCCTCCCTGCTGCAGGAGACCGCCGCCCTGGCCGACAATGCGCTGCCCATGCTGAGCCCGCCGGTGTCTGGCGACCGTGAGTGCGCAAGACTGCACCGCTTCACAACGGTGGCATGCATGGCTTGCATACACACAGCTGCGGGGCAGAGAGGCTCAGGGGTGCCATGGAGGAGTCGTTCTTCATGTGTAACCTCCCTGCTGCCCTGCCTGCTGCCCTCTTGGATGTACTCTGCCTGCTGCAGAGGTCTTCCTGGGCACCTTTGGGAACGCGGCATTCGGCGGGCCAGTCCGCGGCACCACCCTCGCTGCCACTTTAGGGCAGACCCCGGTGGGGGCCGCCATGCCGCTATCTGCCGCTGGTGGTCCCTGCTGCCGCACTCTAGCGGCGTCAATTGTGACTTAAGCTGTCGGGGCAGGCAGCTGTCTGTGGTGGGCAGGAGGTCTGCCGGCTTCACGTTGTGTCCGCATGGTTTGGCGCCTCGTGACCCATCTTTGATGACTGCCTGCGCGTGGCTGGGTGCCCCCTCACATGTCCTGCAGCTCTACGTGAATGTCCACACCATGGCCAACCCGGGAGGCACGTTCAGCAACCGTCATGCATGTGGTCACCAGCTGTCCGGCATCAGGAGAGGAGCGCCCTGCGGAGTGGTCAGCTGCTGGGCGGCCCTGCCTTTATGAGATAAGTGGGCAATTTGTCGGCCCCTGCCCGTGGCTCCATCCCATGCTATTGCCCGCATTGCAGGCGAGATCCGCGGACAGCTGGTGCAGGCCTGACGGCGGGGTCGCGCGTGCCAATGCAGCAGGACAGGGCCTGGAGCCCCTGACGGACACTTTGCACAGTGACAGCAACAAGCTGCAGTCCTGGGCACATGCACAGCCAGTCATTACAGCGACGATTGCGCCTGCCAATCCCAGACCGCTGTGGCCTGAGAGTGCTTGCTTTGTTCGGGGGCTTAAAGTGCTGCTGTGCAGCAGGCAGCATTGAGAGTCCATCCACTCCCCTGCCTCTTGACCATGCCGAGGACTGCTTGTAAACTTACAGCCGCAAAAGGTGCATTGTACGGAAATAATCCAATCAGAAAGCTACACAATTGGACAGCAGCAACTGGAGAGCAGCAGCGGCAGCAAGAGAGAGGTGGGAGGAGAAGCGGGACCGCCCAAATGCAGGGGGCACAGGCGGTTGGTTGCCTGCTTGTGCTTGCGGCCAAGCTGGGAGGCGGCATATCGAGTGCCCTCGGGCCGGCCCTCAGAGCAGGCCCTTCTCCTTGGCAATCCTCAGCTCCTCCTCTGACGCGCCGGTCAGGTAGCCCGCCGGGTTCTGGCTGGCCCAGGCCCACTGGTCCCGGCACATGTCCTCCACATTCAGCTTGGCCTTCCAGCTGCGTGGGCCAGGGGGGGGAAGGGAGGCAGGGCGCGGTGGTGCATGGGGGGGGGGGGGCAGCCGCGGGGGGCGTCACGTGCGGGGTGCGAGCACATGGCGCCCACCAACAACGCAACAAGCGGCGGGCAGGTGGGCTGGCAGGCAACCGGGCAGCAGGCTGGGATGGGAGCGCAGGGGCCCGAGGCAAGAGCACGGGCTGGGCCTCACCCCAGCTCCTTCTCCGCCGTCTCGGTGGCCGCCCACACCGCCTTTGCGTCGCCCGGTCGCCGCCCCGTCAGGTTGAGGTTGACCTTGAGGCCGGAGGCCTTCTCAAAGGCGTGCACCATCTCCAGCACGGTGGTGCCTGGCAGGGGGGCAGCAGAGGCGGGGTGCAGGCTCCGCTTGCTGCACCTGTTCACTGGCCCGCTGCTCCAGGGCGGGAGGCATGCGGGGGTGGGACCCATCCTAGGCATGGAGGTGCGGCCAGCCTTGCAGCCCCGTGCAGCTCTCCCTGCTCGCCAGCGCAACCGCCAAAGCCAACCTGAGCATCGCAGACCAAGGCCGCAGCCCCCGCCTGCCCTCCCGGCATGCCCCCCCCCACCGGTGCCGGTTCCCAGGTTGTAGGGCACGCAGCGCAGCGACTTGTCCTCCAGCACCTTCTTCACGGCTGCCACGTGGCCCTCGCCTGCCGGGAGGGGAGCGGGCCGGGGGCGGGAGGAGGGCCGCATGAGCAGAGCAAGGCGGCATGTCTGAGGGTGTGATGTGGTGGGGGTGGGGGCGCGCACATGCACATCCGGGCGCAGGGCGGCCTGCATAGGAGCGCCACCAGCGCCCAGCGCGCGCCCTCCCCCCCTGCCGCCCACCCAGGTCCATGACGTGGATGTAGTCGCGCACGCAGGTGCCGTCGCGCGTGTCGTAGTCGGTGCCGTACACGTTGAGCACGGGGCGGTGGCCCAGCGCCACCGCCTGCACCCACGGCATCAGGTTGTTCAGCATCACCTGGTGCTCGCCAATCTTGCCTGCGCGTGGGGGGTGGGGGGCAGAAGGGTGGCAGGCTCAAGAACAACTCGAGAATGGGAGCAGAGGGGCGCACAGCGCGGCAGCAAAGCGCGGCAGCAAGCCCCCCCCCCCCCCCCAGCCCACCCGAGGGGTGCGCGCCCACGGGGTTGAAGTAGCGCAGCAGGATGATGCGCCAGGCGGGGTCGGAGGCCGACAGGTCGCGCAGGATGTCCTCGATGATCAGCTTGGTGTTGCCGTAGGGGGACACAGCCTTGAGCGGGTGCGCCTCGTCGATGGGCACGTACTGTGCCAGGGGGTGGGGTGGGGTGGGGTGGGGGGTTATTAAACAGGCGCAGGCGTGCTTGTTTTCACATTGCAGCCCTTCTGGCACCAGCGCCTCTAGAGCGTGAGGCAGGGGCGGCCCAGCGAGCAGATGGCAGCAGGTAATCGGCCCTGCCCTGCAGCCAGCCCTGCTGCCAGGCTGCCAAGGCGCGCCCCCCACCTGCGGGTTGCCGTAGACAGTGCAGGAGGAGGAGAAGACCATGTTCTTGCAGCCGTACCTGCAGCAAGGAATGGCACGCATGGCGTGGCAGGGTGAGGCCAACCAGCACAGCGCGCGCCTCGCCTCTGGCAGGGCGCACAGCGAGGGCCAGCGGGCGTCCCTGGTTCCTGGTACAACCGCTGGGTGCTCGCAACAGTGGGCAGCCACCACCATCGCAAGGTACCCACCGCCCCCAACCCCCCCACACACGATCGCAACGAGGCGGAAGGAGGGGGTGGGGCCCCTGCTGTTCGCGCCACCGCCGGGCAGCTGGGGCACACACATCACCACCACAAACACACCCACTTGTTCATGGTCTTGCACAGGTTGACGGTGCCCAGCACGTTGTGGTCGTAGTAGCGCAGAGGGTTCTCCACGCTCTCGTTCACGTACTTGCGCCCCGCAAAGTGGATGACGCAGTCAAACCTGCGGGGCGGCCCATGCCGTGCGTGCACACCAGGCTCAGCAGCGCCGTCACGCGCGCACGCACCGGAGATGCGCATGCATCTGGCAGCAGGCGGCTTGCTACACCGGGCTCCCCGCTGCCTGCCTGCTGCGCGCATGCAGGGCGCCCCACCCCCGGGCCCCCCCGCTCTTGCAACTTACTGCTCAGCAGAGAAAGCCTTCTCCAGGTCCTCAATGTTGCGGAGATCACCCTGCAGTGTCCACTTATGCCCACAGTTGGCTTACCAGCATCGAATGGCTGTTCTGCTGAGGCCCAGTACAACCGACCGTGGTCCCCCCCGCCAACCGCAGGCAAGGCACCCCGGCAACGTGACCCCCTGGCGCGCCTTAATAAACTTCATGTTGGATGCCTTGTCCCCCGCAAGCTCCACCATGCGGTCAAAGGCCTTCTGAAAGCTGTTGTCTAGGTTGTCCATAAGCACGACCTTGAATCCGTGCTCCAGCAGAACCAGGACGGTGTGAGAGCCTGCAGAGGATTGATCGAGGTTCGATCAAGGTCGCAGGGGCGGGAGAGAGCAGCCAGCGGAAGGACAACAGGGACAGCGAGAGCGATCGCGCCTCCGCTGCCTTGCTCACCGATGAAACCCACACCGCCCGTCACAAAGATGTTGGCAGCGGGCGCCGCCATCGTGCCAATCGCTTTGGAGGGTTGGGAACAGGTGCTCAACGAGCGGCCGCCTCGCCCCTACAGCGGATGTTTCAAGTTTTGCAGCTGAAGCAGTGATCTAGATTGGCTGTGCAGACAGCAAGGGCTCCAAATCGACTGGGTCCAGCTGTCCGCGGCGTGCCTGCCGTGTCGCGTCGGTCCGAAATCCCCACTCGCTGTGCGATGGCTTGGCAGCGCGTGGGAGCGGGCATCAAAGAGTACAAGACATGGTGGAAGCAATGAACGAATGCATGGCTATCTTACAAGGCTGCAACTCGCTGCTCAGTACGGCCGCCCTCCGCCAACCGCCACTGGCTGGGCTGCTGCTGCTGGGCGCTGCGCCCCGCCAGGGTGTGCAAACGCTGGCAAACGCACGCTGCTGCCTGCTGCCCCGCTGCCGCCGCTGCTTGAGGCTGCGCTGTGGTCGTACAGCGGCTCAAATGGCATGCCTTCATGGCGCTGCAGCCAGTTGTCGCTGTGCCAGGTGAAGCCGGGAGCGCCCTCCACAACGTGCTGCAGTTGCAGGGCAAGCAAGCCGGGTTGCAGCAGTGACTCAGGACGGTATTGAATGGACAGGATGTGCATGCTTGTTCAGCCAAGAGCACGCACGCCTGTCGCCAGCACTGTGCCTCCACCCTTGGGGTGCTGCAGCTGGTCACCGGGCAGGACATTCGACTGGCAACCCAGGCGCTGCCCAACCGGCCCCCCGAGCCTAACAAGCGAGCAGCCCCTCACCATGGCGTATGCGTGGCGCGACTGCGGGCTGGTGTTCTCGCCGCTGCGGTGCACGTTGGCGCCGTGCAGCAGCACAAGCGACCCGGCCTTGACCTCCACAGGCACTGCCAGGGGGGCACCCGAAACAGGGGGAACAGTAACAAGCAGGCAGCGCGGGCTGGCAGGCTCCGAGGTGCCGCTGTGGAGCGTGCGCAGGCCAATCAGAGCCCTCTGTAGCTCAGTTGAGCCACCACACCGTGTTGAACGACGCCCTCTCACCAAACTGCGAGTCCTCAAAGCTGGGCGAGTCTGCGTCAAAAGAGACAGAGCCATCCGCGGCGCGCAAGAAGCGGCGATGCACTCCCTTATGGTGCGAGCCTGCGCCGACGGCAGCGAGTCCACGCGCAAGAGCGGAGGTTAGGCAAGAAGGGCGCGTCGACGCTTTCGAGCTCAGGGGGGCCCTTGGAAGGGCTGGTAGCACAAGGGCTGGGGGGCGGCACAGCTGCCCATGTGCCTTCACAGTGTCAACGATTGGCAGAACTTTCAGAGCAAACAAATGCCTTGCCATGCCCTGTATATCGTCTGCTGAGCAACGCGTTGCTGGGGGGCAGAGCCGTCTGCCGGCGCAGAGCCTCGCGCTGCTGTGCGTGGACAGGACACGGCAAGAGGCAGCGGGGCGCACCTGGCAGCGCCCACATGCAGCCGTTGTCGCGTGTGGCATCCTCCAGCGCCAGCCAGGTGCCCACGCAGGAGAAAGGCGAGGTGGCCAGGAAGGACGAGTCCTGGTGCGGCACCACCTCGCCCCCCACAAAGGGCTGCTTGAAGATGAGCATGGACTGAGGGGGCGAGGGGAAATAGGGAAAGTGGCGAGGGGCGCGGAGACGCATGGCACTACAAGTGTGTGGGCCTGGGCTTGGATGCGGCCTGCCCTCCAGTATCCTGGGTAAGAAGCAGATAAGCCACGGCCGGAGCAGAGCCTGGCTAGCAGGCTCGCGTTCTTCATCCCCCGCTGGCTTCATCTGCGTGTGCACTGTTTCTCAATCTGCAGATACGCCTGCCGCGCACCGCCCCTGGGCTGCCCTCCGCCCCGTCATCGCTCCCCAACCCTGCCTACACCCCCGCCCATGCCACGGCTGCTGACCTGCACCGGCAGTGGGCGCACAAAGCCGAGAGACTGCATGAGCGCCGCCATCTTGGGGGATCGGCTCCACAGGCGGAAGGTGGGGTCCAGGTCGTGCATGGCTGCAGGGGCGGGGCGTGCGGGCAGTGACCGGGGTGGGGTGGGGGGCTTGAAGGTTGGGAAGGCAGGCCGGGGGGTGGGGGTTGAAGGCACGCCCGCAGCACTTGCAGCCAACCAGGCCTCATCCTGATTGCCCTGCTGCCTCTCTGCTGGCTCCGGCGCTACAGCTGCTGTTTCTCCTTCTCCCAGCCCTCTTGCCGTGGCCTATCTTGTTCACGGCGTGCTGCTTGGGCACCGCCAGCTGCCCATCCTTGTCAAACGCCTTCTCCTCGAAGAAGAAGGACACCCCCGAGGCCGAGTCCAGGAAGTAGGCATCCGTCTTGGACTCCTGGTTGCGCGTGCTGAAGATGGACACGTTGGAGGGGTCCCAGGCCTCCACCTGCAAGGGGGGGGCCAGCGGCAGGGCGTACCCTTGGAGAAAGACGGGACTGGCAAGGCAACCAAGGCAGTGTGGGGCAGAGTGGGCACAAGCCGGTGCTGCAACGAGGGGCAGGCGTCGGGCACCAGCCTCACCAGCTCCTCGCCACGCCGCTTCAGCTGCGCCACCTCCTCCGGACTGGCAAAGCCCTCAACCACCAGGAAACCTGCCCAGTCAGGGATACACAGCGGGGATCATGCTGGTGAGCATGGCCATGCTGTGCAATCAATCGTCCTGGAAGCGGCAGCAGCAGCGGGTCACAGGGAGCAGGCGGCGGGGGCGCACCGTCCTCCTGGAATTTATCGAGCTGCTGTTGGGTCAGCGTCATTGTCGCACAACGTGAGAAGGCTGCAGAAGCGAGTGGGAGGTGCCCAGGGCGGAAGGAGGGCGCTACAGAGAAGGGCAAAGGAGGCTGGGGACGGATGGACACGGTAGACTGCAGAATAGGACGCTAAGCACGTGGATCACTTTCCGAGCATACATCCAAGTGCAGAGGACTCGAGTCGACTCCTGCTGCCAGCTCGGCGCCGCATTTCCGTCTTGCCCTGCCGTTGAGGGGGCCTTCGTCACTCTCCTAGTGGCTGTGGAGCCCCTAGGTGTGCACCCCACCCTTCCAAGCCAACCCTGCGCGGAAAGTGAGTGCCGTCGCCGACCTGCAGGCCCGCTTTCTGCTCGCGCCCACTCAGCCGCAAGCAATCGTATCCGATGTGCACGATGCCGATCCGGCCGGGTTATCGCAGCCTTCCGCACCCCTGTTTGGCTGCCACCCCCGCCCCGCCGCCGCTGCTTGCCGTTGGCTGCCGCCATGTCATGTGCCTTGTGCGCGGGCAGCCCTAACCGGTTGAATCTTGCCGCAATGTATCTGCAGGTGTGACCTGATACAATGGCAGGCAGCCAGGAGGAGCCGCCGCCTGCCGATGCCGAGATGGCAGAGGCTGGCAGCAGCGACAGCAGCGACTCGGACTCGGACTCTGAGTTTGAGGAGGTGGACATCAGCCCCGAGGACACCAAGCTGCTGATGCGGCTGGAGCAGTCGCTGCAGGACAACCCCAACCTGTACGACAGCCACGTGCAGGCACGCGGGGCTGCCGGGGAGCGCGCTTCGCGGCGGCACATCTGTTGCATTGCTGCTCTTGTGTCCTGCCACCCTGGCGCCTTTTTTGTGGTGACAAACCAGCGCAGCTTTTCCTTGCAGTTGGGCATCGGTTAGTCTGCATGCAAGGATGCTCGACCCCCCCGCCTGCACCCCCCTGCCCACCCCGCAGTACATAGAGGTGCTGCGGCGCTGCAGGATGGGCGCGCGCCTGCGGGAGGCCCGCCAGGCCATGCACGCCGCCTTCCCGCTGACCGAGCAGCTGTGGTGAGGCACGCGCCGCCTGTCTGCAGTGGTGCTGCTGCCGCTGCTGCCCGCGCAGCCTGCAGGCGCATCAATAGGCTTTCATCGCACCGCACGTACTTGCAACGCCGCCAGTGGTGTCCTGTTGTCGCCAGCGCGCGGCTGTGCTTCCAGCTGTACGCGTGCACACGCCTCGCTGCCTACCGCACCTCCTGCCAACCTCGCCGCAGGTTTGACTGGCTGTCGGATGAGATTGAGGGCATCTCGGACGCCGACGACGTGGCTCGCACCCTGGCGCTGATGGGCGAGGCGGTGCAGGACTACCTGTCGGTCCCGCTGTGGATGCAGTACCTCGAGTGAGCAGGAGCCCCAATGCCGCAGGGCTGGCAGGCAGGGCCGGGGTCGGCGGAGGGCTTGGTGCCACTTTCCCCCTCCCATGCAGGGCTGCTTGCTGACTCGCCACGGGCCCGGGCCACAGGAGGGCCGCCCGGCTCGCCCACATCCACCCCTGTTGTTCACGTGCCCCCGCTCCTGCCTCCCCCGTGCCCCTCCCCCCCTCCCCCAGGTTTGCGCGCGACTTTGACCCCGAGGTGCAGCAGGGCGGCAAGGCGGGGCAGGCCAAGATGCGGGAGCTGTGCGAGCGCGCCCTCACCGCCGGCGGCCTGCACGTTGCGGGTGCGGTTGGGGCCGCGCAAGATGCCTTTTCATGGAGAGCTTGGAGGGCGGCAGAGGCCATGCAGGCCACGGCCGGCGTGCCCCTGAAGCACCATTTGCACGCCTGCCTCACGCCCGTTGACGGCGCAACGCAAGGCTGCCACTGCGCTCCTTGCTTGGGTGCTGCCCCCTGGCCGGCAACCTGCCGCCTGGCCTCTCTCTGTGTCTGCCGCAGAGGGACGCCGGCTGTGGGACACGTACCGCGGGTACGAGCAGTCCCTGCTGGAGGCGGCGCCCAGCGAGGAGCAGGCGGAGCGCCTGCGCTCGCTCTGGTGCCGCCAGCTGCAGGTGCCCCTGGCCGGCGCCGCCGACACGCTGGCGGCGTACGAGGCGTGGGAGCGCTCCCGCCCAGGCAAGCCGGGGCTGAGTGGGGCACGCGCCCGGCATGCTGCTTGGGGGCGGCAGCCTACCCCCAGGCATTCTGCCTGGATTTGGCCTGCCCTCATCCCTAGGCAGACCTGCAGCGCGGCTGGCTATCGCAGGGGCACGCCGCTTGCTGGGCGCACTCGTGCGTAGGAGGGCCTGGCCCCTGCCCCCCTGGACCTTCCCTCCCAGCAGGCCTGCCTGCGTGTTGTGACCTGCCCCTGCCCGCAGGCGGCGAGGCCTGGCAGCTGCCCGCCGCGCTGCGCCGGGGCCACGAGCGCGCCGTGCAGGCTGCTGAGCTGCGCCAGCCGTACGAGTCGTCGCTGGCGGGGGCCAGCCAGGCGGGGCCGGAGCTGCTGGCCGCCTACATGGCCTACATAAAGGTGGAGGAGCGGCAGGGCGACCCGGCGCGCGTGCAGGCAGGCTGGGTGACCGGGACTGGAGGGATGGGCTGGGGGATCGGTGCCGTTGGGCACGCCGACTGCTCGCCCAGCCAGCTCAGCAGCGGCGTAGGCGTGAGTGATGCAGCAGCGGAGGTCGCTGTGGTGGGCGATGCAAAATGAGCGGGCCTTGTGCCGGCAGCGCCTCCCCGCCGCGGCAACATCACGCTTGGGCCAGGGCCGCCCTCCGCTGCGCAGGTGGTCTACGAGCGCGCGGTGGCTGCCTTCCCTGTCACCCACTACTTGTGGGCCCAGTATGCCCGCTACCTGGAGGCGCACCTGAAGATCAACTCGGGTAGGGGGGGAGGGGAGGGGGCACTCCGGGCCGGAGGGGTGAAGACTCGCCTGAATCCTGGCCGCCATGGGGGTTGCTTACCCTCAGGGGAGCAACCTCAGGCTGAGTCAATGCGTGTGCGGCATGCCCGCTCCAGGGTTGCTCACGCGGGAGCGCACCGCCAGTGGCGAGCAGGCTTGCACCTCGGGTTGCCCCGCTGGCCTCCGATGCGCCACCGGTGCCGCACGCAGCTCCTGCTTGCGAGCTGCTGCCAGGGCAGTGCAACAGAGAGACGCAACCCTTCCTTCCCTTGCGTCCATGCCCTGCCCCACGCAGTGATCAACAGCGTGTATGCCCGCGCGGTGCGCAACTGCCCCTGGGTGGGGCAGCTGTGGGGCCGCGCGCTGCGTGCGCTGGAGCGCTCGTGCGCGCCCGAAGAGGAGCACGCCGCGATGTACGACAAAGCGCTGGCAGCAGGCCTGCAGGTGCGGCGGGGCAGGGGCCCTGATGCCTGCAGCCTTGCCTGCCTGCAGCAGCTGTCAGTGCGTCGGCCGCAGTCGCCAGCGCCGCCTGCAAGTGGCCCCATCTTCATTCTCTCTCTCCTCACCACCCATTGACTTCTGCCTGCCCCCCCTGCCTGCATCCTCTTCCCCCTGGGCAGTCGTACGAAGACTACTTGGACCCGGTGCTTGCCCGGCTGGACTGCCTGCGGCGGCGCGGCGCCGACGCTCTGCCCGCGCTGCGAGACACCTTTGCCAAGGCCTCCCAGCTGCTGCAGTCGTACTTCCCAGACCAGCTGGACCGCACCTTCAGGCAGGGCTGGGCTCCCGCTGCGCTGCTTGTTGCGATGGGGCACTTGTGGGGCATGCAGCTCAATGCGGGGTGACCTCTGCCAGCTGCCTGCTGCACCCCTCCCCTGCTGCTGCCCAGCCGGCTGCCCCATCCTGCTCCATGGGCCACAGACAGACGCCGAGCCAGCAGCAGGGTCAGGGCGGCATGATGGGATGCACGTAATAACTCTCAGCCCTCACCTCGCCGCCTGGCTCGCCACATGCCGCAGGCTGACCCGCTACTGGGCGGAGTGCGAGGCGGGGGTGGGGGGCGACCTCAAGGCGGCCCGAGCCGTGTGGGAGGCCGCACTCAAGGGCACTGCGGGGCGGTACGTCGACGCCTGGGCCGCCTACATCGACTTTGAGCGGCGGCGGGGGCACGTGCGGGAGGCGCGCATGCTCTACAAGCGGGCCTACAGGTAGGCCTGGGGGGGCTGCGGGGCTGCATAGCAGGCATGCGGCAGGTAGCGACGGATTGGAGAGGCATCAGATCACCTGGGCGCGGCCTGAATCCAGTGCATTCAACCCAGATTGAGCTTTGGAATCGATCGCCGCTGCGCCACCCTGCCCGCAGCCGGCGGCTGGAGGAGGGCGGGCAGGCGCTGCTGTGCGATGCCTGGCTGCGCTTCGAGCGCGAGGAGGGCAGGTGAGCGCGGCTGTGCGCCGAGCCTGGGCTGTCACAAGACGGGTGTCCCAAGGGGGGTGCTTCGAGGCGCCAGTCCTCCCTCGCCCTCAGCTGGGCCGCCACTTGGAGAATTCACCTTGTCCCGCGCTCTGCCCCTGCCTGCCCCTGCCTGCAGCGCCGAGGACCACCTGGCGGCCTGCCTCAAGGTGGAGCCCATCCTGCTGGAGCTGCAGGCGGCAGCCGCCGCGGCCGCCGACCCGCAGCAGCACGCCGCGGCGCGCTCGGCGGCGGACCAGGCGCCCAAGCTGAACAGGGAGGAGGTGCGGGCGATGCGGCAGAAGGCAGACCCCAACTACGGCAAGCGCAAGGCGCAGCAGGCGCAGCAGGGCGAGCCGCAGGCGGCGGCTGCCGGGGACATGCTCCCGCCGCCGGCAAAGAAGCCGAAAAAGGCAGAGGCAGAGGCGTCCGCGCCGGCAGCGGCCGCGGGCCTGCCGGATGGCAGGGACGCCACTGAGCCTACATCGGCCCCCCCGCGACAGGAGCAGGCGCAGCAGGGTGCAGCGCCCGCGCAGGAGCAGGCAAGTCTGGCTGGTCACGCGGCACCTGCAGCCAACGCAGCAGGCGCCCAGCAGCAGCAGCAGCAGCGTGAGCAGGAAGAGCAGGGCCAGCACGGCGGGGCCCCGCAGCACGAGCAGCAGCAGCAGCAGCGGGGGCCGCGTCCGCAGTGGCGGCAGCAGCGCCGCACCGACGCCAACACGGCGTTTGTGAAGCACCTGGCTGACGGTGTGGACGAGGGCGCGCTGCAGGAGCTGTTTGGCGGCTGCGGCGAGATCACCGGCATAGAGCTTGGCAGGGAGAAGCACACGGGGCGGCCCAAGGTGAGCGCCAGCGGCAGCATGATCCCGGCATGCATGGCAGGGCGGCTTGCGACCGGCCAGCCAGATGGCCGCCAAAAGCAGTCGGGTCGCATCTGCCCATCGCGCGGTGCCCCCAACCTGGCTGGACCTGTGTTGGCACACCCCCTGCTCCCCCCGGCCGGCCCCTGCCTGCCCTTTCATGCGGCTGAAGACCCCTGCCTGCTCTCAGGCCCAGCTGCGCCTGCAACAGTGTCCCCTCCTGGTGCATCCCTTCCCCCATGTGCCTTGCAGGGCTTTGCCTACGTCCACTTTGCCACTCACGAGGGCCTGGAGGCGGCCTGCCAGCTGGACCGGGCAGAGTTCCAAGGCAAGCACCTGTTTGTGGCGCCCTCCAAGCCGCCAGCCGCTGGCGGCGCTGGCAGCCAGGGTCCGCCCCAACAGCAGCAGCAGCCGCCGCCGCCGCAGCAGCAGCAGGGCGGGCGGGGCGGCCGCGGCCGGCGGGGGGCGAGATGGCGGGCGGGGGCGGGGCGGCGG
>KQ482061.1:1244082-1284588 GCA_001430745.1 Auxenochlorella pyrenoidosa | reverse complement strand
GGAGTTGGGCTCCCTGCTGCCCAGCTTGTGCTGAGCGTGCCTACCAATCCTCCTGTCCGGCCATATCGGTGGCCCTCCCGCCGCCAAACCGCACCCGCTACCAGCTCGCCCCGCTGCCCTCCACCTGAACGCCCCTACCCCTGCTCCCCCGCAACCCGCCCCCAGGCCGAGGTGCGCGCCCTGGCACGCAAGATGCTGCGCCGCAAGGTCAAGGACGACATCATTGAGGCCGCCTACAACCGCTACTCCTTGTGAGCCGCCCCGCAGGGCCCGCCCGGAGGCTCAGAACAGCAGGGGTTTTCCTTGTGCTGCGTGCCTTGGCGCTGGTCGCTAAGCTGCGTGTCGCTGCGCTCGCTCGCGGTCTGCCCTGCCCTCTGCCCGCTTGGTTGCTGCAAACGTGCATGCTTGCCGGCGTGTCTGGCACCCGCGCTCGCTGCATACATGCGCCTGCCAGCAGTGCACAGCACTAGTGATTACGATTTCACAAGCATATGGTTGAGCCGGGCCACTGCGCCAGGCATGAAATCACCCTAGGACGGTATATGAAGTGCTCCGTGCGTACTGCTCTGCTGCTTTCACTGCGGCATGCTGCCTGCCTGCCTGCCCCTGAGCGACGCCTGCTGTTGTCGCTGCACCCGCTCAATGTCCCTGCTGCAAGGCTGCTGATTTCTAATAACAAGCATATGGTTGAGCCGGGCTTCCGCCAGGCATGAAACCCTTTTAGGACGGTACATGAAGCCTCTATTGCTGCACACACGCCCCGCCCTTGCTTCCACTGCTGCTTGCATTTGCTGTGGGGGACGGCGGGGCTGGTGATTACGATTTCACAAGCATATGGTTGAGCCGGGCCACCGCGCCAGGCATGAAATCACCCTAGGACGGTATATGAAGCCCCGTCGCTCCCCTCGCCACTCGCCCGGCCTCGCGCATGCGTCAGCCCGGCGTGGTTTATGCTTTGGTTTTCAAAAGCCACCGTGGCTGAGCGGCTGCCCGCGCCCCCTCCCCCCACTGTGCAGCCACGACACAGGCCTGCCCAAGTGGTTTGACGAGGATGAGCGCAAGTTCATGCGGCCGCAGGCGCAGGTGGGGCGCCGCGCCACGCCCTCCCCGCGCCGCACCTTCCCCGCCCCCACCTTTGCCTGGTGGTTGGCGGCCACAGCCGCTCCAGCCGGGTGTTGCCGGATGGGCGCGAGCTTGCTGACCGCCTAGCCTGCCTGGCTGCGCTGGCGGCGCCCCGCAGATCACCCCCGAGGAGTACCAGGCGGCGCGGGAGGAGCTGCGCTCCGCCGGCGCCCGCCCGCTGAAGAAGGTGGTGGAGGCCAAGGCGCGCAAGCAGAAGCGGCTGCGCATGCGGCTGCAGCAGGTGCGGGGCGTGCGCCGGGGGTCCAGCCGCCGTGGGATGCTGGCGCTGGCGGCGGGGCAGCTGCCGCTGCATGCATGCCCAGCACATGTGTCCCCCCCTTCATCTTGCCCCGCCAGGCCTGCAGCTTGCCACCCAACGCTGGCCCTCCCTTGAAAGCGCGCCCTGTCTGGCGCTGCAAGCAGCCCTCCCAGCCCTTCCCTTCCCCGGCTTGCCCCTCCCCCGCCCCCGCAGGCGCGGCAGAAGGCCGAGGCGGTGGCCAACCAGGAGGACGTGCCCATGAAGCAGAAGATGCGGGAGATCGAGAAGCTGTATTCTCAGGTGGGTGCTCAGGAGAGGCGGGGAGTGAGGGGATGGGTGGCGCCCAGCCAGGGCTGCAGTGCCGATACACCCGGGGTGCAGTTGGCTCGGCAGCCCAGGAGCGGGGGGATGCATGGTTGCACGGCATCTGGGCTGGGCACCCAGGGAGGGCGCAGGTAATGCCTGCGTGCAGCGCCTGGTGCGTCGCCCGCGCCTGCAGGCCACAGGTTCCAACGGCCGCCCCCACCCACCGTCGCTGCCCTGCCGCAGGCCCGCGCCGGCAAGGGCAGCAAGAAGGGCAAGGGGTCGCGCAGCGAGAAGTACAAGGCGGAGAAGAAGGGGCCCAAGCTGGACGCGCGCATGCGCAAGGACCGGCGCGGCCAGGACGCCGCCAAGAAGCGCGCCAAGAAGGGCGGGCGGCCGGCGCCGGGCGTGAAGAAGAGCGGGCCCAAGCCGGGGAAGAACCGGCGGCGCTGAGCGCGACGCTGCGTGGCAGCTGGCTGGTCCTTTGCTCTGTTGACGTGCTGAGCATGCTGCCACTGCTCGCATGGCACCCAGGCGGTGCCGGCGCCATGTGTCCTCCCCTTGTACCTTCCGATGTACTCCTACACTCTCTCTCCTGGCGCTGCCTGCCACCCTGTGCACTTCATTGGCCTGCGCATCCTGTTACTTACAAGCAGAAACTGGGACTGAGAGCACGAGCGGCTAGAGGCATGGAGGGCACATTGTAAGCGTGGGCGAATTCCTCAGCCGCTCTCATGTCATGGCAAGAGTGTGCGCCACATCTGCATCGAGGCTACTGTACGGTTGCTATGCTCAGACGTGCTGCTGCTGGCCTGCTGCTAGCACGCCTCCTACTCTTCTACCGCCGGGAGCTCACGAACCAGCTCCCACAACCGGGGAGCCAGAGGCCGGGCCGTGACCTCCCTGCCAGCCTTGTCGGTGCCGTTCAGGTGCATGGGCATGTAATAGGAGTAGCCCTCGAACAGGGCCTCCAGGCGGCGCAGGGCGGGCAGGGCGTCAAAGTGCTGGAGCAGGGGGCTGCCGGATGGCAGCGCGCAGTTGAGCAGGGCGAGCGAGGTGAGCGAGGTGAGGCGGGGGCTAGGCCCCAGGTCAAGCTTGTTCAGGCGGCAGTTGATCTGCAGAGGGGGAGAGGGCGGGAAACGAGAGTGGAAAGCCGGGGAGGGGCGGTCATGCAGGCAAGGGTGCAGCGTTTGGTGGGTGCAGGCTCAACTGCCGTCTCTGCCGCCCTTCCTGCCCGGCTCTTGACCCATTCGTGCCAGCCCCCACCTGCTCGTTCTCGCCCTGGATGCCTACTGTTAGGCGCCGCAGGCCGCCAAGCTGGCTGAGCGCGGGGCCCACGCAGACCTTGTCGGCCCAGTTGGTGTGGGCGTAGGCCAGCTCGCTGGCGTCCTCCTCGTGCAGCTGGCCGCAGTTCTCGCAGCTGCAGCCAGGGACCCAGGCTACGGCTGGTGGATGGCTGGCAGCAGCGGAGCTCAGAAGACAGGGAGAGGCTGTGCCGGCGTTGCCGTCAAAGACGCCCCGCATACGAGGCTGCATGCCTGTGGCAGCACCCAGTCCCCGCGCCCAGCCCTCCTCGCATGCACCGGCCTGCTCCGCTCACACATAGCTGTCCAGCACGTGCGCAGGCAGGGCATCCAGGTTGGGCAGGTGGTCTGGCAGCGTCAGCTGCAGCGAGGTCAGCTGCGTCAGCGCCTCCAAGCCGCGGTCGCCGGCGATGTTGACCACGGTCAAGCACCGCAGCGCCGCACAGCCTGCCAGGCCTCGCAGCTCCCCAGCGCCGTTCAGGCGCAGCGATGGGCAGGAGGTGCCAAGCCGCAGCAACGTGAGGCACGGCAGGCGGGCAAGGTAGGCCAGCGCATGGGCCGTGGCTGATATGTCCTCCAAACTCAGCTCTCGCACCTGGTAAACCAGGGGGAGAAAGTGAAAGGGCGTGGCCTTTGTTGAACACAAGGCTGCGCACCCAGCAGCTGAACATGGACACTGCAATGGTAGCTGCGTACTGAGCAAAGGAGGAGGTTGCTTTGAACCTACAGTGCTGCCAAGCAGGTGAACTTCCCATGAGCGCGTACCAGCGGCAGTGTGAGTCGCCGCGCTTGGAGCGGCAGCAGTGGTGGGGCGGCATCGGCGCGAGTGTGGATGATGCGCAGAGTGCGAGCCTGGCCGCTCAGCTGATCAGAGGCGGCCTGCAGCTCCTTCACGCTTGATATGAGCACACGGAAACTGGTGCGGCCCATCTGCACCCAGCTTTGGCCGGTGCTGCAGGCAAGCGCCAGGGCCTTCTTGTCACGAGCAGACAGGTGCTGCAGAACCAGCAGGGCCACGTCAGTGGGCAGGGCAGCCCAGAGAGAGCGGCTGCCTCCCTTCTTCTGGCTTCCCTGACGGCCCATTCTGGCTGCCTGAATGATGCGAGCAGAGGCTGACAAGACAGCTGAAGTCCAATCAGGATGATCGGAGAGCAAGTGGTGCCTCCATGCTTTTTGCTGTCTGACACCGCATGCGTCTCGGTTGCAGTGTCAAAATGCTTGATTGATCACTGCTCTCTTGATTACAACATTGAACATTACTCAGCATGTACATCTGATGTACTGGAAGGCCAAAGAAAACGCTCAATGTACAGTGCCGCCATTCGCTGGTGGGTGCCTGCCGCCCAGCGGGCGTCTCACAGGCGGGACGTCTTCCGACGCAGCACAATGTATGTGAGCACGCGCAGCCCCACCAGCATGGCCAGCAGGATGAGGGCGTTCCGGTAGGCCTCGCCCTGGCTGGCGGGGTCCTGCGGCAGCGCCAGCGCCGACTGCAGGCTGCAGGGACAAGGGGCCAGCATGGGTGTGTTGGGAGACGAGCAGGCACTCACCAAAAGCAGCACCCACAAGGCTATCGGACCTATCGAACGCAACCCCTGTATACCTCCCACTCAGTCTCCTGCTACTCACTCTCCCACGGCGGAGCAAGAGGGGTTGGTCTCCGGCTGGTCGGGGGACACCTGGGCGCAGACGTCGCCCGAGGCCGGGTTGGTGCACGAGTACACGGGGCGGCCGCCGCCGTCAAACTCGATGAACAGCAGGATTTGCAGGGTGTAGAAGATGAAGCTGGTGTACTTGAGCCACCCAATCCTGCAGGGAGGAGGGGCAGCAGGGAGGACGCGGCCAGCGATGGTCGGACACCACGCTGCACCCAGCTGCACGGCATGCTGCTGGCTGGGTTTGCGGGGACGTGCCTGCCGCAGGCATGCTCCCCACTGACTCACCAGATGGGGATGTTGGTCACGAAGAAGCCGCCGGTGAGCATCTGCAGTGTCAAGGGGAGGAAAAGAACCGTCGGCCTGCTGGCAACGCTGGCCGGGTGCACCCACTAGGGCGGGGTGCCTACACGTGCACACGAGCTGGCGGCGACTCCATGCCGGGGCCCCCAGCTGCAGGCGCGCGCGCACCATGATCATGAGGACGACCGAGGCGATGGTCTGCGCCGTCTTGGGGTTCATGGTGGCCACGCCCAGCAGCAGGCCCACCGACTGCGGGGCAGGGGGTTGGTTGACGTGGTCTCAGCAGGCACTGCATGCTTCCAGGAGCGGGATGATGGTGATGCCGCATTGACAGCATGCCGCCTGCACAGAAACTGGCCAGCGGGCACCAGCAGGCGACTGGCCAGGGCACCTGGGCCACCAGGATGGACAGCAGGCAGGTACCATAAACGCCGAAGAAGGCGGCCGCGTTGTAGCGCATGCCTGCGGGCGGAGGTTGGGGGCGGGGTGGGGTGGGGCGGAGGGCCAGCAGGGGCTCTTCCAGGCACAGCAGCAGAGAGCCTGCAGGAGCCTGGGCAGGGGGTGCAGGACCCTGGCTGCCCTGCTGCAGCAGGCCGCGAGCAAGCCGCTGGTGCGCGCCAAGAGGCTGTGCTTCTGTAAACCAGTCCCCACTGCAGCTGCGCATGACTGACAAGCAGGCTCGCTGGCTGACTTTTGGACCGGGAACACCCGCCCGCCCGGCACGCACCCGCCATAAAGTAGACGATGATGATGAAGAACTGCGGCGGGGAGGGCATGGGGTGGGGCCAGGTGGGGGCGCCAGCTCACCACAAACACTTGTGAGCGCTGGCGTGCTGGGCTCCCGCCAGCACTGGCTGGCTGGCCTGCCGTTGAAATCACAGGTGTTCCCCACCGCCCTCACCGTGGGCAGCGCAAAGCTCATGGGCAGGTCGCTGAGCGTGCGGGCGAAGAAGAAGGCCGACAGCCTGCGAGGTGCAGGGTGGCAGGCTCGGCCGTGAGGCGTGGGGCGCAAGCAGCACAGTTGTCAGCAAGAGGAGCCGCGGCATGCAGGCACTGGAGGGCAAAAACCCGTGCGCCATACAATGCAGAGACAAGCGCTCCAAACAGGGCATTTCGTGAAAAGAAACCCCAGGCCCGGCCCTGCCCGAGCCTCGCCTGTACATGCCGCTGGCCCGCTCCTTGAGCATGTGCTTGTACTCCTCCGGGAAGGTGAACAGGGCGTTGAACAGGGCCCTGCGGGGGGGCGTTGGGTGGTGGGAGGGGCCGGGGATCCAGGTGTCGGGTTCCATACAGTGGCAGTGACGGCTTGCGAGTGCTGCGTCAAAGCCTTGCTCCGACGATCAATCGACTACGAGCATAGCTGGCAGTGCGGCTGCGCGGAACGAGCGTTGCGCCTTGCCGGGCTGGTAAGCTGAAGGCCCGGCCCCCACCTGAAGCTCAGGAAGACTCCCAGGAAGAAGCACAGGCCCAGAATGTTGCGCGCCCTGCGGCACACGAGAAGGGCATGACGCAGTGTTCTGTAGACGGTGCTGCCTGTCAACAGCGTCTGCTGCGTGCGGCTGCACCGGCAGCTGGTGCCCGATCTGCCAGGGGCACCGCATGCGGAGCCGCCACTGCTGTCACCTCACCCGACCAGCGAGTAGTCATGCCCTGCCTGCAGCCAGAACAGGCCCGCCAGAATGGCGATGACCAGGAACTGCACGATGTCCTGGGACGACATGGACTGCAGTGGGGAGGGGGGGTTGGTGGTGGGGGTGGGGTGGGGGTGGGGGGTGGGGGGGGGGGTTAGGCAGAGGACCCTTCTGCAGCGGCCAAAGCAACATTGGACTGGGGAACAGGCTGGCCAGCACCAGGCAGCGCTGCACTTGAAGCACTGTCCGCGTGCCGTGAACATGCAGCCGTCCTTTGCCCTCCCCTCGCAGCTCAATGTCTGCACCAGGCCCCCACCTCGAAGCGCCGTGTCTTGAGAGAGCGCTGGAAGAGCAGCGCCACCTGGGTGCCGTAGGGCGCGCCCCACCGCCGCTCCGCCTGCAGGTCGCCCACGCTGGCTGCAGGGTGCACCGCCGCGTGGCCTGGCGGCAGGGGAGGGAGAGGCGCACGTGCATGAGACATTGTGGCACCTGGATGGCGCCTGCGCTGCTGCCCTGCATGCTCCTGTGGCAGACCGTCGGCATTAAAACCAAGAAGGGTGTGGGTGCTCAGCTCACCTTCAGTGCCGTCCAACCCCGGTCCCGCGCTGCCGCCGCCGCTGCTGTGCGTGCTGCCCAGGGCGCGCGCCGAATCGTCGACGTGCGGTGCCGGCATGGCGCGGTGCTTGGGCGCCAGGCCTGCCTCGGCCAGTCCCTGCGGGGTGGTGGGCGAGGAAGGCAGGCTGGCAGGGCGGCGCTGGGCAGAAGCAGGCAGCACGGTTGGCCATGCCCACAAGCACACCCGGCAGGACGGCAGAGGCCTCGGAACAGAGGACGCTGAGCGCGGGAGGGGGAGCGGTCTGCAAGCAGCAGCCCTCCACGCAGCAGCCCAGGGCCACAGGAAAAGCAAGTTTTGACCCTTCTTCACCAGCCCTCCCACCTGGAAGCCATCCAGCGAGTGCTTGGCCAGGAATGCCTCGGCCTGCTCAATCAGGAACAGCCGCGTGTGCTCGCCATCCCTGCAGCGGGGCGGTGCGCGCGGCGCTGCACCTCAGGGGGTTGGCACACCCGGCCGGTCTGCACCAGGCACGTGCGCCGCTGCTCCCCAGCCCCGACGGAGCCCCTTGCCAGCGTGCATGCAGGGGCCAAGCTGTTGCGCCCTGGGCCTGGCGGGCGCGCCCACCTGGCGTCTGTGGCCACGTCGCCGTTGGCCAGGTCCAGCAGGAAGTCGGGCAGGGAGACGCGGTAGGGCAGCGTGTAGCCCTGGGCGCCAAACCAGTCGGCGGCGGCGGCGGCGCTGCCATAGTACAGCAGGTGGCCCTGCGGGAGAGGGCGGCGGGCCAGGTGGGTGGGCAAGAGCGTGGGCAGGAGGACAAGGGGGTGGGAGGCATGCCCTCGGCGAGCTTGGTTTAAGGCAAAGCAAAAGGCAAAGCAGCGGCATGGCATGGCACAGCACAGGTGGGAAGGCAGGCGGGTGAGGCAGCTCGTTACGCCTCCCTCTGCCTTGCATGCCCACAGCGCCGCGCTGCCCGCCCCTCCCTACCTGGCTCAGCAGCATGAGCTTGTCCAGCTGCTCGTACAGGCGGAAGGAGGGCTGGTGCAGGGTGGCGATGATGCTGCGCCCACCGCCTGCCAGAGGAGAGTGCGGGAGGGGGGTCGGCACATACACATGCAGACACACGGCTGCTGCACCCTAGCGCTATGCATCCACCACCACAGCAAGACTACGCCCAGGCCGGACCCAGTGCTGGTGCACCACGGCTGCACCACGCTGCCCTCACCCGCCAGGTGGCGCAGCGTGCTGAGCACGTGCATGGACGTGGAGGCGTCCAGGCCGCTGGTGGGCTCGTCCTGCAGGCGCACACAGCCGGGCAAGGCAGCAGGCGGCAGGCACTGTGGTGCGCTTGCGTCTGGCAGCAGGTGGGGCAACTCCAGTGCACTGCCCTGCCCTTGTGCCCCCCCACCTCTCCAGAGGCGCCATGGCACCAGCAGCAGGCACGGCGCGCCCCAGCAGGCAGGCAGGCAAAGCGTGCCCCACCAGCAGCAGCACCGACGGGTCGATCAGCAGCTCCACGCCGATGGAGCAGCGCTTGCGCTCGCCGCCGGAGATGCCCTTGCGCATGAACCCGCCTGCGGGGAGGGGGCACAGGCGCCGGGCAGTCAGGGCAGAAGACAGGGTACGGCAGCGGCACGTCGCACTTTAGCACATGTCGCGCGGCCAACCCGTGGTTCCATCGGAGCTCGTCAGCTGCAGCCTCAGCCCAAGGATCAGGGGCCCACGGCCTGCCGTCTGGCAAGGCCATGCAGGCACAGCGCCTCGAGCCAGCCCGCCCACCGATGATGGTGTCGCGGCAGTGCTCCAGGCCCAGGGCGGAGATCACCACCTCGATGCGGCCCAGCTTGTCCTGGCGCGGCATCTCGTGCGGCAGGCGCAGCAGGGCCGCGTAGTACTGCGGGGCACAAGCAGGCGCGCAGCCAGGCGCAGCGGTCGGTTCACGCAGGGTGCACAGCAGCGACACGACTGGCTGTTTGGAGGGGCAGGAGGAAGCATGCACCGCCTTTGCTTGCTGTTGCCCCCGCGCCGGCCACAGGGCACCAGCCGCGCCTGCAGGGTGCGCCTGCTGCCTGCCCCCGGGGGCATGCCTGCGGCTCACCAGGGTTTCGTACACGGTCAGCGCCGAGTGCAGCAGGTCGTCCTGCAGCGGGTGGTGGTGGTGGTGGTGGTGATGGTCTGTGCAGGGCTGCGCGCTTGGCCACGCTGCAGAGGCTGGCTGCACCGGACGCCATCCCCCGCGGCCCAGCTGCTGGCAGCCTGGCTCGGTCGCGGCCCGGGTGCGCGGCGCGCCGCCCCACCTGCAGCACATATCCCATGCGCCGCTTGAGGCGCTTGGTCAGCGGCTGGCCGTTGAAGGTGCAGCTGCCCTCCACGCGCATCGCCTTTTGCGCGCGCGCCCCCAGGATGGACAGCAGGCTGGTCTTCCCGCTGCCGCTGGGGCCTGCAGGGGTGGGTGAGCAGGAGCGGGGGCCACTATGGACTGCTCAGCCTTGCTGTGCTCAAGCTGCTTTGGAGTTCAGGCACAGATAGCGGCAGTGAGTGGGCTGCCTGCGGCCTGGATGCATGCAGCTAGTCTTGTGCCACAGCACGTGTCCATCAGCGCATGGGGTAGGGCCCAGCCTCCCAGCCTCCATCTGCCGGCCGGGCCCTGCACTCGGCTTACACGTGCTGCATCAGGGCCCCCTGCCACCTCACCCATGAGCGCCATCACCTCGCCGGGACGCACGCTGCCGCTGATGTCAAACAGCACCTGCGGGGTGAGGGGCGCCGGTGAGGTCGGGGCCAGGCCGCCTGCAAGCAGTGCGCTTGGGTTGATGCAGTGCCCGAAGCATGCCTCCTGTCTCCGCCGGCACTCCACCTCTGCCCCTGCACCTGCCGCCCTGTGGCAGGCCCCACCCGGCGGCGCACCTGGCGGTGCGTGGCCTTGCCGCCCTTGCCGCCGCCTTCGCCGCCGACCTTGCGGCGCAGCACCGCGCCGCGCAGCCGGCCCAGCGGCGAGGGCTGCGCCATCAGCAGCGGCACGTGCGCCGACACATGGTTGATGTGCATGGTCACCCGCCGGTGCTCTGCGGGCAAGGGCGTGCAAGAGGGGGGAGACAAGGGTGGGTGTTGGGGGTTGGAGTTAGGGTGGGGGGATTTGAGAGGGCATGAGCCTGGTGCTGCACCCAAGCGGTGCTCAGCTGCAGCCCCAGTCGGCAGTGGGCGGATGGCCAGGTTGTGCAGCACGGCGCAGACCTCAGCAGCATCGGCACCGCAGCCTGTCTGCTCACTCCCCCCTGCTCCCAGCCTTATCAAGGGAATCAAACCCATTGCGCGGCAGCTCACCCGGCAGTGCGTCAATGCGCGCCAGGTCGTCCAGCCGGCTGCCCCCTAGCTGCAGCCGCACCTCGGCCACCGCCTCGCCCCCCGCGCGCGCCGACGCCGCGCCGCCGCCCTCCCCCTCATCCTCCTCCTCGGTGCTGCTCATGCTGGTGATCGCGCGCAGCTCGCGCTCCAGGGCGCCCTCCCGCTGCTGGCCCCCCGCCAGCTCGGCGCTCGGGTCGGTGCTGCCCATGCGCAGCATCTGCACGAGGTCAGGACGGCGGCGAGGGCACAGAGACCGTGTGATGAGGTGGGCGGTCGAGGTGGAGGGGTGCAGGCGACCGGGCAGGCGGCCAGGCGCGGCAGGCGGCAAGCGGCGGCGAGCGGCGGAGGTAGCTGGCAGCGGGCGCCGGCATTGGACGGCGGCATTGCCAGAGGGTGACGTAAGAGGGGTTCCCTGCAGCCCCCTGGTTGCTGGGGCCGCACCTAAGGCATGTTCAGGCCCAAAGAGGCGTTCCAAGGCGATCTGCCTGGGATGCCTGGGCTGCCTGGCCGTGGAGCCTGCTGTCCCTGGGCCAGAGCCTGTCAAGCTAGGTGCAAGTGGCGCTGCCTGTCAGTGCAGGGGCTGCGTGCACTGCCAATCTGCCAAACAAAATAGGCAGGGAGAAGGGCATTGACACCAACCTGGGCAAAGTCTAGTGGACTCCAGTGGAGATGCAGCAGCACGTGGCGCGTGCTTTTCAATGGGCTCAGACTGCAGAGTGAGGCCGAATGCTCTGACAAAAGCCGGCCCAGCCCTGACTTCTCAGCGGCCAGTCAGGCGCCTGCCTGCAAGGAGAGCGGAGGGCGCTGGTGACTGGAAGCTATCCAGCGTGATGGCTGGGCATTCCCATCCACCACAAAGTGAAAATCCCTGCACAGAAAGCTGCCAGCGTTTTAGCTGGCAGGGCTGGCAGAGGTACGACGCAGCGGCGACGGCGCTCCGAGCGTTGCCTTGGCGGCAGCGCTGCAGACAGCTTGTCTCCGGCTCACACGTAGCAAAGCGCATTTCGATCACCTGAAGAAGGATAGAATGTATGCACCTCAGCTCCCCGGCCGCTTGGCGAGGAGCTTGCAGTGCTCGAAGCTGACTGGGTCCCGAGCGCTGTCGCTAAACTTGCAGGCCAGGATTGTTTCAAATCGCGCCAAGTGAAGTGAAAGAAAGCTGGGTATCGCGGCTGCAACCGAACCATTTAGCTTGGCAGCTGTCTGACATGGCGGTCAGCTGCCGTCCCCCAGCCACCTGTGCCACCTGAAGCGATGCTTAGGTGGTGGTGGGTGTGATGCTACAACCATCAGCGCTTGTTGTGTCACTTGAAAGCCTTTGCCCTTCTGTCACCAGGCCTTCTGGTATCATCTTGCGTTCAGACGCAGCACACAGATGCTGGTCGACTGTTCTCAAGATCCGCAGCCCGCCAATTCGGCAACCCCTGCAGCAGATCCCTCAGGCAGCTGCAGCACAAATGGCTTCGTTTGAAACTTTGCAATTCGCAGTGACAGTATGCAGACCCCATGCACTGAGAATTTCCCCAGCGCACTGGGCAGCCGCTCTGGTCACGACTCACAGGGTACTGCAGGATGCTTGCTGCTGCGTGCACAGATGCCTTTGGCAAGCGCACGGGGGCCATGCGGAGGCGGCCTGCAGATGAGTATCTGCAACGCACCACTGAAAGCCAGCGGCGCATAGTGTGAACCGAACCTGCGCCACGCTTGTCGGCGCAGCCAGAGCTGGGCAGGGCGGTCGCCCAAGCTGGCACCAGCTCTCAAGTGACTCACTTGTTCAAACCTCGCCAACTGCCTGCACCAGTACTATATAGCACGCACACTTGCGTTGGATCAGCCCCGCAAGCCTGAGCCGGCTGAGCACAGTGAGCCTTGCCCCTGGCCCCACATACGGGCGCTTTCGCAGCGCGTCCTCTCGTTTCCCTCAATATTGATTTCTCCAATTCTACAATCAGCAGGCCGTTCAAGCCATGATGGGCACCAGGGTTGTTTGTGCGCTCCTGCTGCTCGCTAGGCTTGCGGCCGCCGACCTCTTGCTGGCGTACTCAATTGAGCGCCACGGCGCCAGGAATGTTCTGCCAAAGACGGCGACCCTCAAGGCAAGGGGCCAGCTGGACCTTGCCGCTGCGGCCGGCGCTGCCACTAGCCTAAGACCACTTCGCCGGCTGGGCAGGGCAGCCGGCCCCCCACCAGTGGAGCCCTTTGCATCCTCTTGTCCAGTGCAGGAGTCGGATGCGGCTGGAGGTCCCACCCTGCTGCCTGAGGGCCAGTTGCAGGCCTGGAAGGCGGGTGCCGCCTACGCCGCCCGCTACCTGAATGCTTCCACCTGCTCCGCCGACAGCACCTGCCTGGACACCAAGGCTGCCGCAAACCTGCCGGGTGCGCCCTGCTGGAGGTCGTGCTGTGTCGCAGGGCAAGCGTGTGTGCCCACAAATGCGGGCCCTGCCCTGTGCGTAGTGAGCGCCCTCCCTGCTGCCGGCCGTTGCTCTTGCGTGGCACTCCAGGCAGTCAAGTAGGGAGCGGCCCGCCGCCACGCGCCATCCGCTCCTGCAGGCCCCGAGTACGGCGTGGTGGGCACGCCCAACGGCACCTGGAACAACTTCAACTCCCTCTTCCGCTCCTCCGCCCTGGACCGCACCATCATGACCGCCCGCTCCTTCCTGGATGCCGTGAGCGCCGCCGCGCCGCCCAGCCTGCGCGGCCAAGCTGCGTAGGCTCAGAGATGCGCTGATGCAGAAGGCATGCGAGGGAAGCAGCGCCTCGGCTTGTCATTGAGGGCTTCCGCCGCTCCGCCGCCTGCTGCTCGCCGCAGGTGTTCCCACCCATCAACCCCCCCACCGACACGCAATACCTGCCAGACGGACAGCAGGTGCGGTGGGGCACTCGAGCCTGCGCATGTAGGACTTCACCTGCCTGCCCCGCTGCGCTGCATCAAGCTGCGGCAGTGCTGGACAGCCCGGAGTCTGACACCAGGGCGTGTGCTGAGACGGGTCCCCATGCTGCGGCACATGCCCCCGCTGTGCACGCCTGGGAATCAGCTGGGCCAGCGCGCCGCGCCGCCCCGCCCCTGCAGGTGGTCCCCGTCTACTCCCTGCCCGAGGATGGCAACACCCTCACCCGCGCCTACACCGCCTGCCCCACCTATGACGCCCGCCTGCTCGACTGGTGGGTCCACACGCAGCGGGAGGGCGCCGCATCAGGGCTGGCTCCGCGCCATGCTCATCAACCTGGCGCCCTGGCTGCTGCCGGCCTCCTGAGCCAAGCAGTTCAATCTGGCCCACGCCACGGCATGCCTTGCGCTGCCCATCCTTCTGTCTCTCGGCCAGGCTGCACTTGTTCGTTGCCCGGTCGAGCTCACCAGAAGGGCGCTCGCCGCTGTCAGAGCAGCTCCTGCGCCTGCATGCCGGCCCGCTCACCATCGCGCCCTGCGTCCCGCCCCACCCTCGTCCCGGCAGGTACCAGTCGGAGGAGTTCCAGGCCAAGGAGGCAGAGTCGGCGCCTTTGCGGGACAGCATCGCCGCCAAGGACTCCGGCCTCAACACATCGCTGACCAACTGGTGGTGAGTGGCCGGCAGGGGGTACCTGCCAGTGTGGCGGCTGCGCGCCTGTTTCTCCTGTAACATTACAGGCTGGAATGCTGTTTGCCGCAGTGCCGATTTGCCGGCCCAGTGCGACAGCTGCAGAGCACGAAGGGTGCCAGGCTCTTGATGCTGCGCTGCGGGGGGGTTGCTACGCACTGTGCTGCCCGCCCTCACTGCTGCTGCCGCTGCTGCCGCCGCTGGCACCCCGGGCCCCAGGAACGTGTACGACGGCTTCAATGTGTACCGCACCTACGGGGTGGGCAGCCCCATGCCGGAGGTGGACGACAAAACCTTTGCGCAGATGCAGGAGGTGGGTTGGGGGGCCAGGGCGGGGCACAGCGTGCGCAGCGCCCTCCTGCCCTCCCCGCCAGCCCCGCCCGCGCAGCGTGCACCACCTTGCGTCGTGCCTATGAGGCCCGTTCCCACCCAGCTTGCTCGGCGCGGGCGTGGTTGCCTTCTTCAGGCAGCTTGCGCTGCCCAGCCGGCCCTGCGCCCATCTGCGCGCGCCTCATTCTGCCGGGTTACAACTGCCCCAGGCATATCTGCCTCCCCTCCCGGGCGCGTTTGTGCAGCTGGCCTACTGGCTGGAGACGAGCAAGATGCGCTCCTCCCTGACCGGCAACCTGCTGGCGGGCCCCCTGCTGGGCGACCTGCTGTCGTACCTGGAGGGAGCGGCCACGGCGGCCACCTCCAACGTTGTGGACCCCGTCTACTACAAGATTGCGCACCTGTCCGCGCACTACAACACGCAGGCGAGCGCAGGGGCCTGGCCGGGGGGCGGGCAAGCGGCCGCGGCGGCGCAGCGGGCCTGCCAGGCGGGCTGCTGCCCTGGATGCCGGACCTCAGGAGGGTGGGTGCGCAGGCCGCCGGTGCGCTCTGCCTGCGCGGCTTCAACGTCCGCATGCCGCTGTTCCCTGCCCCCTGCCTCCCCTGCAGCTGGGCATCCTTGGGGCCCTTGCGCTGGACCAGCTGCCCGCCGCCGCCAACCTCACTTGGTTCAAGTGAGTGGGGCATGCAGTTGGTGCAAGAAGGAGCCACGCCAACAGCCTGGGGCTGTGGCGCATGATCGTGCTGCTGCAGTTGACTAAACGAGCCTGGCAGCCCGGGCTGCAGGCTGAGGGCTGGGCGGGAGGCCTCGCAGGTCTGGCCAGCGCGGCCCTGGCTCAAAGCACTCTCACACGATCTGTCCCGGATGCTCTGCCTGCCACTCCTGAACAAGCCGCGGCCCCGCCTCTCAACCCGCCCCCCCCCCCCCCCTCCCACCCGCAGGAAGATCCCCAGCCTGGCAGCCATCATGGTGTTTGAGCTGCACGCCAGCGGCACCGACGGCATCCCGCAGAGCCTGGCCGTGCGCCTGGTCATGCAGGACGGCCCCGCCGCCAACTACACGCCCATCCCGCTGCCCTGCGCCGCCGCGGGCGATGGCGCCGAGGCCCTGGCAGGCCCGGGGGCCTGCACGCTTGATGCCTTCAACCAGATGGTGCAGCCCCTGGCCATGAGCAACTCCCAGTGGTGCGACGCCTGCGCCAACACCGGCATGACGATGTGCCAGCTGCAGACGGCGTCGCGCACGCTTGCAGCTGCCAACGCCACCCTGGCTGCCAATGGCCTCACCATCGATAGCGCTGGCGCCTCTTCCGGCAGCGGCAGCAGCGGCCTCAGCGACGGCGCGTGGGCCGGCATTCTTGTGGCCTGCATCGTGGCGGTCTCTGCCCTGTTTGGTGCAGCTTTTGTCGTCTACCGGCGCCGCCTGCTGAGAGAGGTCGAGCAGGCGCGCCTGAGCGGCATGCAGGCCGCCGCGGCTCTGCCAGGCACGGTGTGAGCCGCCCCTTGGCAGCAGCAGCATGCTTCTAGCAAGGTGCTGCCTCGTCTCAGCAAACAGCAAGCACATGGCTGGCCCAAAGGAGCCTCATGCTGGCCCCTCGGGCGCCACTCCCCCTGCGGCTGCTGCTTCAGCGCCACGTTGCCCATGCGCTCAGCAGCGGCGCACATGCCTGCCACCCACACTGCTCGCACGGTTCTTGCCTTCCTGGCAACCTCACGCAAGTGAACTCAACCTGTCGATGTCTGCCACGCAAATCCTGCGAGCCACTTCAAGTATCCTTTGCCAGCTTTCGCCTTCTGCATTTGTACACTCTGCCCCTTCCGTGCCCATGCCCCGCACCAAGCTTCCTCTGCCGTAAGCTTGCCACCCGCATAGTGTTTCGTACCACTTGTGACTGCCGTATGTTTCCTTGCCGCTGAGCCTGCTGTCTGCACCATCGTTGCCAAGCAGAACCCCGCACTGCCTTCCCTCTTCATGCGTTTGCACTGCTCCGGCACCCATCTTACCTCCCTCTGTTGACCGCGTTGCATCCTTACATAGAAAAGCGACTCTGCTGCGAACTGGTGGAGATGGGCAGGGGAGTTTGGCGACACAAGCATGCGTGACAGCATGCTCACTGCTGTGCCTGGCATGCAGCCAGGTCGGCGGCCAGCGCGCCCCGCCGCAGCCGTCGGCCAATGAAGACGAGCTTGCTGGAGCGCTGCTCGCCAGCTGCCCACTCTGGCCCTTCCACTATGTCGTAAATTTCGTGGACGCCTGCGGCAAAGGGGGGGGGGGGGGGTCCTTAGCGTGGACTTACTTTGCTGCAGGTGGCACCCACTGAGTTGAATGCCTGCCTGGGCCACTGCGGATGGGTACACCTTGCAGCTGAAACGCGCACCCTGCCTTTGACAGTGCAAGCCCCCCCCAGCGAGCGCTCCTCCGCAGCGGCGGCTGTGGCGCCCACCCTGCAGGATGTGCTTGCGCGCGCTGCCGGCCACGTGGAGCAGCCCCTTGATGCGGAACAGGTCTGCCGCATCCGCCGTCCCCTCCCACAGCAGCGTGTCCAGCCAGCGGCGCAGGCTGGGGAGGTCCAGTGGTGCGCCCGGCAGGTGGATGGTCACCGTGCCGATGCGCGCGTCGTGCACGCTGCTGTGCTCGCTGTGGTGGTGGTGGTGCGGGTCGCTGCATTGCGGGTCGTCGCAGGGGGGCCCTCTGCTGCCGTCGCTGCCGCATGCAGGCTGCTCCTGCTCACCCTGAACCTGCGCCTGCTGCTCTGGGCTGCAGCCTGCCTCGCCCGCGCCTGCAGGTGCTCCCCCCTCCGATGCCCCTGCATGCTGGCCCTCCCCACTGCCGCTGCCGCTGGTGGCGGGCGGCTCGCGCCCTGCTGCTGCCTGCGTGCTGGCAGAGTACAGGCCGGTGTTGAGGATGCGGGCGAGGTCTATCTGGCAGCGCTGGCAGCGCGTGATGCCCGCCTCCGCATTGATCCTCCGAATCTCTGCCTCCACCTCTGCCAGCTCAGCCTCGCTCGCCAGGTCGGTCTGCACGCAAGGGAGGGCAGGGGCCACGGACAGAGCTGGGCTGGGAGGGCGGCAGGGACGCCGGCCTGACAGAGAGCCCTGCCAGCCAAAGCTGCACAGCGGGCCTCGTCCCAGGGGAAAGTCCCAGGGCCGGCCACCTGCTCAAACCGTCCTGGCATGGGGGACGCCAGGCGATGGGTGGCCCAGCCTTCTCATCCCACACCATCCACTGGTTCGCCATCCCAGGCATGCCGGCAGCGCCCCCCCCCCCCCCACCCCCACCCCCACACACACCTTGTTGAGCAGCACCACGTCGGCAAAGGCCACCTGCTGCTGCGCCTCGTTCACCGCGCCGTCGGGGCGGGGGTCTGCCAGCTGGCGGCGGATGTGCCGGGCATCCACCACAGTCACGATGCAGTCCAGGCACACGCTGCAGGGAGACAAGCGGAGCGAGGTGGGCCCAAGAGCCGGTGGGGGGGGCCCACGTTTGGGAGTGGAGCATAGGAGTCAGTGTGCCACACGCCGCCGCTGGCAGCCAGCCCCCTGCTCTGAGCCCCTGCCCTGCATGCGTCAACCAAGCACTGCTTACCTGCATGCAACCTGTCTGTCTGCCCATGTGGCTGCAGCCCTGAGCCCCTGCCAGCGCCTGCTGCCCCCCCCCCCCCCGACCACTCGCCCCTCCCCCTTGCCTGCTCTCCAGCTGCTCGTCCGTCCACAGCGCCGCGGCCACCGGCCCCGGGTTGGCCAGGCCAGTTGTCTCGATGAGCACGTAATCGAACCGGTCGCGCTGCTGCATCAGAGACTCCAGGGCTGCGGGGGCGGGCGCGGCGCGGGCGGCGCTTGGCGGCTGCGGGTGTGCCTGCTGGGTGCGACCCGCGGGCAGCGCCGGCCGGCTGGAGCCGCACGGATGTGCAAAGCCCCTGCCCCTCCCATGCTGGAAGCTCTGCAGCCTCCAGCGTTTGCCGCGCACACCTTTGACCATGTCGTTCTTGGCTGAGCAGCAGATGCAGCCGTTCTCCAGCTCCGTCCACTCGGCCAGCGGCGAGGCCTCCTGGCCCTGCTGGTGCACCAGGGGGGGCGAGGATGCTCAGCGGGGGCCAGCACCACGGACCTTGGGGGATAAGGTGTGAGGCGCCTGACGGACCACAGGCAGGCGGCGTGCCCACAGCAAGCGGCCCCCAAGGCCGGCCAGGGGGGCAAGAGCTCAGCACCTCTGGCTCCTTGACCAGCGCCCGCTCAATGTCGGCAGAGTCGGCAATCTCGTTGAGCAGCACGGCGCAGCGGAAGCCGTGCCGCGCGGTCAGCACCCAGTTGACCAGCGTGGTCTTGCCCGCGCCCAGGTAGCCGGTGATGAGGGTGACGGGCACCGGGGCGGGGGGGGTGGGAGGGGCCGCATGGCCCGGCTGCACATGGGCGGGGGCGCTGGCACGGGAGCGCGTGGAGCAGCTGCATGGACATGCTGGGACACTGGGAGATCACATTCCGACACTGGCTGTACACGGGTCTGTGCGTTGAGATCCTCAGAAACAGTTGGCAGCCCTAGAGCAAGCCTGCAGGTCTTGAGGCCAAGCACGTTGTTATGAGCGGTGGCCGCCGCCCATAGCGGGCTGCAGCACCGTGGCAGGCAGGGGCATGGCCTGCACCTTTGCGCTCGTTGCATGTGCATCACGATCATCTGCCGCTCCTCCAGTCGCTCCCCCGCTGGCCGGAGCCGCACCCAGAGGCACTGCCTCAGGCGGCAGCTCGTCGTCGGAGCTAGACATGTGCCCACCGTGCAAGCAGAAGAAGATCGCGAACCAATTGCATATGAATAGCGGCAGAGGCGGCTGATGAGCACTGCCACTGCCGCCGCCACGTCATGATGTAGGCCCGGCGTGCTGCAGCATGGGGATTGATGTTCCGTGCGCCGCACCGACCAATCACAGCTGTGTCCAGTCCTGCTTCCCCTGGTATAGCCGCCTTCTGCCTATAAACGGTGTAACATTCATCATCCTCGTTGTGCATGAACAGCTAACCGTCATAATCCCCTATAATGGCGACTGCTTGCCAGTTGGTGCACTCTCAGGGGGGACCTCCCTGGTCCCTCACCTACACCCTTCGTAAAGTTTGGTCAGCAATCCTTTCATTCCAGTGCAGCCCTGAGGAAATTCAATTCCAGCGCAGTGTTGAGCCACGGGAAGCACTCGTGAGCCCGGTGGGGGGAAGGTAACCGGGACAGAGGAGCAGCGCACGATTTGGCATCACACTTGCAAAGTGCAGGGGGCTCGGGAGTTGCATGCCTGTGCGTGGAAGCGGGGTCAAGGGCGCTGGGCGCGTGCTGGCGCGGGCCCCCCCTACTTGGAAAACACAGTTCAGCCCCAAACCCCGGATTATATTGGGAGCTGCAGACAGCACTGGCCGCAGCAGGCCAGCTAGGCGCCCTTGGCGCTGGGCACCACCATCATGTTCAGCACGATCTGGGGCGCCTGCGGGTGCTGCAGCGGGAAGAGCACGCCCAGCGCGGTGCCGCCCAGGTTGGCGACCCCAGCAACGCCGGCCTCCAGCAGCTTGGCTGTGAAGGCCTGCGCTGGGAGGACCGAGGGCGAGGCCGTGAGGGGCGTCAGTGCGTGCTGTCTCATAATGCGCAACCTGGGCACTGAGGATGCAGCGCAGGTGGCCCGCTGGGGGGCGCTGCAGCCCAGGGCGACACACGCGACCTGGCCTTGCGTCCCGCAGCAAGCATCAGCAGGCAAGCATCGCCCTGCCAGAGCTATCTATGGCACCCCAGGGCACAGCAATGCACTCTGCAGCCAGCAGCCCAGCAGCGGCTCTCTGCAGGGCTGCCATGCAGGGCTGGACCCCCACACCGCAGGCAGCGCGCGAGCGTGCAGCGGGCACCAGGGCCCCGCCCCGCCCACCTCTGCCTCTGTGGACGCGTACGACATCCTGAGCCGCGTCTTCCTGCAGCCGGGCTTGCTGGCCAGCGCATGCTTGGCCGTGTGCTGCGCCAGTGTCTTCACCACGTGCAGCTCCTGCGGCCAGCTGACGCCCGACAGGGCAGCTGCCTCGCTCTGCATGGCCCACACCTGCGCCCGGGGGCAGGCGAGCGCGGGCAGCAAGGAATCGGTCGCGGAATGGCAAGGCATCCACAGCGGGGCTACAGAGGCCCGCCATTGCCTGCTGCTGAGCTTGCGCCCTGGCAACCATGCTAGGTGGGTGCCCGAGGAAGGGCAGGCATCGCTCCGAGCTGGGCAGCCCCCAGACAAACCCCCTGCCACAGGGCATGGCCGCACTGGGTGGCACGCGGCCCTGCCCCGCCCGCTCACCTGCCCCATGCCGAGCAGCAGGGTGGCGGAGCGGGTGACCCTCTGGTCCACCACCACCCTGCAGGAGTGGACCATGACGTACCTGCCGTGGGTCTCCCCCATGCCGCTGTGGGGGCTGGCTGCCGAGGCGGCCGTGGCGGCCAACAAGGGGGCCCCGCTGACCATGCCGCCGCCGCCCGGCATGCCCAGCATGCCGCCGGCAGCCGTGGACGCCAGCGCCTGCGGCTGCTGCAGCTGCGGCGGCGGCTGCACCGCATGCTGGGCCTGGTGCGGGTGCTGTGCATGCTGCCCAGACAGTGGCACGGCGTGCGCCATGGGCGGGTGCGCCATGGCGTGCCGCGCCGGCGCCGCCGCCCCCTGCTGCGCCTGCTGCACCGGCGGCAGCGGCAGGCCCTGCACCGCCGGCTCGTGCGGGGTGGAGCTCGGCGTCTGCACCGCTGGCGCTGGCACGGCCGAGGGCTCCGCCTCCGCGGGGCTCAGGATCTCGGCGTTGAGCACCTCCCAGAAGCTGCCTGGGGAGGCGGCCACCGGCGGTGTGGCCTGCTGCGCCGCCGCTGTTCCCGGCGGCGTCCACTGCACCACAGGCGGCCCTTCTGGGCTGGGCACAATCCCGGCCAGCGGGGTAGGGACTGCAGGTGCTGCCGCAGCAATGGGCGGCGTCGCAGCGTGCACTGCCAGCGGTGCCGGCGCCGGCATGTCTGCGGGCTTGGCATTCCCTGCCATCCCCGGCCCGGATGCTCCCGTTGGTGCTGCTGAATGGCGTCCAGCCGCCGCGCCTGCCGTCCCCGCCTGCTGCGCTGCCGGCTCGTCTGCGTCTGCTACTGGCTCCAGGCTGTCGCCACTGACCGGTGGCAGGCTCCCTGCGCAGGTGACAACACGCGATAAGTCCCTGGCAACCATGTCGCAACACCACGCTTCCCGGCCCATAACAAGAGCAGGCGCTCCTGGCGGCGGCCTCCGCTGCGCACGCCGCTGCTCTACGCCCCGGCCGCAGCCCGCCTACTCCATGCCCGCCCCCGCCCTCCCGCCTGCCGCGCACCTGCCCCCCTGCTGGCAGCCATCCCAGTACTCAGCAGCCTGCCGCCGGCCTTCTGCTGCAGCACCTCGAGCGCCTGCGGCCAGAAGGGCAGCGCTGCATAGCCGCCCCCTGGCAGACTCACAACCGACCGCATCAGCTGCTGCTGTATGGCCTCGCCCCCATGCTGCCGTTTGAGCCGTTCCCAGCGCGCCGCCTCCAGGCTGCAGAGGGTTGTGGGTGAGAAGGTGGGCGCTCATGCAGAAAAGTGCCCATGGCAGGGAGGGCAGGCACCGCTTGGCTGTAGCAGCACGTCTGCGCCAAGCAGCAGTGCAAGCGCAAATAGCATGGTAACTCTGTCGTAGTGCCGCAGTGCTGCAGGGCGGGCTGTTCTGGAGAGGAAGAAACCTGATGGGCGAGTCAGATGCCAGGTTGGCCAGGTGCCACAGGTGTGCCTGGCTGCTGAGGAGGGCAGAGCTCCCGGCCAGGCTCAGCAGCACGCCCCGCCGCCGCAGACAGTGGAACAGCTCCGCAGATGTGGCCAGGCCAGGCAGCTTGAACTGCGACATGAGGCATGGGGGGGAGAGCGAGGCGGGAGAGAGGCTGGGCTGCCCGGCACAGGTCGGTCCCCGCCACGGCGCTGCAGGCTGCCCAGCCCAAGCCATTGGCTCACCATGCAGCAGTCCCCCGCAAAGGGCCAGGGCACCGGCTGGGGCGCCGGCTCTGACGCCAGGAAGACCAGGCAGTGCTGCTGGCACGCGGGCGCTGCGCCGCCAGCGCCGGCGCCGCTCCCCCCAGGCGCGCATGCAAACAGCGATGCCGCCTCCAACAGCGCCTCTGCCAGGGCCACTGGTTGGCCGCCTCCGCCGGTGAACCTCAGGCTATCCAGCAGGTGTGTGCGGAACTCTGCAGCGCTTGCCCCGCTCCACCAGCCCAGGCACGACTCGACAGCGGCGGCAGAGTGCGGTGCGTGCGCGCCAAAGCACACCAGCGCCAGCTCGCAGCCACCCGGCGCGGTCTCTGCCAACGCCAACAGCGGCTCTATCAGGTGCCGCAGCACTGCCCTTGAACGCCACTGCGCTCCCGCACGGGCGGTGCTCTCGAGCACCAGGCACAGGCGCAGGGCGGGGGGCATGCCCCAACGCACTTCACAATAAAAGTCTGAACGCGGATCAAGATGCTGCGATGCAGTTGGAGCTCCGGGCGAAAACAGAGCAACGCAGAACCCCAGTCAAGTGCCGAGAGCAGCGAAGCGACTGTATAGCGTGCCAGACGTTCGAAAAAACGTTTGAATGAGATCGAACTCTTCGGATGGTCGTCCCGGGAAGGACAGCCTCCCTGGGGCATTTCGCTCAAGTGCCCCGCCATCCAGCGGAAGCGCCAGCTGCATGCTGTAGCACTGCTATAGGAGTTCCATGGGGGCCTGAACCTATGATAAAACAGTCAAGACTCTGCATTACTTGTCATCTAATTTGATTTGAAAGGAAGGGTTTGAACTCGACGGTGGGCATGTCGCGAGCCCAGTCGAGATACCGTTTGTGAATGCAGCACCCGCTGAGCCCGAGGCGCCCAACGCCAGCTGGGGCGTTGTGTGCGGGAGCCAACAGGTCCTGATGTAGGACGAATGAAGGAATGAAGGTACCGGGCAGGAAGGGCATCTCTGAATGGCAGCAGCGGCGGGCGGAGAGAGTCGGGATTCGGATGCCGCTGCTGGGCGTCTAGGATGCACAAGCACGCAAGACACATCTGTGAGCATCAGAGATGCCACACTGAGGCGAGAGAAGGTCAGAAACTGCTTGGGCGGGAGCATGGCTTGCACTGGCTGCAGCGTGGCAGGTGTACCGGCGCCGCCACCAACAGGCTCACCAGGGAGCCAGCTGCCTGCCATGCATCTGTCTTTGTGAGATCCATGTGCACCTGTGCCCTGATAAAGTCGTCGCTCGGGCCGATCCATATTGGATCCAGTGCTTGATGAGATGCTTGCTACCCCCTGATTCCGGCAGCGGCACCCTTCGATGCCGCCAGGAGCATGTGCGCATGAAAATGCGCTCCGCGCGCATACAATCCCGCAGATCGCCCCATAGCGTTGCACCGCAAGCACTTGGGACGCAAATCCAACAGTCATTATGCGGCTCGCGGTGGCTCTTGCCGCTCTCCTTCTTGCGGCCGGCGTACAGGCCATCGCTCTGCCGCCGCTGCAGAGGTCTCTGGGTGAGTTCCTTCATTCATGGGGATGAATAATAGATGGAAAATGTCGATAAGAGTTGTGAGCACGCAGCCAGTGCGAAAAGGCGCGCGGAGCGCTGGCCAACGGTGCCATCGCGCGCTTCGCAAAGGCCCGCGCCACAACGTGGCACCTCAATTGTGCATGCGCAGCGCATGATTGAGGCAGCGAAGCCTTGCAGGCCCAAATCGGCCCGCCGCCCGGAGGGACCTTCAGGCAGCTACCACGGGACTGTTGCAGCACCTGGCACGTACCCGCCAGCATCTGATGAACCCGCTAGCCTCCCCCATCTCTTCTCCCTGCTGCCCACAGCCTACAAGACCATCCTGCGCACCGGCAACACTGCTGGCAAGAGCCCCTGGCGCTTTGGCCAGACCATCAACAAGGCGGGCCTGCCGGTGTTTGAGGTCGACGAGTCAGGGCATCCTACCGAGGAGCCCCGCATCTCCAACAGCCCCGACTTCTCCTCCCTGATCGAGACCACCGGTCCCTTTGGCGCGCGCAAGCTGTACCTGATCACCCACTTTGAGGCGCCCGCCCCTGGTGTCCAGGTAAGGCTGCCGGGAGGCTGCCGCTGGCCAATCCAGCTGCTGAGCACGCTGCAGCTGCAGCTGCTGCCAGCAGGGCAACCGCGTAGGCCTTCAACCACAGCCCTGTTCTTCCCGTGTCCCTTTGCCATCTCTTCGCAGTATGTTGTGGAGCTGGGCCAGTCCCCCGACGGCACCCTGACCCCCCGGAGCATGAAGGTGGGGCCCGCTGCTGCCGCTTTGCCGCAGATGCTTTGCCGCCGCCAGGCGCAGCCGCCGCTTTGCCCGCACCTCCTTGCACAGCAGCCACCTGCAGCCGCTGCCCGCCAGGAGCCGCCACCCCCACTGCTGGCCCACCCCGCTGCCGTGCAGCCCGTGGACTGGTCTGCCCTGGGCGGCCTGTGGAACCCGTGCGCCGGCTCGCGCACCCCCTGGGGCTCCCACCTGGGCGGCGAGGAGTACGAGCCCGATGCCCGCCCCTTCTCCGAGGCCGCCGACCTGGCCAGCTTCAAGGCCCAGATGGACGCCAGCAGCGGCTACGGCGAGGTGGAGGGCCACATGGCCTACTGGGTGAGCTGGGGGCCAGGGGGCGGGCCATGCGAGTGCAGCGGGCGGGCATGGCGCCATGCCGTCGGCGGCAGCACCTGCAGGGTTGAGGTGGGCATCGTGCCGCGTCGGACAAGTTTTTTCAGTCCAGCGCCTAGTCCAGCTGGAACCCTCCACTGGACTGGTTTCCAGTCCAGCTGGACTGGGCCTAGACTGGGCCTGGACTGCCGCTGCCGTGCCTGCTGGCAGTGCCGCCCACGCTGCGCTGGGCGCTGCAGCGGCGGTGACGGTCACCGTAACCGGCTCTCACAAGCTGTCCCAAGGCTCCAAATCTTGAGTCCTAAAATCACAAGGACATTGTGGATGTGTGTCATGAAGAATGTGCAGCCGGGAAGGTAGCTGGGGTGACCCCTGGTCAGGTCCTCCTGAACTGGTCCGGTCCAGGAGCTCCCTCGACCGGCGCACTTTCTCTGGACCCGCGAGGCTCAACAATACTTTAATTTCGTGGTTTTGGGACCTTTTGCAGGATGTTTACCCCGCTGATATCACCTTCGACTTGATCAAGCAGAAGTTCAACCCCTACAAGTGTGAGTGGGGCGGGCGGGGGGCGGTGGAGGGCAGCGCCAGGCTGATTGCGCTGACGTATCCCCACTGTCTGCAAGCATGCCAGCACTGCCGGCGCCCTGGGATCGGATGGCTGCACCAAATCAAACAACAGGGAACAAACCATGCCTGCGCGCCTTCCCGCCCCGCAGACGGCCACATCCACGAGACCCGCGTTGACTTCAAAGGCACCGTCGCCTCGTTCAAGTGGTACACGATGGGGCGCGCCGCCTTTGAGATGGCCTACGTGCTTCCAGACCGCAAGACTGTGTGAGTGCCGGAGTGGGGGAGAGGGGCGCCATCTGCGCCAGGAGGCATGCTGGGCTGAGGGGCTGGTCAGCAGGTGGGCAGGCAGCGGCAGTCTTGCCGTCAGACTGCAGATGCGCGGAACAGCTCGCCTGAGCGATGGCAGGCAGGGCGAGCTTGTGCTGGCACGCTTCTGTGGCTGCTGGGTCCTGCACAGGAGCAGTGTGCAGCGTCTCTGAGCTGTCCCGAGCTGGTCTCTCACCCTCTGCAGCTACCTGACCGATGACGGCACCAACGTGGGCTTCTACAAGTTTGTGGCCACCAAGCCGGGTGACATGTCTGCGGGTGAGCGGCCCTGAGCAGAAAGCGGGCCTGGCGCTGCGGGCGGCGGGATCTGGGGGTGGAGGGGGCCGGCGGGCAGGGCGGGGCCAGTAGCAGCACAAGTAACATCAGGCGTGCAGTCGTATGCAGCAGATGGGGTGCAGCAGATGCCGCCCGATGCGAGGCCTGCCAACACTTGAAAAGGTCAACTAAGTGGAGCATTCTCATGCACCCGCCTGCCGCCCTGCAGGCTCCCTGTGGGCCGCCAAGTTCACCCAGACTGACGCCACCAACGGCGGCACCTTCACCATCCAGTGGATCAAGCTGGGCACTGGTGAGCGGCCATGGCATGCAGCCGCAGGAGGCATCCGGTGCTCGTCTTGCTACACCGCTGCGCGGCTGCAAGCCAGGCCTGGCAGGCAGCTGCGTGCCGCCCCCACCAGCGTCTCCCAATCTGTGACGTGCTTGTGTTGCCGCACACAACAGTCCTCTGGTTGCTAACCAAGGCCTGTGTTCTAACCAATGCTGTTCAAAGGTGTTCCAGAAGCCATCAGCATTCTTGCTGAAGCCCACCCTGCCCCACTCAACCCGATCCCACCCCCTGCCCCCCTCAGGTGTCAACAAGGACCTGCGCGCCATGGCCAACAACATCACCTTTGCTGGTGAGGCCTGAGCACTGGCCCAAGGGAGCTGTCACTGCGCGGGGGCGTTGCTGACATACGGGCCGATCACGGCATGGGGGTTGCTCAAGGGCGCCGGGGTCATCCAGGCTTTGTCACTTGTGCAACCGCTGCCTGCTGCCGACTACTTGCCTCTCCCATCCCTGCTCTCCATCGTAGACATCTTCGAGACCGCTGTCTACACCGACGGCACCGGGTGCCCGACCGGCTTCTCCTCGGTCAACGAGGGCGGCCGCGCCGTGCAGTGCCTGAAGGTCAAGGTGCGCTGGCCGCACCCCCGCCTGCCGGAAGACCAAACATGCATGTTCAAAGTTGCGTCCATACGGACGTCCAGACAGCACACCGCGGATCCTGCGGCGCTTGCTAGATTGTCTGGCGCACCTGCAGCCCTGCACTCCTGCCCCACCCATGCTCCCCCCTGCCCGCCTGCCCTGCAGCCCGGCATGGACACCGCCGCCGCCTTCCTGGAGACCCGGCGCTACGCCGGCATCAAGGGCGCCACCACTGAGTTCTCCAAGTGGGTCGACGGCTGTGGGGGCACGGGTGGTGTGCTGGCGGGTCCCGGTGGGCAGGGCAGGGGCCGAAGCCTGCTAAGCCTTGAATACCTGACACCAACCCACATGACCAGCGCCAACTCCTTGACTGCTCTGCTGCACCCCATGCTCACTGCCCTTCTGCCTGCTGTGCTGCAGGTGGGAGGGCATCACGTACGACCCCAGGCGCAGCATGCTCTACACGTCTATGAGCAGCATCCGCTACGGTGCGTCAGCGTGCAGCGGTGCAGGGACAGCCTCGCGCCTGCCCAGCGGCTTTGCGCCAGCAGCTTGCAACCAACCCTGGTCAGCTTTGCCTGCACCAAGCCGCACCAGACCTGCCAAGTGGCCAGCTTGCGTTCATCAATCTCGGCCACCCCACCCCACATGGCCCTCGCAGGCATGGAGGACAACAAGAAGAAGGGGGCCTCCTCCACCACGTGAGGCAGTCACGGCAGCAGGGCGTGGCTGCGGTGGCTGGGGAAGCAAGCTTGGGCGCTGAGGCATGTTGCGCTGCCTGAAATTGGGCAGGAACGCTCATCCGTGCTCCATGGACTGACGTGCACCTCGACGTGCCCTGCTGCCTGTGCCGTGCAGCTACGACAAGGGCACAAACAACGATGTGAAGCTGCCCTGTGAGGCGCCAGCAGCAGTGCCTGCACCGGCGGCTGGGTGCTGCGCCTGCGCGGTTGGCAAGCGTGCCTGCGGTGTCAGCAGCAGCCCAGGCAGCACCAAGCCAAGGCACCTGTGCTGCACGTAGGCCCATAACACTCTGTCTGACGCCACGCCATGCGCTGCTGCCCTCCCTGCCGCAGACAACCCCTGCGGCTGCGTGTACAAGCTGCCCCTGGATGCGGCCAACTCGGCCACCGGCATGCAGGTCAGCCCCAGCCCATGCATGCTGTCATTGCCTGTTGGCATATCCCTCTGTGGGTTTGCCTGTCATGCCAATTGCCTGTCATGGGGTACATGATTGCTCCATGACACAGCTGCTGCAGGAGCAGCAGCTGTCTCCACCAACAGCTCATTGGATAGCTGGCGTCCCAGCGCGGACTGAGCAGCAGTGCTAAGTCGCCTGCCCTCCCGTGTGCGCAGGGCCTGTTCTGCGGTGCGGTGGCCGCCCCGTGCGACCCCGAGGACCCCACCTGCAACCCCGCCAACACCTGCGACGTCAACGCCATCTCCTCCCCCGACAACCTCAGCTACATGCCCGAGTTCGACACCCTGGTGGTGGGCGAGGTGAGAGGGAGGGGGGAGTTTCCTCGTGTCCAGCCCAGCCCCTCAAACATGAGACAGACTGGGTGCGCGCACAAGCTGCAGTGGTGCCCATGCGGCTGCGTGGGGCTCAGCGCAAGCCGGGACCCCACCCCTGCAGGACACGTCTGAGCACCAGAACGACGTGATGTGGAGCTACAACTTTGCCAACGGTGCGCTGGGCCCGTGGCCTTGACATGGCAGGGGCAGGGCTGTGGAGATTGGGTGCGGCTGCTTGCGAGCCCGACCTGGCACTGTGACTGCCCACAGCAGCACCAGCTGCCCCCTCCCTGCGCCTCCCCCTGCAGGCAGCCTGGACCGCATCTTCTCCACCCCCTACGGCGCCGAAGTCACGGGTGCCTACTGGTGGGCTGCCACATCCCGCCCTGGCCACGCCCGACGCAGCATCCTTCATCCTGCCGGGCAGCCTCAGCCAGCTGCACAATCTGCTGTTGCAGCTGGATGGCCTGTGCCTACGGCTGCCTTGCCCGGCCCCTGCAGGTACCCCAACATTGGCGGCTCCTCCTACTTGATGGCCGTGATCCAGCACCCCTGTGAGTGGGGGTGGGGGGTGGGGTGGGATCTGCGCACCTTGCGGCCAGGTCTTGTTGCGGATGCACAGCGGCCAGTTCGCAGCCAGGGCCAAGGGTCCCTTCCCACCGACGCCAGCAGCTGGCTGCTGCACCCCATGCTGCTGCACCCCAGCGGCAGATTGATCCTGCACACTGCACACCCGCCGCCCCCCTGCGCATCCCCCGGCAGATGGCGAGTCTGATGTGGAGCACGTGGCCGACCCTGAGAGCTCCGGCCCTGAGGGCTGGGTGGGCTACTTCACCTGGAAGAGTGAGCCAAACCAGTTTGGTTGACGGTGGCTAGCCCGGCATCCCGGCAGCATCTGCCAGCCATCCACCCCAAACCATGAAGGGCTTGGTGTCCCACTGCCCTACCCTGCCCGACCACCACACCCCTACCTCAACACCTGCCCCCCCTGCAGCCGTGGCCAAGTCCACCACCCTCAAGTTCGACCCCATCGAGCCCTCCATCACCAACGAGGAGAAGAACGAGCCGCGCTCGACCCCCAAGGTCACGCTCTACCGCGCCGACCGCACCCCCGCGCCCCTGCGCCGCCCCGCCCGCGGCCTGCGCCAGCGCTGGTTCTAAGCTTGCACGCCGACTGGCTTGCTGGCATCCTGCCAGCAAGGGCCGGCCCTGGGCCAGCCGTGGGTGCCATCCCTGACAGGCAGGAGCCCCGTGGGAAGCGTTCACGCAGCTGTTGCATTGCTTGCCTGACGCTCCACCACGCATGCTCACTCTTGTCAGCCTAACCACCCTTGACACATGGCCAGCCCGGTTACTTGACGACGGCTTTGCCATATTCTGAGCCGCAGCACGTCGCAAGCTCCTGTCCACACTGCTTGATTCAGACTCATCCTTTATAGTTCACACTTTCCTGTCGTACCATCCCGGAAAACCATCCATTCACCAGCCTACCCCCCCTTTTGAAACTGCAAACTGTCCTGCCCTCTGCCCTCCCTTCTCGCTTCACTTCCCCTTTGCTGCGCCGCAATGCGTAGCAGTCAGGTTGCTCCTCCTATATCCATGTTCCCGCCACATTTTGACAAGGACGTGGCTGTCCGCATTCCAGGGGCAGCTTCCAGCTCACATTCCGGCACACCTTCCAGTCACTTTCCCCGCTTTGCCGGCGTGCAGTCGGTGCTGGTGCAGAACCGCGGCGCAAGATGAACAGTTACATGGTTCAGGAGTGGCCTCGACCAGACTTGTGGCCGAACAGCAGCAAGGGAGGGGGGCAGCAGCACAGAACAGTGTGGGCAGTGCAGAGTTGGTCAAGAAGGGATGAAAAGTGTCGTTTGTAGTCAAGAAGACATGACGTGCATGGGCAGCGAGGGCACAGTCAGGCACAGTGTATAGGGCATGGGTTGCGTCAAGCCAGGCTTCATAAAGTACGCAAAGCAGGGCTGGCGTGACCTGGCCCGCAGAGGTGAGGCTCTTACAGCAGTCGAGGCATGGGTGCACGGCCACCCATTCCAAGGGCAGCCCACACTGCCCTCAGAAGACCAGCACCGAGCCAAAGGCCTGCTCCAGCGCCTTGCGCTTCGGCATGTCCTGCCGCCAGCCTGAGGCAAGCGCCATGGCCAGCCACGCATCCCCAGATAGCTGCTGCCCTGCTGCGCCTGCTGCCAGGTTGCCGTCAGCGCCGGCGGCCCCCATCGGCTTGGGCGCGGGGGCGCTGCAGAGAAGGCAAGGCAAACAGGGTGGGAGGGGTTGTCGGTCACGCAGGCGAGATGGCCGGGCGGGCTTCCGCAGGGCTGTGCAACCAAGCATTGGACACAAGCTGGCAGGGAGACGACATGGCAACCTGCTCAACACAGCTGCGCACGACTGCACCCCAGCCACGCCTCCCCAAGCACGAGCAGGCCCAGGCTCACGTGCCGAGCACGGCTGCGGCCGCCTCTGGCAGCGCCGCCGTATACTCCATGCCCTGGTGCGGCTCAGCGTCCCGGCCCTCTGCAAAGGCCGCCGCCGTGCCGCTGAGCCCCGCCTGGCCGGCGCCCTCCTCGGCTGCCGCCACGCGCCGCCGCAGCTCCTCGGCGCGCAGCGCCTCGTTGCGCACTATGGAGTCGGCGTTGGCGCGGCGGTACGCTGCTACCCGGTCCTCCGCGGCCTTCCTGGTGGCCTCGTCGCCCTCCACCAGGTTAAAGACTGCGCCGAGGGCAGCGGAGCGGGCGCGGCGGCGGGTGCGAAGGTTGTTGCAGGTGGAGCACTGGGTGCGTGTGTGCAGCGGGTGGCTGCTGTTGATGCGTTTTTCCCAGTGGGCCGCCTGCTTGGAAGGCTGGTGCAGCATGGGCACAGCACTCCGGCGCTGCCTCGCGTCCTGCCAGCCACTCACTGATGTCTTCCCGCTCCTCCAGGTAATCGTCATACTCTACGCGACTCGGAAAGTCCTCCTCCCTCTTGTTGAAGCTGCAGGGCGGGACAAAGAAATGGCACCCGGGTGCTCGTGGCAGGCTGTCGGCAGTGGCGGCGACGGCAACTGCGGCCAACAACGCAGCTTGGATGGGATCACGGGAAATGAAGACGCACATGGACTCTATCCGCGTGCGGATCTGTATCTCCCTGCGCAAGGCAGCCTCCATACTGCAGGGGCGCCACTGGTGTGAAGCTCTGGAGCACCTGGGCTACTGGCGCTGCAGGGAAATAGATGTATGCGATCTGGAATGATCGATGATCATCAAACAATGCTGTCTTCGCATCGAATGCCTCTGCTGCCCTGCGTGCGGCCGTCCACCATGCACCCTGCTGCGCCACACCTGCTGCCTCTGGTTGGCACGCGCTCTGCACTGTCGGGCAGTGCTGTCAGGCCGCCGCTGGCCTCGCTTGCTGCTGCTCCCAGCGCCAGCAAAAGAAGCCTGTCCACTGGGGTGAGCCCCAACTCCTGGGCTGTGCGTCTTTTGGAGCCCCTAATGGGAGGTGAGGAATGCAGATGCCGAGCAGGCAGGCAGGAGCACGACATGCAAGCACTTTGGCGTCCTCGTGACCGCCGCCGCAGGCCCTCGTGCCCAGCTCGTGCCCCAGCTCCATGTTGTGTCGTTGCGCCGCCCCAAGCCCACCTGCTGTGCACCCCCTGCGCACAGTGCACATCTCCGGGGTGGTGGCGGCCATCGCCGCGGTGCCGGGCGTAGCCGCCTGGGTGCTGCGCCACAGCCTGCCGCTGCCCGTGTCTGTGGTGCTGTGGCACGTTGCCGGCTCCGGCTTCCTGGTGGCCGCTGCTGCCACGGAGCGCTTGGCGGGCCACACCACCGGGCTGCTCGGCAAGGTGGGCAGGCCTTGGGGGTGGTGAGGCATGCCTGCCTAGCGCGCCAGCTGGCTGCTGCTGGGCAGATCTCCTTGTGCGCAGCAGCTCTCCTTGTTTCGACTGCTCACCTGGTGCCCGCGCCACCCCTCACCATGGCTGCATCAGCCCCACCGCATCCTTGGCAGCATGCCGTGATCACTGTTACATCCATGCCCTGCCCTGATCTGGTGCCAGCACATGCTTACTGACAGCATTTTACCTGCTGCTGCTGCAGCGTGCTGACGGCACGATTGACCCCTCGCGCTTTGCCCTGCTGTGGCCCTACCACGTGGGCCTGCGTGCCAAGCTGGCCCTGCAGCGCCGCCTCTCGTCAGAGCCCTCCTTCAGCCAGGTGGGCACGTGGGCGGGTGCTGGTGGCGGGGTGCTTGGCACTGCCAGGCGGTGCCCCGCCTGGTGGCAGCAGGCAGATCCACCGGTGCTGGCACTTGTGCCCAGGGGCTGGCCTGCTTGCACTCACGGCGCGGCTGCCATCCCGCCTGTTGCTGCCCCACAGATCACTGAGCACTATTACATTGGCGCGTGGCCCAGCGAGCAGAAGCTGGTGCCCACGGTGAGGGGGCGGGCTAACCAGGGTTGCGGCATGGGCTGGTGGACGGGTGCACAGGCTGATCACCAGCAGGACTAGAGGGTGTGGAAAGGAAGCGAGGTCAAGCGGCCGCCCAAAGGGTGCCGCTGCACACCCGGGCAGGCGGCCCGCGAGCAGGCTATTGGCGGAGCTGGCAAGGGCGCCGCACGCCTGGCGCGCGGCCGGCCCACGCCCTCAGGCCCCTGACCCATGGCCGCCACTGCCACCACGGCGCGGCCCACGGCTCAGCCTCACGGTACCGCTTGCCCCTGTGTGCTTGCGCAGGTGCACCCGGCTGTGCTGGACGTGACGTGTGAGCTGCCGCTGCAGGTGCAGCCGCCGGCGTACCTCAACCTGGCGGTGAGGGGGGGGGGGGGGGCCTGGCATGGCATAGCGCCTGCCATCATGGCTGCCAGCGCGTCAGCACCGCGGCGGGCTGTGAAGTCGGGCTCGTTGCAGGCAGGCAGCACCCAACTGCGCTTGGACACCCCTTGGCATGGGGAGTGAGCCCCAGCCTCGACATGCAGGCAATCGCAGGCCTTCGCCCGCACGCCGCGCCGCTCTGCCCTGCGCAGGTGTGGGACACGCACGCGCCCACCCCGCAGCAGATTGAGGCCGGGGTGCAGTGGGCGCTGGCCCAGCGCGCCTCTGGGCTGCCCGTGCTGGTGCACTGCGCGCACGGCCATGGGCGCAGCGCCACCGTCCTCGCCGCCATTCTGATTGGTGAGCTCTCGGGGCTGTGCCTGAGCTGCTGTCGGCGTGGCGCCTAAATTCTGTGTGTGCCTGGTGAGGGAATGCAGGCTGATTTGAGGCCCACCCTGAGGCGTGCCCTGGCCCACAAAATGGTGTGCTGCTTGGCGACCCCTGCAGCCGAGGGACGCGCCCAGGGGGCGAGCGAAGCCGAGGCGCTGATGAAGGCGGAGCGGCCCCGGGTGCGGCTCAACCGGCGGCAGCAGGCGGCCCTGCACGCGTGGCTGGCCCTGCGGCAGGAGGGTGCCAAGCAGGATTGACGGCTGCGCCCTGCCTTGCGCTTCATACTTCTCTGAGATCTGGCAATTCATTCCAGCTGCACATTGTAGCTGGCAGATGGTGCTGTGGGATGGGGCAAGGAAGCCACGAGGGCGGTGCTGTGTGCCGCCAGGCGGAGCAGCTCACATTTCAGCACGGGAGCGTGCTTGGTCGCAGATCAGATCGAGAGAATGAGCGGCAAGATATCGATAGCAGGCATGGCACCAAGGCCAAGGGGAAGGCCAGCGCGAGCAGCGCCTTCAAAGCCGCCAGCAGAGGAGCCCTCCCAACCAGCTTTCCTGCATTTAGATGTTCTCGAGCATGTGCTGTCCTACCTGGCAAGTAGCAGCGGGCGAACCAGCACTCTCGAGGGTTGGCGCCGAAAGTCCCGCTTTGATAGGGCCCTGGCGTCGATTAGCCCTGTTCAATCGCACCTGACCTACCTTTTTGTTTTGCAGGAGGTGTCGGACCTGTGCCGAGCGGCCTGTGTCAGTCGGGAATGGCGGGCAGCGGCGGCCGCCGCCCAGGCGGCATGGAGGCAAGCCTTTGTCGAGGAGTTTGGCGAGGAGAAGGCGCAGGACTTTGCGCAGCTTCGGTCCTGGCGCGACAAATACATGTGCGTGGCTGGACACCAGCGTGGTGCAGGGAGCCATGGTCGCAGTGGCGCTCAAGCCTCGCCAAGTGCGCCCTGCGGTGCTGCTTTCGCGGATTCGGAGGGGCAATGCTTGCTGAAGACAAGCTGGACACACGGTGGTCCACGGCGCTCCTGCCCGCCTCGCCCCTCATCCAGCAGCCTGGCCTCCCTGCCCCCCGCGCAGAGCCTGCCTGCTGACCAGCACCACCCACAAGCTGCGCTCAAAGGCGCGGTACCTGGATGAGCTGGAGGACAGCGCGGGTGGGGACCCCCGGGGGGGGGGAAAGAGGGGGTTGGGGGGGGTGGATGGGAGGGGCACTTGGGCCTGCCTGCCAGCCCTACCTACACAAAATACGCACTGCTGCGCTCATGCACGCACCATCCACGCCACGCCACCTTCCAAAACCGGGTTGGGGGTGGCGTGCACCGCATGAATGCCCGCAGCTGCACGCCGTTGGCGCCCCTTTCGCGAGGTCTGCCCCACACCCCGGCATCCCCAGCCCCCCGGCAGGCCTGCTGGAGAAGAACGCGCAGGCGCTGCTGGCGGGACTCAACCAGATGGACCGCACGCTCAGCCACAGGCGGCACGACCTGGACGCCCTGCTGGCGGGGGTGTCGGGCAAGCGCGGCACCCACGCCGACAGCAAGCTGGGCAAGGCGAGCGGCCTGCCTGGGGGGGGTGGGGGGGGGGGTCAGGTGCCAATGACCTGCACCAGCCGTCACGCCGGCATGCCTCTGTCGCCCTGCACTCCTGCATCGGGCAGGATATGCAGTCCACGACTGAGCACATGCAACCCAGCACCATGAGACTGTTGCACACGTTGCTGGAGCTACGATCACGTGATTTTCGTTGAGCGCATCTGACTCTTGCGTTGCCCCATCCCCCTCTGCAGGAGCTGATTGCGCTGGCCCAGCAGGGCGGCGACCTGCGACGCTTCCCCCGGCTCACGCCGGATACCTGCGCCAGCGTGGCAGACATGGCGCGCGATGTGGAGTTCTGGCGTGGCAGCATCGCCGAGGAGCGTGACTCGCTGCATCGGCTGTGGGACAGGTGCGTGCGCGTGTGGGGTGGGGTTGCAGGTGTGTGTGCACTTGCACTTGTAAATTGAGAGCGGTTTTCGGGTAGTGCATCAGCTTGGCATTGGGTAGGGCGTCAGCTTGGCTTTTTGTGAGTTGAGGTCGCGATGCCGGGGCGGCTGGCCTGCCCCGCTCGCTGGCGTTCCCTGTCTCGTGGGATTGCAAGTGAACGCTCTCCTGCGGCCAGCATTGCTGCTTGGCAGGCTGTCCTCCATCGTGCACTGCACCTGCTTCCGCACGCCTGCTCAGCGCCGCCCTCCTTGCTTGCCACCCCTGCCCCCGCAGCCTGTCCTACATCAACACCTGCTGCAAAAAGGCGCGGGGCGACATCTCCGAGCTGCAGCGCCGCCGGGCGGAGCTGGAGCAGGCCACGCTGTACCGCCCCACCGTGCGGCGCACGTGAGCGCCCGCCCTGGGCCCTGGCAGCGCAGCGCCGGGGCTGGGCGCTGGCTTCTGCCACGGCGGCACGCTACAGACCGCTGAGCGCCTGCCCCTGCCCTCTGCTATGTTCTGTTAACCGCGGCGAGTCTGCGACCCTTGTACCATGACCCGTCCCTCTGTACCATCTGAGCAGCTGCTTCGGCAGTTCATGCGTGGGGCATGCCCTTTGACCAGGCCACCGGCGCCTCTGGTCTTCCCTAGGTTGGCTGCAGCTCCATTGTGCCTGCAGTGTACTGATACCTATCCCTGTGCCATCACCATCTCTGCTGCCGCTGTCCATGCCCACCAATCAACACGCTGTTCTCCTCTTTATGCACCCAGCGTTGCGCACGCCGCCACGCTTTGTTCAGCTGCGCTTGTAGGATCCGCAGTCAACAGTGTGATCTGCCAGGAGTAAGCTGCCTACCTAAGGCGATCGTGGCAAAACCATTGGATGAAAGAGCAGTGCAATAGATATGTGACGATTGGGGCTGCGGCTTCACAGCTCCTCTCGAGATGGCGCTGAGCCGAGCTGCACCTCTCCAGTGGCCGCCTCGAGCCTGCCCTGCTGCTCGTCTGCCTGTAGGGCAGCCTCCTCGAGAGCTGCCGGCTGCCCTGCTGCATGCTCATCTTGCTGCTCAACTGCTGCCTGACCTGGCGCTGCCTGCTGCTCAACTGCCTGCTGCTCTCCATGCTGCCCTGCCGCCTGCTCTGCAACACCATGCTGCCCTGCTGCCTGCTCTGCTCCTGCCTGGTCGTGCGTGCTCCCGTCGCCCAGGACACCAGGCGTGTCATCGGCAGACGCCTCGCCACTCGCGGGCTGCGCCGCCGCCGCCTCGTCCTCGGGCGGCGGCGGCGGGTGGTGCGAGTACAGGACGTCCCCGCCATCTGCCGGCTTGCCAAAGCTGCTGGCCTGCCAGTCGTACTTGTTGGTCACAAACTCCTTGGTAGATGTCAGCCGCCGCTTGGAGGAATGGCTGGAGTGCGCGGGCGGGGGGTGCCGCGTGCGCGGCACCGCCTGCAGCACGCCCTTCTCGCGCTGCTCCTCCAACTTGCGCTGCGGGCGCAGAGGGTCAGGCAAGAATGAGGAACATTCAGCACAGCGGTGGATTGGCAGACGCCGCAAAACCAGATCCACATGCGAAGCTCCTCTGGCGCCCTCGTGTGATGACCGCAGCTCCCAGCCCAACCCCAGCCCGCTTCTCCTCCCCACCCTTGCACACAGCCCAGGCATCCCCGCCCCCACCTCCAGGATGTCGTCCCCCGCCTTCCACAGCTCCTCATCCAGCGCATTCAGCTGGTGGATGCGCGTGAGCACGGCGTGCGGGATGCGCGCGCGCGCCTCGGGCGAGAAGCGAAACGTCTCGCCCCACGGCGTGCGCAGGTGCTTGTACGGCCGCCGCTTCTCGTTGCGCCCCCGCCCGGCCTGCTGGGCGAAGAGGGAGGGCAGCCCAGCGCTGATCATGCGGGGCCAGCAGGCTGGGCAGGAGGCAGAGCAGCGCGGTAGGGACGAGCAGGGAGGGCAGGTCAAGGCGGGGGCAGCAGGGGATAAGGACCGGGCCCTGCAGCTCACATCTGCGCAGCGGCGGTACGCCTGGCCTAGCGTCTCGCCCGCAATCATGTAGTGGTCGTCGGGCATGATCTGCCGCGCCCGCCCCGTGGCCGCGTCTGCGCATGGGGACGACGGGACTGCACACTGGGAGCGCTGCGCTGCGCATGGTGTGGAGCCGGCACAAGCAGAGCCTCCCAAACACAGGCGGGTGTGCTCGTTGCACCAGCCTGCACCAGCTCTGCCAGTGCCTGCCTTCCCCCGTGCACGCATGCCTGCTGGCGCTGCAGTGCCCAGGGCCTGCCGGCCTGCTGCCAGCCCTCTGCAGCCGTGGAAGGCCCACGCCGCAAGCGAGGCCCCCACCTGCCGACACAATGAGCGTCGAGTGCTGCAGCGACGCCATCTCCGCCTCCAGCTGCCGCATGTGCTCCTGCTTGTCTGCCACCGCACCGTCCAGCTCCTCAATCTCCTGCGGTGGGGGTGAAGTGGGGCGGGGGTGGGGCGGGGGTGGAGGCAGGCAGGCAGGGGCGCAAGGGGCACGGGCGGGGCGCCGCTGAGCCCAGCCCAGCCATCCCCTTTCCCCATCATGCCATGGGCAGACAAACGCAGCAGGCATGCGCAAAGAAGGAGTTCAGTGTGCACAGGTGGCTTGGTATCTGCCTTGGGCACGCTGCAGACATGGGCATGCGCTCATGGCTGCTGCCTCCATTGCGTGTGGCAGCACCGCCGCACCTTTGACCAGGGGCTGACAATCGGCTCGTTGTTCTCCTCCTCCTCAGGGGCCTCTTCGGCTGGAGCCCCTGCATAGTGGTCCCGCGTGCCGTCATCGTATGCAGGGGTGCTGCCTTCTGTGTGGCTGCCAGCCTGCCCATCCTCGCGCTGCTGCTCGCCGCCGTCGTCTGCTGCAACGTCCGCCTCGGTGACGCCGTCTGCGGCATCGGTGGCCCCAGCTTCCCCCCCTGCTGCCGCGTCCGCTGCAGTTCCTGCCTCAGGTGCGCCTGCCGCATCCGCTGCTGCACCAATAGCTGCTGCAGTCTCAGCATGCTCGCCCTCACCAGGCGCCGGCGCATCCGCTGCCGTAGCTGCTGCGGTGGCAGCGTGCTCGCCCTCACCAGGCGCCGGCGCATCCGCGCTGCCAGCACCATGCTGCCCAGCAGGCTCACCATGCTGCTGCTGCTCGTTCTCCTGCTGTTGCTGCTCCTGCTGCTGCTCGGTCTCCTTCTGCTGCTGCTGGTTCTCCTGCTGCTGCTGCTGCTGCTGCTCCTCACGTTGCTGCTGCTCCTCTGCTGCTGCCGAGCCCTCTGCCTCTGCCGCCTGCTTCAGCTCCTCCTGCTCCGCCAGCCATGCCGCCTCCTTGTCCACGAGCCTGTTCAGGCGGGGCACCATCAGCTGGGGGCAGGGAGGGGCAGCAGAGGCTGGGGCCATCAGCAACCTCCAGCACGCTTGCTGGCTCGCATTTTGGCTGGCCGAGTCTGACACAGCACCCCTGCAAAGAAACCGCATGCCCAAAGCGCCCCACAAGCGCGCAGCCCAAAGGTTGTTCAAGAGCAACAGGCAGCAGGGGCATGGGCGCAAGATCGAGGGGCGCGCCACGCGAGGGACCGCGCCGGGCGCTGTCGGCAGCCACCCCCCCGGTCGGCACGGCCTGCAGCGCAGGAGATGGGGCGGCGCGGCGCCGCGCTCACGTCGATCTCCTCGCGCAGCACCTTCTCCTCCGCCAGGATCTCCAGCAGCCGCTTGGTGGCCTGGGAGCGCGCCAGCGTGACGTTGATGCCGCCCTGGGTGGTGGCGTTGTAGGTGATGAGCTCTGCGGGGCGGGGGGCGGGGCGGCACGGGAGGGCAGAGCCGTGTGTGGGGAGGAGTCGAGCCAGGGCCGGGTGGGCGCCTGTTCAGTGGGGGCATCAACACAGATCACGGCTTGGCTGCCCACGCAACGCACGGCTGCTTTGCCGGCGCATAGGGAGACAGGCCCACCAGCGTTGCAGGGCAGCCAGCGGGGGCAAGCAGCCCGGAGTGCGGGAGGCCCGGCAGCAGCGCACCATCCTGGTTCACCTCCCCCCCGTCGTAGGAGAATGCCGAGGCGCTGGTGTACTTGTACGCCGGGCCGCTGAAGTTGAGCCCTGCTCCAGCTCCACACAGGGCGGGCGCAAGGCACGGGGTGGAGTGAGAGCAGGCAAAGCACAGGCGTGTCCAGTTGCGCAGCTCCCTGCCCACCGAGCCGGTTGTGTGCGCGTGCCCTGCCTCTCTGTGCCCTCTGCTCTTGCCAAGCCAGCGCCATGGACGCCGCTGCGTGGCCCAGTGCCATGGAAGCCCAGCGCCCCGGCCAGCCCCTGGCACCCTGCCCCACCCACCCAGGTCTGCCGCCATGGACACCACCGACTCGTCCAGCCGCTCGGTCAGCCCCACGTGCGCCATGCGCCTGAGCCGCTTGGTGGCCAGCGCCAGCAGCATCTCGCGTGCCACCCAGCTGGACCGCACGCAGTGCCGCAGCTCCTGCGCCTCCTGCACAGCGCGCCACGCGGGTGAGCGAGCGGCTGTAGAGCCACCCCAGCGCCGGCAGCACTGCAGCGCCTCCACGCATCTCTGGGTATAGCTGTGCAGCTGCGCCGTCGTCTGGGATAATCGGCTGAGCCATGCAGCGCGTGGCACGCAGCCAGCAGCACCAACCTGCCACCGGCTGCGTCCCATTACTCCTGCAGCCCCCTGAGCGCCATCCCACGCCTCCCGGCCTCCACATTGGTCGGCGCA
>KQ482061.1:1203757-1243879 GCA_001430745.1 Auxenochlorella pyrenoidosa | reverse complement strand
ACCACCCCCCCCCACCCCTCCCCCCACCCCACCCACCCACCGGCCAGTAGGAGTAGTTGGTGAGGCCCAGCACCTGCAGCGTGGCGCCGTTGTGCAGCAGCTCCTCGGCAATGGGGTGCTCAATCCACTCGTGCAGCGGCATGGCCAGGCTGTTGTTGTAGGGGTCCAGCACCGGCTCGGCGTCGGGCAGCACCCACACTGCAGGGGGGGTGGGGTGGGGGGGTGAGATGCTGGGGCTGTTGCTGGGCCACCCACACCACATTACATGGCTGGTGCGGGCAGCGGCAACTGGCAGGCTTGGGGAGCACCCGCGCTGAGCGCCTGACAGCCATGGGCTGGGAGTGAGGAGGGGTCGGTGAGATGGACATCAGGAATGCCAGGCCAGCATGATTCCGCACAAACAAGGATGCAAAAGAAAGCATCGGATCGGGGATGCATGGGCAGATCGACGCCCTGCTGGCGCTTGCATGTCGTGAGGGCTCTGCCAGGCCGGGCGGCTCCACCCACCCGACTGGTTCTTGGCCTCGTTCCAGTAGTAGGTCTTGTTGTCGGGCGACAGGTAGTCGCGCCACGCGGTGGGGTCGGAGAGCGCTGCCGTGCGCAGCTTGTCCATCTGCGGTGAGTGGGCAGCGTCAGCAGCACAGAGGGCAGCTGTGCGATCTGCCAAGGCGGCAGCGCTGCGGCGAGGGCTGCCAAGGCAGGTGGTACGCCCTCGCTGCCGCATGCAGCGGTGACCTGGGAGGGCATTGTAGCCCGACACGAACAAGTGGCACACCGGGCAGGCGAGCTGCCTTGGGGCGCAAGCCGGGGCAGCCACAATCGCGCGCTCAGCGCTGACTCAGTCGCAAGCACCGCAGCCAGGCCAGCCTGCACTGCAGCCATGCTTCCCGACGGCTGTGCTGTTGGGTGTTGCCAGAGGCAGCCTGGCCCCCGGCCTCACCCGCTCGCGCATGTCGCGCTTGAACCACGGTATGAGCACCGACCAGGGCCACACCTCCAGCGTCCCCACAAAGTCGCTCTTGCGCTTGGGGTTCTTCTTGGGCACCTCCAGGCTCAGCACACCCTTGGCGGCAATGTCCACCGCAAACTCGTATGCGCTCAGCAGCCGGTCCACGGGCCTGCAGGGGCCGGCGGCGCAGCACGGTGGGGGCCCTCAGGCAGCGGGGCACGGCTGGATGGACCTGGCCGTGGCGGTCCGGGTGCAGGCAGAGGCAAACACCGAAAACAAGGGGCCGTCGCACCAGGGAGCGCAGCTGCTTGACGTGCACCAACAGGGTACCCAGCCCAGCGGCAGGCAAGGCATGGGGGCATGCCCGTTGCTGCCGAGCTGACTGCCACGGGGAGGGGCCCCGCAACGCGCCGGCCAGAAGAGGGAGACCACCCTGCGGTTCAAGGGGTGCCCACCTGCGCAGCTGGGTGATGGTGGCGGCGCCGGGGGGGAACCACTGCGAGATGGAGAAGTCGTCGTGCGAGATGAGCGCCTGGCAGCCCGGCGCCGACACGTTCAGGCGCACGACGTCGTAGCTCTTGGCGCAGCGCTTGGAGGGCGGCAGAGCGGAGCGCAGGAAGCAGTTGGCGTACGTCTTGCCGGCTGCACGGGTGCGGCACCGAGGGGGAGGGGGTTTGGGGATGGGGGGTCACGTGACCTGCCTGGTGCTCTGCCAAAGGCGGGAGCCAGGGCTGCGGCAGGGTCCCATTTCAGCGACGCCCAGCCATCCAGCACACTCCAGGCCCCACAGCGCAGCCGACTCACCGGTGCGGGGCACATGCAGGAAGAAGACGAGCTTGCTGACATCCTGCTCCTCCTCCAGGTCGGCCGTGTGTGCCTCCATGTACTTGTGCACCAGGGCGGGGCACTCCTTGGCGTGCCGATCGCGCCGCTCCGCCGCCGAGCTGCCAGGCCGCAGGTGGCACGTGCCCTCACGGGAGGGAGCAGCGCGCAGGGCAGCTGCCGCTGCCACCGCCGCAAGCAGCAGGAGCGCCGTTGCTGCAGGGCGCATGACCTTCCGATGCAATACGATGCTGCCTACTCGAGACACACCCGCGGAAGCTCCAAGCGGAGGGCAAGCGGTTCGTTGTGCGGTCCTGTTACCGCCTCCCCCCTGCCCACCCCACGGCAATCGGCTGACAATAATGAGTGTTGAGAACGGAGAGTTCAGGCAAGTTTTTAAAGACCGAGAAGTGCGACCCTGCGCTCGAGCAGAGGGCTCTAGCAGCGCATGGGTGCTGGACCATCACACATTGATCAGCGCCATTTGAGAGCGGGGGAGAATCTCCGGGCAAGGGTCGCAGGCAGGGCTGTGCAGGCCTGCTTTGCGCGACGTGGGTTGTTGTTCTGTGTCCACCGCCAAAGAGCCATGCCTGCAAGCATGTCATCAATGCTCGATGCTTTGAGAGAGGCGAAATGGTTCGTACAATCGTGGTTGATGCATCTAGTCTATTCGCATCAAACTGGTTGCCATGACGGTTTTCGTGGACCACAGCGGCAGGTGAGCAGGCGCGCCCGCCCAGTACATATAGTTTTGCACTGGATGTGCGTCAGTACTGCGCCATCCCCGATCAGAAGAAGCTGTCTTACCCTCTTACAGCAAGTGCTTGAAATTCCCATCACCGAACTTCCCAGGCAGGTGATACCACTGGAGTGTGGACGACAAGGCAGCCAGCAACCCATGCACATTCCCCGCCACACTGTCCATACAGCCTGCCGAATCAGCGGTGTATGCGGCTGAAAGGATAGAGACTTGTCAAGACTTACAGCTGCACGGCACAGGAAGCAGGCGAGACACTGCTTCCGCAGACCCTTGCTACGGAAGTGCTGGCGGCTGCTAGATGTCAACAGCTTTGCCTCCGTCCAAAATCCGAAGTTTTACAGTCGCCTTCTTTATACCTCACATGACAGGGCTTAAGCAAAGCAACAGCAGCAAGCACGGCGGCAGAGGCAGCAGAGTGGCGCCAGGCGGGCGCGGGCGAAAACAGGTCGAGCGCTCGCTGCCAGTGCACTTGGGCGCCCATCTGCGTTTCTTTTATATATTCACTGCCTGTTTCCTCCGACTCTAGCAGCTTTGCTTTGCGCAGGAAGCAGCGAGCAAGGGCCCTGGCTGCGTACGAGCGACTGGAGGCGTCAGGATGTCGAGGCAGGGGGCTCGTCCCACCCCGCTGCCCCCCGGTGCGCTCCGTTGACATTGCTCGCGATCCCTCCCCATCGCCGAGACTGTGTTGCCGTGCAGGCCACTGGGCGCGCCCGGCTGCCCTGTGAAACGATGCGAATTCATCCTTGGGCGATGCAGGGGTAAAGGTGGACTTCAATACGCTCAAGGCGCCCGCCGGCTATGTCGCGGGTGCGGGCCGTGGTGCCGCGGGTTTCACAACCCGGTCCGATATTGGTCCGTCCATGCCCGCCCCTGATGCGGTCAAAGACAAGGTGGGTCCTCTGGTGCGCATGGCCGATGCTGGGATGGCCACCAGGCTGTGTGGCTGCTCCCAAGGGGGCCTGACGAGGTGCCCGGTGCTGCCAGCAGCGGCGGCAATGCATGCGACGCTGCTCATCTGGTTCCCCTTCTTTTGCCTGCTGTTGAGCGGTTGCCTGGCATTGGACTCTACAGTCTGACACATCCCTCCTAGCAGCCCAGCTCCAATGCCTGTGGTCCAACGCGGTGCCTGCCTCAGCCCCCGCTCGGGCATAGGAGGCAGGCCTGCTGTGGACTGTGCCGCGCCCCTCCCTGCCTGGGCCGCGCCTCGCCAGCCCTGGCCGCTGACGCCGTGTGCCCCGCTGGCAGGGCGACGAGGGCGCCGACGAGACCAAGTTCGACGCCTTCCTGGGCAACGACGCGGGCGTGCTGGGGCAGACGGGGGTGTATGACGAGGAGGACCGCGAGGCCGACGAGGTGTGGGACCACATCGAGGACCGCATGGACGAGCGACGCAAGGTGCGCGCGCGCGCGGGGTGGCCGGGGGCCCGGACGGGTGGGCTGCTCGGTGTGCCGCCGGGCGGGTGCGTCATGACGGGCTGTCGCGCTGCGTTGTGCCGCGACGGCACCGAGGCGGATGGAGGGGCGGGGGGCAGGGGGGAGCCCGACAGCCCGCGTCCGTATTGCTCCCGGGTCATGGAGCTCTGGGCGAGCGCCGCCGCCCGCGCGCGCCCCCGCTCTGCACAGGAGAAGCGCGAGGCCAAGCTGAAGGAGGAGCTGGAGAAGTTCCGGGCGGAGAACCCCAAGATCTCGGAGCAGTTTGCCGACCTGAAGCGCAAGCTGGCCGACGTGCCGGTGGAGCAGGTGGGGGGTGGGGTTGGGGGGTGGGGGTGGGGGGGTTGGCCGACTGCCCTCCCAAGGGCACGACGTGGCAGAGGCGTTCGTGGAGTGGCTTGAGTGCGGTTGTGCAAGCGAATTTGTTTGAAGTGCAGGGGAGACAGGGTGGGCTTGATCGCTGCAGCAGGCGGGGCTCCCCCGGCCAGCGCTCGAGCTCTGATGCACCCCTGGTGCGGGCCCGGCCGCCGGCCTGCAGTGGGAGTCGATCCCAGACATTGGCGACTACACCATCAAGAAGCAGAAGCACCTGGACCGCTTCACCCCCGTCCCCGACTCGCTGCTGGCGTCTGCCGCTGCGCGCGAGGCAACTGCCACCGCCATTGATGCCTCGGGCCTGGCCACGCCCATGGGGGGTGCAACAACAGACCTGACAGCCATCGGCGCGGGGCGTAATACGGTGGTGCAGGTGAGCCGCCCTGGCCGACAGCAGCAGGCGTGGGGCATGCCGGTGCGGTGTCCGGGCAGGCAGGGCGCGTGGCCTGCCCTTGTGACACATGCGGCGCCTGCAGCCCGCCCTGCTGACGCGCGTTGCCTGCGCTGCCCGTGCCGCCTGCAGCTCAAGCTGGACAAGATCTCCGACTCTGTGAGCGGGCAGACGGTGGTGGACCCCAAGGGCTACCTCACAGACCTGAAGAGCGTCACGCTCAAGTCGGGTGCGCGCCGGGGCGGGCCCGCCGCCCAGGCTGCGTGGCAGCTAGCCCGCGGGTGCAGAATTTGGATCACGAGGCTTCGGAACTCAGGAGCGGCGCGCGCAGGCAGACGGACACTGCCCAAAGCATGGGGCCTTTGCTGAGCAGCCTCTTCCTGGCGCCCGCGCACTCCTCGCCTGCTGCTGTCAGCTTCACCAGCGTTGGAGGTGCCAGCCACCTGCACCCATGCATAGGTGCCGCCTGCCCGCTGGCTTGCTTCCTCAGGCTCATGCCTGACTCCCCACCCGTCCCTGGCTGCCTGCAGATGCCGAGATCAGCGACATCAAAAAGGCGCGGCTGCTGCTCAAGTCGGTCATCCAGACCAACCCGCGGCACGCCCCCGGCTGGATCGCGGCCGCGCGCCTCGAGGAAGTGGCGGGCAAGCTGCAGCAGGTGCGGCGCGCAGCGTGCGCTGGGCGTGCTGCGCGAGGCACGTGGCGCTGCCCGCCCCTGCAGCGCAGCGCCAGCGCGCGACCCTGCCTCTGGTGTGCCCCCTGCCCTGCAGGCGCGTGAGCTGATGATGAAGGGCTGCGAGCTGTGCCCCTCCAACGAGGATGTGTGGCTGGAGGCGGCGCGCCTGCAGGTGGGCAGCGGCTCGGCCCCCTCTTCATGCAGCCCGGCGCGGCCTTGCCTGGCAGCTGGCTGGGCAGGCTCGAGAGACTGGCCCTGCCCGGCTCTCCTTGCAACCAGCCACGCGCAGTCAGAAGCCTCAAATCCCTCCAGCTTCCTGCACTTCCCGGCTTTCCCTGCTTTCTCTCAGCACCGCCGCAGCTGTCGAACCTGAAAGCTGGCTGCTGCGCACTCACCCCCGCAGACCCCCGAGAACGCAAAGGCCATCCTGGCTCGGGGCGTGGCAGCGCTGCCCGACAGCGTCAAGCTCTGGATGCAGGCGGCGCGGCTGGAGCAGACAGACGCCGCCAAGAAGCGCGTGCTGCTCAGGTGGGCGCCTGCGGGGCGCTGTACTCCAGGACCCTGCGCGTCGCGAAGCCGGCACAGGCGGGGCGGCGCCATGGCCACTGTGCGGCCCTGCTGTGCGCCACCTGCTGCTAGGGCTGGCGGCGCCCTGCTGTGCGGCACCTGCTGCTAGGGCTGGCGGCGCCCTGCTGTGCGGCACCTGCTGCTAGGGCTGGCGGCGCCCTGCGATGAGCCAGTGCCTGCGCCGCCGCCCACCTGCCGAGGCGCCACCGCGCGCACTTATCGCCTGCGCCCGCCCCGCCCGCCCACACTGGCGTGCCGCAGAGCCCTGGAGCGCATCCCGCAGTCTGTGCGGCTGTGGAAGGCTGTGGTGGAGATCAGCGAGGAGGACGACGCCCGCGTGCTGCTGGTGAGGCCGCGGCCCAGCTGAGCCCCCAGGGCTGGTCCGTATCGGCTGGCCCCTGCAGCGCCGCGCCCGGTCCTCGCCTGCGGTGTATGCCCTCTTGCAGCCTGTTGCCAAGCGGGCAGCTGCCTCGAGCAAGGGGTTTGGGGTGCGAGGCGCCGCCCCTGCCGCCGCCGGGCCGCCCCCCACGCGCCCGTTGTGGCACCCCTGGCGCCGCAGTCGCGCGCGGTGGAGTGCTGCCCGCAGCATGTGGAGCTGTGGCTGGCGCTGGCGCGGCTGGAGACGTATGAGAATGCGCGCAAGGTGCTGAACAAGGCGCGGCAGGCGGTGCCCACCTCGGCAGAGGTGTGGATCACAGGTGGGTGGGGTGGGGCAGGGCGGGCAGGGGCCCTTGGGGCAGGGCCGTTTGGCGAGGGGGCATGGGAGGCCGCGTGGATGCTTGTAACAGAGTGACGTGACCTGCTGTGTGACCAGCAAACCTTGTGTTTGCAGCTGCGCCTTCCAACTGCGCCCAGCCTCCTGCACACCTCCCGCCCCCGCAGCCTCGAAGCTTGAGGAGGCCAACGGCCAGGCCGCCATGCCCGAGAAGATTGTGCCCCGCGGCATCAAGAGCCTGGCAGCCAACGGGGTGGTCATCGACCGAGACTGGTGGCTCAAGGTGGGTGGGGGCAGGTGCCTGCGACGCGCGGGGCCGCTCGACTCAGCAAAATCAGGGTGGCATCCGTGGCCCGCTGCCTGCCTGGCCAGCGTAGCTGGCTCTCTGACTGCATGGCGCAGCTGAGGCGGAGCCGAGCAAGCGAGGCACAGCCGCCGGTGGCTTTGACTGGATGCCCACACCCAGCCTTGCCTGCCCCCTGGGGCCCGCCCCGCCCCCGCAGGAGGCGGAGAGCAGTGAGAAGAGCCAGCCGCCGATGGTGGCCACCTGCCGCGCGATTGTCAAGGAGGTGGTGGGGCACGGGGTGGAGGAGCAGGACCGCAAGCGCACGTGGATGGCGGACGCAGGTGGGCAAAGGAACAAGGGAGAGGCGGGCTGCTGCAGGGCCTGGAGCGCGGCGACAGCCGCACGCCATGCGCAGGCAGCAGGACGAGCCTCGGCCCTCACCGGCTCTGCACAAGAAACCAAGCGGGTGTTGCAGGCGCACTGGTCTATCTCGGCCTGCTGCTTAGCAGGCGCTCGCGTGCCCCAAGCCGGCAGCTGCCCACCTCCCCGCGCCGCCCCTGCCCACCCTGCCGAGCAGAGGAGTGCATGCGGCGGGGCAGCGTCGAGACGGCCCGCGCCATCTACGCGCACGCGCTGTCTGTCTTCCCGGGCAAGAAGTCCATCTGGCGGCGCGCCGCGCAGCTTGAGAAGGCGCACGGCAGCCGGGAGAGCCTGGACGCGCTGCTCAGGAAGGCGGTGCAGTACTGCCCGCAGGCCGAGGTGCTTTGGCTCATGGCTGCCAAGGAGAAGTGGCTGTCGGGTGCGGGGGATGCGGGGTGGGGGGTGGGGGGAGGAGGCCCGCAGGAGGTCTGCAGACCTGCCGCGGGGGAGCACTGGCGTGTGGGCTCCGCGGCCAGCCATCCCTCCTGGCACGTGCGCGGTGCCTGCCTGAGCAGCCAACGACGGGTGCGCAGTGCCTGCCCCCAAGGCGTGGTGCCCGCCCCGTACCCCCGCCCATGCCGCCGACGTGCCTCGCCCGCCCCGCGCTCTGCCTGCTCTGCCCCGCAGGCGACGTGGCGGGTGCGCGGTCCATCCTTGAGGAGGCCTTCATCCGCAACCCCGACGCCGAGGAGATCTGGCTGGCCGCCTTCAAGGTGGAGTTTGAGAACAGCGAGCTGGATCGCGCCAGGTGGGCGCCGCTGCCCGCGCCCTCGGCTGCTACATCCACGGCGCGGGGTGTGCTGGATTATTCCTCTGTCTAACTTGTTGAAGCCTGGAGCGGGATGAGCGAGCTGGGCCGCACCCGGTAGTAGCTGCATGCACAGCTGCTCGCCCAAACGCAACCTGCCGCCTTCGCCTGTCACGCCCGCCCTGCATGTGCAAGCACCCGTGGCGCCCCCCCACTCCCGCCTGCAGGCTCATCCTGGCCAAGGCGCGGGAGCACCAGCCCGCCAGCACGGCGCGTGTGTGGATGAAGAGCGCAATGGTGGAGCGAGAGGCGGGGGACACGGCGGCGGAGCGCGGCCTGCTGCAGGTGGGGCGCGCAGCGCTGCGAGGCAGCGCCCCGTGCGTGCCTGCCGTCGACACCCGCACCAGCAGCGCCCCCGCACCCAGACACGCTCCCGCCCTGCCAGCTGCGGGGCTGCAGCGCTGCGCCGCGCCCTCCCCGTCGACGTGCCAGCCCCCCTTGCGTGGCCCCCCCTGCAGGAGGGCATCCGGCGCTTCCCCTACTTTTGGAAGATGCACATCATGCTGGGGCAGCTGGAGGAGCGGCTAGGTGGGGCCGCGACCCAGGGAGGCAGCGCCTTTGCGGTGTGCCACGTGCCTAGCGCTGCCAGGTTGCCTAGGCAGCAGGAGCCCGGGGGGACTCTCACCCAACTGGAAGGCCCCATCCTCCCACCCACCCACACTCACATACACACACCGTTTCCCCACCCCGCCCCCGCAGGCAATACCGACGCCGCGCGGTTAGCATACGCGGCGGGGATCAAGCGGTGCATGGACGCGATACCGCTGTGGGTGGCGGCGGCGCGGCTCGAGGAGCGGGCCGGCAACGTGGCCAAGGCGCGCGCGCTGCTTGAGCAGGTGGGGCGCCCGCTCAGGCCAGCCCGCTCAGGCCAGCCCAACTCGACCGTGGGGTCCCCACCATGGCAGCCACTCGCTCTGCAGCCGTGGGGTCATGCCATCTGTGTGCACAACAAAGCCTGCACCCCGCACATGTCGATTCACGGTGGAGCGCGGCGCACCCCTGCAGGCGCGGCTGAAGAACCCCAAGACTCCGCACCTGTGGCTGGCCGCCGTGCGGACGGAGCTGCGGGCGCAGAACGCCAAGGCGGGGGATGCCCTCATGGCCAAGGCGCTGCAGGTGGGGGGCTTGATGGGGTGCCCTGCTGGGCCGGGGGTGCCCAGCTCATCCAGCACCTGTGGATGAGCAGCAGCACTGCACCCTGTCTCGTGCGTTCCCCACAACCCGCCCGCCGCAGCCCACTCGCCTCCCCTCTGGCGCTGGCATGGCATGCTTGCAGTGCGGCGTCTGCCGGCCCTGCTTGGGCCGGGCTCGCCCTCGCATCCCGGCGTGCCTGCACTGGCCTCTCCAATCCCTCCTTGCCCCACTGGGCCAGACCCTGGGGCATTCCACGACCACCCGCCAAGCCTGCTCCCTGCCTGCAGGACTGCCCAGACAGCGGGGTGCTCTGGGCAGAGAGCATCAACATGGCGCCGCGGCCGCAGCGCAAAAGCAGATCAGGTGGGCTGCCCATGCTGCTGCAGGCATCGCGGCGACAGAGGGGGCCAGTCCGACCTCACGGGGCTCGCCAGCCTGGCATGTCACCCAGGTTCACCGCCTGCCAGGCCATGGGGCAGCCCTCCATAGCGTGTGCCACGGCTCACTCTCGGCACGCGTCCCTCCCTGCCGCCCCCGCCCCTGCAGTGGACGCGCTCAAAAAGTGCAACGACGACCCGCACGTGGTGGCCGCGGTGGCGGGCCTGTTCTGGGCCGACCGAAAGGTGGACAAGGCGCGCTCCTGGTTCAACCGCGCCGTCACGCTCAACCCCGGTGCGCCCCCCCTGCCGGGGGTTCTGGGGCCCAGGGTCGGGCTTGCCGGGGCGCGGGCATGCCGCGCAGGTGGCCTGGTAGCACGGCGGCGCGAGCTCCGGCGCACAGCAGGGCAGTCCTGCGGGCGCGCCCGCCAAGCCGGCCCTCGCGCTGCGCCCCCCCCCCGCCCCCCCCCCGGGCCTGCAGACGTGGGCGACTTCTGGGCGGCCTACTACAAGTTCGAGAGCCAGTTTGGCGGCGCGGAGCAGCAAGAGGCGGTGATGAAGCGCTTCCTGGCGGCGGAGCCGCGCTACGGCGAGCACTGGCAGCGCGTGGCCAAGGATGCGGCCAACGCGCACCAGAAGCAGGAGGTGCTGCTCAAAAAGGTGGTGGCCGACCTGGACAGGGAGCTGTGAGGGGGGGCCCGGGCGCTGCGGCGCACACCCCGGCCGCCGCAAAGCGGCCCGGGCGCGCATTTCCCCTGCAGGCACTGCTCTCCCTGCTGTGCACCGACACAAGGCCCCTGCGGGGCCTGCCTCTGCTCAGCCTCCTGGTTTTGCTCCCGTCCATCCCTGCCATGCCACCCCTGCTCCCTGCTGCTTTTGCGTGGTGTCTGCTTGTCTGTCTGCTCTCATCTGCTGACCTGCTGACTGTCGTTTCTGACCTGACTGCTTTAATTCACTCGGCAACTGGCTGATGAGCATACAGAGCGCTGCAGCAGGTCACAAGGTGGTGGCGTGGGTGCTGTGGGGGCTAGGGATACAAGGCTGCAGGCTGCTCAGAAAAGGAGATTAAATCAAACAGGGAGAGAGGTCTGCAAGGGCTGGCAGGAACAGGAGTGGCATGGGGAGAGAAAGCAAGTGTGGACAGTGAGGGCAGTGGGGAAGGGGAGCAAGGTGAGGAGTCGCGGCCATTGGAGTGTTGGAGATGTCGGCGGGCGCAGAGCATGGCGTGTCAACAACAGGTGGGCAGGCTGCCTGCGCCTCACAAGCAGCCTGCATGGGTGTCGCGCACGGCAGCCTCGTCCGTCGCCGGGCAGGGTCTGTCACCGCTGCAGATGCGGCCATGAAGGCTCCAGCATCGCCGGAAGCAGCCGCCCTGCAGGTTGCAGCCACCCAGGCTGCCGGAGCGCGTCACCGCCTTGCTCAGTTGAGCTTGTCGTAGTCCTCCTCATCTTCCTCCTTCTCTTCCGTGGGCCGGCGGGAGGAGCCTGGCGATGGCGCGCCGCCAGCGCGCCGCGCGTTCAGCTGCCGCGTGCTGGCGCCCACCGCTGTGCTGCGCTTCTCTCGCTCAGCCTCCGCCGCCGCCCTGCGGCGGACGCCAATACCGGAGCAGGGTGTGGGTTCTTGACTTGTGCCCAAGCAGGCGTGTCGTGTCAGTCTGTCGCCTCAACATTAGCACGAATGGCGCGGAGCAAGTGGAGCAGAGACGGCAGCGCGTCTGCTCACCTGGCCGCCGCCGCTGCTGCCTCCTCCTCCAGCTCCTCCTCATCAAACCCGAAGGGGTTCAAGTCTGCATGCGTGCAAGCACCGTTTCAGCTGGCGGCCGAGCATGTGCAAACATGGAGCAGAAGCATGCACCTCGGACGCGCCCTTTGCATGCGGCCCTCTGCCCACAGCGCATCAGCTGAAGCAGCCGGTGTGGCGGACGCGCCTGGCGGGAGAATGGAGTTCAGGCTGCTGGCCACTTGCCGCCCCAGCAGCGACAGCTGCGCCCCCAGGGACTCTAGGCCGAGGTCCCGCATGCTCTGCAAGAAGGCCGGGCCCAGGCAGCCAGGTTGGCACGGCAAGTCGATCGTGAACTCATGGGGGTCAGACGCGCATACAGGCATGGCTGCACCCAAGTTACAAACTCTGCGGGCGACCAGCATCGAAGGGGGGGTCAGTCCGTAATGGAAGGGGGGGTCGGTACGTAATGCAAGGCCGCCGGGGCTCAGTGCAGCAGCGGGCGAACGCGGGCTCACACCTTGTTCCAGTCAAACCAGTTGTCCTCCTCTTCCTCTGCTGCTGCCTACGCCAGGAGGCAGCTCCATGCATAGCGTCAACAGCAGCTCGCCTGGCTGGCCAGCGCTGGCCGGGTGGCAGGCAGCGCTCTGCAGCGCAGAGCCCGCAAGCGGGAACGGCGGGCAACCCTCGCCGCTGGCTTGCAGGCCCCCCCTACACCCATCTCACCGCTGAACTGCTGTGAGTGCGGCCGGCCTGCTGTGGCGGCCCCTGTGGCTGCAGCTCCAGTAGCTTGCGACGTGCCACTGGCAGTTCCAGCTCGCACTTCCGCAGCACACTCTCAAGGACGCTTCTTGGTGTGTCAGGAAACTCTGCTGCAAGCAGGGTGCACGCCTGCTGCAGCTCCTGCTCGCTGAAAGAGGCCATACCTCCTGTCGACTCCTGTAAAGTTTGTCTGTTGCCGCTGTGGACTGAGTATGCTTTGCAGATCGCCAAGGCATTCCTGAAGGGTTTGGCGAGGTCGACAACTGGCAAGCCTGCTGAGGCCCGGTGGCTGCAGCAGCCCCGCTATTGTCGTATTGAAGCATTGTCGATCGCAGTTTTGGCCCGCTTGACAGCTGATACTGCTCCTTTCAGCCCCGCACCACTGATGAGGGGCCGGCTTGCTTTGAAGAGGCCTGCACAGGCTGGGCAGCAGGCTGAGAGCAAGCGCAGGTGAACAGGGAGATCTGACGCCGTCCGATTGCAGTGCGCGCCTCGGGTCCCAGCTCCCTCGTGCAACGTGCCTGCCTGCCCGCCTGCGCCTGTGCTGCAGGGCAGGCCAAGGCACGCAAGCAGCGCCGTTGCCCTTGGGCAGCCAGCCAAGTGGTGCCAGCCAGGATGGTAACTGGGCAGAGGAGTTCGCAGCTGAAGTACATCAGGCAACCGCACGCCGAGCCGAGCATCAGCAGCACGCCAGCAGGGGGGTGCCGCGGCAGCGACAGCGCCCGACAGCTGATGCCAGCTCACCGACCGAGCCTGCGCAGACGCAGGCAGATGGGCCGCAGCAGGATGATGCCGACGAGCTGGACATGATACCAGAGAGCTGCAGCGGGGGCGAAGGGGTCGCAGGGCCAGGCCCGGGTTCCGCGCCCGCCCCCGACGATGAGGAGGCACGCGAGGGCCTGCTGAAGGCGAGTGGGGCATGGTAGACCAAGCGGCAGCAGCAGGCGGCGTCCAGCGCAAGGGTTCAGGGTGCAGGGGAGCAGCATGGCCCGCAGCTTCAGGTCGGATGCAGCACCTGGGCACAGCCCTGCGCTGCGTCTGAGCCGCGCTCGTGCCTCCCTTTTGCAGGTAGCGGCCTCCATGCGAAGGCGCCTAGACACGGGCCGCCTGCAGCTGGAGGCGCAGCGCCGCCTGCTGCACCAGAAGCAGGCATTGGTCGCCGCTGGCGAGGCAGTGCTGGCGGAGCACTGCCGTGCCTCGTGGCAGCACGCGCAGCGCGTTCATCCAGGCACACAGGGGCTGGGTAGCAGCAGTGCTGGCGCAGGCTTTGAGGTGCGCAGCCTGCAGGCAGAGTGTGCTGCGGGCCAGTGGCGGCTGCGTGCAGTCGTGGCTCGGCGCCAGGGTTGCAAGCCAGGCTGGGGCAGCAGCGGCACCAGCGGCGGCGGCGGCGACAGGAGCCTCTGCAGCAGCCTGACGCTCCTGGCATCAAGCGGGGACTGCAGCCTGGTGTGCAGCCAGCAGCAGTGCACCCTGCTGCATTCCAGCAATGTTGGCCAGGGCGGCGACATCGGCAGCTCAGCCGCCGATGGGCCACCTCTGCTGGAGCTCACCGCTGCACTGGAGGTGCAGCAGCGGGGGGGGCACGACAGTGGGCTGCTAGGCCAGGGCCATGGCCAGCAGGCAGCCGGGGACGCCGCTGTGGACGTCTTCTTGCTGCAGGAGGACACACGCAGCGTGGGCAGCAGTGCAGCAGCAGCAGCAGCAGCGCCCAGGGCAGCCCCCCCAGCCTTGCCGCCAGTGCCGCTTGGGCGGGTGCACCTGCGGTGGCAGGAGTGGCTGCAGAGCCACAGCCGCCCGCTGCTGCCACAACCGGCACTGTCGGAGCGCTGGCGGCATCGCCGTGCGCTGGCGGCAGCCTCTGAGCGACTCGATCTGAGCTGCATCCACCGCATTGTGCAAAAGCAGCTGGGGTGCATTCCAGCAGGCAACACAGCAGAAAGCCCCGATCCCTGCCAGGCAGGCGGCAGCCAGCATCTGGCGGCGCAGCTGTATGTGCTCCCAGGCCCGCCGACGCAGCAGAGCTGCGGCCCGGCGCGTGCGGCAGCAGAGGTGCAGGTCACACAGCACGGCGGCAGCTTTGCTGAGGTGGAGCTGCGAGCAGGCAGTAGACAGGTGCTGAGCGTGATGGAGCAGCAGCTGGGGCAGGGCCTGGCAGCGGCGGCGGCGCAAGCGGGCACACCTGCAGGGGCGGTGTCCCTGGTGCCCAGCCTGCTGTCGCTGCAGCATGCACAGCAGGTTTCCACTGCAGCAGATGCCCTGGTGTCGGAGCTGGATGCCTCCATAGAGTGGATAGAGGCACTACTGAAGCACAAGCTGGCCCTGGGCAGTCAGCAGCGGCGGCAGCAGCAGGATGCGCCACCAGACTGCTGGGCGGCTGAGGTGCGGCGACGGCAGGCCAGCGCTCTCACAGCCATGGCTGCTACTGATGCTTCCATGGTCGAGCTGCTGAGATGATGAATTTTGTGTTCGACGCCTTCATGTGCAACATCGAACAGGCAGGCCTGCGTCATCAGCAACTGGCCGGCTGGCCGGCAACGGCACAGCGGCTGCATCCAGGCTGCATGTCTTTGACTGCAAACACTCGATTGCGTCATGTTTGCTCTTACCGCATTATACATATAATCAACACTTCACTGAAAGCTCCGTGACTCATTCAGCGAGCGGGGTGAAAAACCAGCAATGCTCGCTGCGCGGCTTCACAGCCTGGCCCAGGTGCGGGCGGCCGCTGTCGGTAACCATTGCAGTGCGAGTTGCGATCCAAAAGTCGCCGACAGCCGCCGCTCGCTGTCCTGCCTACAGGCGGCGACAGCGGCAGCAACGTCACACCTAGGCGGGATTCGGGCCCTCAGCGACCTGGCTGCTGGCGCTGCGCACGACAAAATCCTGCTGCGAGGCCTGGTGTTTCACGGGTACCATGGAGTCTTCCCAGAGGTCAGGGGCGCCACTGGTGCATGCGCGTGCCTGGCCACGCCAACGCCAGACTGACTCTGGCTTGTGTGCACTTGAAGCTGCCGCCCTGGAAGACCTGCAGGTGGGTACCCCCTCGTGGCCGCTGCAGGTTATGGCATGATCCATGCCTGCCCCTCCATGACTTTCCTGTCCCAGGAGAACAAGCTGGGCCAGAAGTTTGTTGTGGATGCCACGCTGTTCACCGACTTGGGCCAGGCGGGCCGCAGCGACGACCTGAGCCACACCATAAACTATGCGCAGGTCTACGAGTGAGCGCGCGGGAGGGAAGGGGGAAACGAGGGGGGGTCAGGACGAGAGGATGAGCGCAGCTCACAGCTCACATGCAGAAACATGAACGTTCAAGGGGGGAGCAACAGCTGGGCCGGCAGGTGTGCACCCGTGTGCCCATACACGGGCCTCCCCTTTTCTGTGTGCCATGCAAAGCGCCGGCCGCCCAGCTGCTCGCTGACAATCACGTTGAGCGGCGCTGCCTGGCGCCACCCGGGCCTGCAGGGACATCAGGGGCATAGTGGAGGGCCCGCCAGCGCAGCTCATAGAGTCTGTGGCGGAGCGCATCGCAGCGCAACTGCTGCGAGGCTACCCCTCCGTGGCGGCAGTGACTGTGGGGGTTGCCAAGCCGCACGTGGCGGTGGGCGGCGTGCTGCAGTCGCTGGGCGTGGAGGTGACACGACGGCGGCTGGCCGCGGAGCTCTAGCGTCCCCCTGCCTCCCCCTCCCATGCCCCTGCTTGGTTCGTGCTAACTTGCTGCAAGCTGGACAGTCCTTCCATCAGCCAAAGTGCCAGTTCAGAGAGCCAGCAGGAAACTTTGGGTGGCCAACAGGGTGCATGCCACTTTGAGATCGGCTGGCAGCTTGACACCCGTCAGGAAGAGCGGCCGAGAGACGTGTGCCTGCAGCTTCTCTACTGCTGCTCCAACCGCCTGCTCAAGCTGCCAATCACGGGTTTTGAACACAATAGCAAGCGTCGTGTTGATCTGTGCAGAGCAACCAGGGACGCAGGGACAGCCAACAGTGCACAGGAAGTGAGGGCGAGTGCGTTGACAAGGGCTGGGGACTAGCAAAATTTGCACCTCATCCACAGTGCCTTAGTGCCCAGGCCTAGCTTTGCCCAGCTGCCCCAGCGTGCGCAGCTTGCTGCTGTCCTTGCTGCCGCTGCTGCTGCCGCTGCTGCTGCAGGTCCACAGCCTGCGGGGCCTCCTCCTCCTCTTCCTCCTCCTCCTCCTCCTCATCCTCCGAGCTGCCTGCAGTGGGGAGCTCCCACTTCCGGACCATGCCGCTGATGTGGCCAGAGTAGAGCAGGCCTTGCCGCGCGAAGATAAGCGCCGTCACCTCGTCCTCGTCTGGAGGGAGGGCAGCGGGCAGCAACCAACCAACAGTTGTGACGGGCAAGCGCAAGGCAAAGCTAGAATCACGTGCAGGACAGACACAGGTACATGTGCCGTCATCATTCACACTCAGCATCAGCATGCTGTCTCCTGCAGGGCGCGTGTCAGCTGCCGTGCAGGAACCATCCCGGGCATGGGCCTCCCCACCCACCGTCGGCAGCCCCCACGGCGCCAGGCTGGCAGATGAACGGCATGCCCTTTCCAATGGGGACTCCGTTGTCCACGTCATAAATGAACAGCCGGCCGTCCTTGCCGCCAGTGGCCAGCCAGCCAACCGCGTCTGGCTGCCAGGCCTGCGCAACAGGGGTGGCAGCAGGCAGCACGCCTCGAGTGTGAGCGTGCAACATGGCGAATGTTGCCTGCCAGCGGCCAGCCAGGCCCAGGAGCGACCGAGGGGCTGACCAGCACATGGGGCATGGGACTCCCCATTTTTTGGTGGGCAAACTGCAGAAGGTGGACAACAAGCAATGCATCCCATGTTCGTGGCCGCAGGCCAAAGGCATGGCGCCCACCACGCCTTGGCACCACAGCAGCCAGGCCTGTGCGCAGCAGAACGAGCATTACTTGTTAAACAGCCGCGTGCCACGGCGGGCCCTGTGGAGCGGGCGCAGCGCGGCACAGCGCACCTGGCAGGTGATGGGCCCAAAGTGCCCCACCGCCAGCGTCGGCATCGTGCCTGTGGGGCTGCCGCTGAAGTTCCAGACTGTGTTCTTGTCGCCGCCTGGAGGATTTGGACGGGCAGTTCCGGCTGTGAACAGGCACGAAAGCTGGTGTCTGCTGGCACCTCGGTGTTTGGTTCGATGTCTTCAGCTTGGCGAAATAAGCTGGCGCGACGTGCAGGCAGCCACAAGCACACCCTGCTGTTGTCTCACAAGTTCCTCGGCAAACTGCACCCCACAGCAACTCTGCAAAACGCGCTCCTGCCTTGCACCACCGCAGGCGTGCTGCCTCCCTGCGCCCGACCTCTCATCCCCCTGGGAGCCCCCAAACCCACCCACTTACACGCCCTGTCCTTTCCTTAAAGCCGCTGCCCCCACCCCACACCCCCCTGCTCCTCTGCCCCTCTGCTCCCCACCCGCCCACCCCACCCGAGGACGCCATGCGGTCGCCGCGCGCATTGAAGTCCACCGCCGTCACCTTGGAGTCGTAACCGCCGCACGTCATCTCCTGAACCGGGGGGGGGGGAGGGGGGGAGGGGGGGGGCATCACACACAAGAAAATATGCGGCGGTGCCGCCCTTCATACCTAGGCGGGAGCGCCGGTGCAGCAGGATGGCAGACACCACGGCTGCGCGCCGCCACGGCCCGGGGCCCTTGCCTGCAGCTCCACGCCGCTCTTCCGCTGCTTCTTGAAGTGATAGATGTGGACTGTGGAGTCATGGCAGCCAGCCACGATGTAGTCCATGCCTGCAGGGGCCAGTGGTGCAGGGGGCATGGGAACATCGGCAGGAAGGGTGGGGGCCACACATCGCGCCACGTGGCATGCCAGCCCCGCACAGCGCCAGCCTTGTGTGCATGCAGCACCCGCTCTGCCCCCGCCCCTGCCTCCCTGGCTGGCCGCCAGCGCCCTCCCACCTGGCGTGACGTCGCCGCAGAGGCAGGCCCCCGCGTACGGCAGCGCCAGCTCCTGCTTCTCCTCCTGGCTGCGGTCAAAGCGCCAGTAGCTGACGCCGCCGTTGTAGGTGGCCAGCAGGTTGCCGTGCCGGTCAAACCGCAGGCTCTCCACCTGAGAGGAAGAGGTGGGGCGCATCAAACAGCACGGCTGGAGGCGACGCGGGGGCAGAGCGGGTGCCTGCTGTGCCACGGGCCTGTTGCAGCCAGCCCGTGGGCCATCAGCCTCAGCTTTGGTGCACAGCAATGGCGATGTGCCACGCGGAGAAGACGAGGTGTGCCATGCGCCGCGCGTCCCCGCGCCCCCGCCCCTCACCGTGCTCTCCAGCGGGCCCAGCACCTTCCTGCTGGGCTCCGCCTGCGCGCTGGGACCCAGCGTGAAGAGCGTGACGAGGCACCCCGCAGCGCAGGCAAAGGCTTTGCCGCCCGGCGCCACTGTGAGGTGGTTGACGCTGTGGCCCCGCCGCGTCCTGCGCGAGGCGGGTGCCGGGGGAGGGGAGGTGGGGGGCCTGGGCGCAGACTGCAGCAGGACCATGCCACTGCCTTGCCAGCCAGGCAAGCCGGGTCACGCTGCCACTTGCACTGCGGCCCTGGGCGGCTTCGGGCGGCAGCGCAGAGTGCTGGCGCGCTGCCGTCCTGGCCCCACCCCAACCGCTTCACACTCGCCTGTCGCCGCCCTCGGCATCCACTCGCAGCTCATGCAGGCAGGTGGCGCGCGCCACGTTCCACAGCCGCGCCACGCCGTCCTCCCCCACGCTGACCAGGCTGTTGCCGGAGAGGAAGGCCAGGCCGTTGGTGCCGCCGCTGTGGCCCGCCAGCGTGTGAGCCACGCCGCCGCCGCCCACCTCCAGGACTGCACACAGGGCGGTCCAGGCTGGCGCTTGAGCGGGGTGGCCCTTGAGGGGTGGCAGGCCCGGCACGCGCGCTGGATGACGCACTGCACGACATGCAGCAGCCACCCGAGCAGTGGGAGCATCGGGGCTGGGGCGGGAGCAGGCTCCCGGTGGGGGGCCGCCCACGGCGCGCCTGCTATGGCGTCGTCCACGGTCCCCACCGCCAGCAGCTGCTCCTTGGGGCTCAGCGCCATGCACACCGCCGCCTCCTCCATCTCTGCCGACCACACCTGCGGCACAGGGAGGCCAGAGAGGGGGTTGTTGTGACGGGGCTGTTGAGAGCTGTCGGGTTGCACCACCCCTGCGGCATCGCCTGCGTTCGTGATGCATCGAAGCGTACTTGTGGTGGCGTGCATTTCAGCTGTGCCGCTGCAGAGTGCGGCAGCATGCGTATCGCAGGAACCAGGAGCAAGCGATGCGACGTGCCGGCCAGTGGGAGGCCAGGTGCGGCTCACCTGGCTCAGCCGCGGCACGCCATGCTCAGGATCCGCAAAGTCGGGCATATCATCCGGCCGGACAGCCATGCTGCTGAACTGTGGATGGCAGCTGGGGGCGAGCTGCGCGGAGGCAGCTGGCAAGAGTTAGGTTGTGGTGGCGGCGGCGGCGGCGGCAACGGTGGCGGCAACCTCCGGCAAGAGAGAGAAGCTCAGTTGCGTGGGCTGGCGCCATGCGTCCATACTCACCTAGGGACTGGCGTGATGTCAAGAGAGTACTGGGCAGCTGCAACGCCTGCAGTAGCAGCTCGCGGTGGCAGCACACAGTGTGGCGGGGTGTGCGACTTCCTGAAGGCTACATGAAAGTTGATTATTCTTTCAACAGTAGTTGCAAGGAGGGACGCAAGCGATTCTCGCCTGCAGCCACGCTGGACCGCCGCATTTCAAAGAGCTGGCTTCTGCGAACCCTCGGCATTTCTCTGTCACGTAAGAACTCTCAATTGGGATTTACGATTGTCCGCAAGGGCGATGGCCGCCCCGGTTGTGCAGTCGCCAGAGGTGCAGCGCATGGTGGAGGCCCTTAGGCTCCAGGAATCGGAGGAAGGTGGGAATGGATAAACTTCAAACAATTGGGACTGCCCGATCATGCCGCGACATTTGCAACGGCACTACCTATGCAGTGGCAGCGGCGCCGCAGGCATGGCAGTCCCTCGGGCATAATGCCTCTCGCCCACTCCTGGTTCCAGGCCGGTGGAAGGGCTACCACTTCAAACCAAAAGCGGATGATGTTATGATCGTGTCGCCGGCCAAGTGAGCAGCCACCCAGCCTCTACTCCTGTGTCCCTGTCCCCTCGTCCTTCCGCGCCCCTGCCTGAACCAGGCCCACCCTGCTGTGCCGGCCTGCATGCTGCCCAGCTCCCCCGCCTGCCTGCCTGCCTAGCCCGGCAGGTGCGGCACGACGTGGGTCTGCCAGATCGTGCAGTCGCTGCGGTCTCGCGGTGACATGGACTTTGAAGAGATCAACCTGGTGGGCCCCATCTGCAGCCTCACTCCTGGCACTGCAGGCCTGCTCATGCGCTGTACGGCAGCAGGCCTGCAGCCAACCGAGGGGCTGCCTTCCTGACGGTCTCCCGCCCTCCTCAGGGGGCAGCCACCTGGGCGCTGACTGCATGTGTGCTGCTCGAGCCAGCATGGGCGCCGTGCGCGGCCCGCTAGCCTGAGCCCCGCCGCCTTCCGCTGCAGGCCATCCCCTGCCTGGAGATGGCCTGGGACGGGGGCTACGGGGAGCCTGACCAGCCGCAACGCTGGCATCCACGCGTCTTCAAAACGCACTGGTGGGCGGCTGCCCGGCGCGGAACCCCTGGGCAGCCTGCTGCGGCATGGGGTGTGACACAGGCTGACGGTATGGCCTGCAGGCATGGCAGCACACCCTGCATGCTATGCTGCGGCCTGGACCCCATGCCTGACAAGGGTGACCAGTTGGCTTTGGGCCGCAGGTGGGAGCCCGACTGCCCAAAGGGAGCGGGCAAGCACATCTACATTGTGCGAGGTGGGCAGACCACGGGGTGGGCGCGGCTGTGCCCCTGGGCTGCCTGCTTTCCAACCTGCCCGCCCTACCCACAGAACATCCGCCGGTTTGCCTGCTCTTCTTCTGCTGGGTGCCCACAGCCCCCCCACCCCACCTGCCGCCCCCCGCCCCCCCCCTGCAGACCCCATGGAGGCGGGCCCCTCCTTCTTCTACTTCATGCGTGACTGGGCCTTTGATGCGGGGGACATCAGGTGGGCGCCCACGCAACGTTTGCCAGCCCTCGCCCATGTCGCTAGCACGAGGGAGCAGGCAGCAGCAGGTTTCCTCGTGGGCAGGGCCCGGTGGGGCGCTGCTCCCGGTGCCTGCCCCCCTCAAACCCCAACCTCCACATACCCCCCCCCCCCCCTGCAGCCTGGACCAGTTCATCCTGGAGTTCTTCATGTGGAGGGGCGACGCGCAGAGCCCCCTGCAGAACGCCAGCCAGTGGAGCAACATGGTGGGTGGGAGGGGGCGCGGGCTGGGGAGGCGGGAGGCGGCGTGGTGCGCGCGCCGCCGCCACGGCTGCTCAGCCAGCAGCGCGGGGCGCCGGTCTCCGCTGCAGGCCAGCTGGTACCCTCGGCGGCGGGACCCGGGCGTGCTGTGGCTGCACTACGAGGACCTGCACCAGGACCGGGCGGCGGCGGTGGCGCTCATCGCGCGCTTCCTGGGCCTGGACGACCCGGGTGGGGGGTGGGGCTGGCGGTGCAGGCGGGCACAGCTGCTGATGTTTGGGTGGGTTCCGTGCGGAGGCTGCCGGTGGCAACCTGCGCCTGCTTGCTGCACAGCTGGGCAGGCTGCTGGCTTCCTCCCGACCCCTCTTCCTCAGATTATTGTGCCGTTTCTGCTGACCGGCATGCCGGGCCCTGCGGCGCAGCTGAATGGCGTGCTGGGATCGCAACTGCATTGGGCAGCGTTGGAAGCAGGGATGAGTCTGGGAAATCATTGGTCGCCACATAGTTGCGTCGTCTTTCAGACGCCTCGTAGCACCTCCACATGCCCGCTGCGACCTGCCTGCATGCAGAGCGGCAATCCATCGCGCTTGAGCAGAGCAGCATCGAGTTCATGAAGGCGCACCCCACAAAGTGAGTGCGGCAGGCAGGCTGGCAGGCAGGCAGGCAGGCAGGCAGGCAGGCAGGCAGGCAGGCAGGCGCTCCCCTGCTGCCCGCGCTGCTCCCTGCCCCAGGTTAGTTGGGCGCGGCGGGGCAGCAAGGGCGGAGCGGATGGTCCCATGGCCGCCCAGCGACTTGCCCGCTCGGAGCCGGGGCTGCTTACGGTACGCTAGCGCATACAGCACATGCAGCAGCTGACGAGGTTCTGATCCCCCCGTCCTCGGGCAGGTACGATGAGCACCAACTAAAGCAGGCACGGAACCTGCAGTGCGGACGGCCAGAGCATGCCGGCATGACTCGTGCCTCGTCCGGCAAGGTGTGTGAGAGGGGTGAAGCGCTAGGCGGGTGGCGCACCAAAGGCGGTTGCAGGGCGTGGCACCCAGCGCAGACGCTCCTTTGGAATGACTTGGATGGTTGCTAGATGGCGCCGGATGCCAGGCAGCTTATCTGCCATGCGATGCTGTGCCCGATCCATCCACATGCTGAGGTGGCATGAACCGCTGCTGGAGGCTTGGCGTGGCTGCATACTAGAGATTTGCGCATCGCCCTCTTGAACTCCCCGCCCTCGGCCAACGCCCGCCCCCTTGCCCTCCCGCCTGCAGGTCCGGGAGGGAGTGCTGGGCGCCAACAGGGCGGAGCTCAGCCCTCAGGTCAAGGCGGCGCTGCAGCAGCGGTGGACAGACTACATGCTGCCGCGCACAGGTGGGGGAGCGGTGTGAGATGGGCAGGGCAGAGACCAGGAAGAGCGGACATGCCTGCGCTCCCAGCATGGCCTGCACCAGGCATGCACCCCCAAGCCTTTGCCCCTGCCCTCGACATGCCCTGCTGGCGGTGTGCGGCGGTGTGCCCCCTGCAGGCTACGCGACGTACGAGGAGATGCGGAGGGGCATCAACCAGGAGCTGGGCCGCCCTTTCATCTCGTGAAGCAGAGCACACGGGCGAGGGCCAATAAGCTTGATCGGGCGCTTCGGCAGCTTGTTTCTAGGTGCAGCCCAACAGACAAGCAGAACAGCATAGCTCATGACAGTGTGCAAAGCGTGTGAACCCGTCACAAAAGGTGCGCTGCAGCCTTGGGTGGGATGGCCACTTTGTGTTCTTGTTCTGGAAGCCCCTGCAGATGCGCTGCCAGCAACGCGTGTGTGCAGCCTCGCTGCGGCAGGCATCAGCATGCCACGTTCAGCTTCTTGCCAAGCGTCGGCTTTCGCAGGGTGAGCGGGGAGGTGAAGCTGTACTGCAGGCGGCGCAACATGAAAGGGGGGAGCGCGAGGGCAGATTGAGAGGTGGAACTTACACTCCTCACTCTGCGAGCTGCAGTCATTCCTGCCCCGGCACAAACCACAGATGCGCATGATATGGGCACAGGAAGCCACCCCTTGTGCTCTCACGTCCAGGTTGAGGGGGTTGGCGAAGAAGAGCAGGTTGGTCCGCAGCAGGCACGACATGGGCACCTTGCACCTGTAGGCGATGCGGGCGATGGGCGCCCCCAGGTCGACCTGCCTGATCGTGTACTGGGCGCCGCAGGGGGAGCCCCTCACCACCACTTGGACTGCAACAGAAAACAGAAGAGGGGGAAGGAGTTTGGCTGCACCAACCTGAGCGGCCCACAGCTGGCGCTGCCTACGCCCTGCGGAGCGCCTGTGCCTGCTCTGCTCAATGCAGCAATCCCATCCGAGCACCCATGCGGCCGTCTGCACCAGCCAACAAGAACCCGGTCCCATGGCAAACCTGGCTTAGAATACTTGTACAGCGGGGCAGCACCAGCGGCAGCCACAGCAGAAGGGGTGGCTGCCTTGCTGCTGCTGCTACTGCTGAGCGGCACCGCCTTGCCCACCCGGCACACCACGTTGGTCTGGGTGACCTGCGGGGCCAGAGGCGGGCGCCCAGGAATGAGGTCGTGGGTCTTGCAGGCACTCCGTTCCCAGCCGTCCCACGAGGGGTGGTCGCAAGCTGAAGATGGCTAGGGAAGCAGGCTGCGTGGCACAGGCGACTCAAGATTGGGCCACTTGCCTTCTTTACTTGCACTTCGTGCAAGTATAGTATACGGCCAGCCCCATCCTACGGTCCCCGATTCAACTCGCCCTAAACCCCGCTGAGCACAGAACCATCCTGCAGCTGCCGAGCGGCCTGCCTGCTCAAAGGTGCCGGAGATGGGGTAGGAGAAGTTGGCCCCCGTGGCCAGCACGTACACCAGCTCCCCAGTGTACTTGATGCTGGCCTTGCCGGCATAGAACAGCGCCCTGCGGGGTGCGTGTGGACGGCGCGACAGCCCGTTTGTGCTCCAGCGGGTATTATACTGTACTTGGCATGTTGCAGCCTGCTCCCTGCAGTTTCAGGCAGCGCTTCGGTACACGCTGCAGGCATCTGCGTTGGCAATGAGCCATGATGGCATCGCGCCCTGCCTGGGCCCGTACCCCTGTGCATGCTGCTCCCGCTGGCACCACTCACGAGACCTCGACTTGGGAGCGCGGGGGCACGCGTGTGGAGCAAACGACATTGAGGCCTGCATGGAGCCATGGGGACAGAACCGGAGAGATGTGTGGTGGTGCCATGGGTGAGGGCCCGTACCCCGCAGGCTCCTGCCCGCCGGAATCTTGGTCTGTGCACTGTTGGGCTTTCCCTGGGCACACAGCGCCCCCTTCATCTGCTCTTTCCCCATCCTCGGCAGCCGCCAGCCCGGCAGGCCCCCGCATCAGGGCCCACCTGTCGCCTCAGTCTTTGTCTTGACGTCAGACAGCGTGTTGGCGACCGCGCGCTGGGTGCTGTCTGTGGCTGTGCGCGTGAAGCTGTACTCGAGGGACGTGGAGAACTCGGTCTTGGCGCCGATGTTCAGCAGGGGCACCCCCACGCTGCATAATGTGGCGGCAGGTGCTGCCTGCCTGTCAGTGCATCAAACCTTGGTTCCCTGCCATGATGAGCTGACATGGCACAGCAGGGAAGCACCGGCAAAGAGCTGTTAGGGGGGTAGAGGCTGGTGGGCATCCCTCTCACTCGAAGTTGACCTTGTAGTTGACTCCCGTCTTGAAGCTGTTTGCCCAGGCCACCTGCGTAAGCGCGTGACGGAAAATGTGGGTAGGCAGCCAAGGCAGGCGCTAATTGCTTGCCACAGCAAGTCACCTGGCGGGGGCCGGCGCCTCCCGCGCAGCTGCTGTTAGCCGCAGCAGGGGCCAAAGCTTGTCGCCTGCGGGCGTGCGGGGGGCCTCACCGTGCGGCCCACGGTGTCGGTTGTTGTGAGAGCGTTGGTGATGGCCACGGCGTCGGTGTGGGAGTAGGTCAGGGTGGCGGTCTGGCAGCGGGCACAGGGGGGAGGGCTCGTGTTGAGGGAAAGGGAGGAAGGACTTGCAGGGGGGGCGCACCGGCGATGCCTAGGCCGGCTCAACCAGGGAATCATGCATTGGGGGCGGGGCAGCTACTGCTGCTGCGCCATGCGCCCGCAGGCTCACGAGGGTTGCAAAGTCGTCCCCGGGGTTGGTCAGAGACTGGAGGGCAGCGTGCCTGGGCGACATGCTGGCGCTGAGCTCGCTCTTCAGGCTGTCCAGATTGTACTCTGCAGCAGGGCAGGGCGGGGACACCAGGCAGAGGTGTGTGTCGGCCAGGCCAAGTGCAGAGGGAGCCCGGTTGGGCACACTCGAATTGCCAGGTGGGTTCTGCTGCTGCCTGCCTGCTTGCATCCAACATGCAAAAGCAGAGCCTGAGCCCTCGCAGACTCACTGGGCAGGCTGACGATGGTGTCCAGACCAGCAAGAGGGATGAACCCAAGGGAGGACAGGCTGGTGCCAGACACAGCAGCGGCAAAGCCGACCTGCAGGGGGGGACACAGGTCATGCGCGCACAACGTGACTGCCGGCTTGCGTGGGCTACGCGCTGTTACTGAGCGGCGATGCACCTTTGCCAGCGTGCACAGCGTGGCGCATGGGCTTGCACTGGCAGCTTGGCTGGTCCGCTCACCAGGGCACCCTCGCCAATAGGCACCTTGATTGCCTGGTCCCTATTGGAGGCAGAGGAAGCAGGTACGGCATGCAATGGATCGCGATGCAGGCAGGCTTCAGACACCGCCCACCAAATTTAGGTCCAATGGGCATGCGGTCATCCATACTGCAGGTTGGCACATGACATGGTGTGTGTCCCTCCCCTGCACCCCCACGCACGTGTGCGCTGGGAGCGCTGTACTCCCCTGGGGTTTGCAGGCGCTCACCAGGGCAGGGCGTCAGCAGAGCCTTGGGGGACGATGATCACCTTGCCCGTCGCATCCTTGACCTTCACTCCAAGCACCTTCAGCTTGCTAAACACGCCCAGCACATCCTTGTCCTCCCTGCGCTGGGCGAAACCAGACCAGCCAATCATGCGTCCCACCTGGGATGCCATGCAGGGGTCTGAGCACCGGGTGCCTCCACGCTTTCCAGCCCAGCTGTAGCACCACCCAGCTGTTGTTCAGCTGCGACGTCAGGGGCTGCATGCCCATCTCTATCGGTGCTGAATGCTGCCTGTCGCACCGATTTGTGAGGATCCACATGTCGAGAATGGTGCCAGGGGCGGGCAGCGCCACCTCCAGGGACCTCAGCTGGCCCATCGGCAGGGGGGCAAGGATCTCCTGAGGAAGGGAGGAGGGTGTGGCCTTCCTGGTGGGTGTTGTGTCAGCCAGCTCAGGTAGATGATGGTGAGTGAGGAATGTTTTGCTCACAGGCTGGGTGTGCATGTGCATGAAAAGTCCCGCCGGGCGCAGCGCCAGGGCGCTGCCCCCACACCTTGTCCACAGAAGCACTGCTGACCGCCACACCGCTTGCCTGAGCTGCTTTGACTCCCTGGACTTGCATGGACACCCCTGCAAGGCCGGCTTTGAAGTCCCCGGCCTTCCAGTAAAAAGTGAGCTTGCTTGCCACGCCGGCCTTGAACGGGAGGGGCACCTGCGGGGCAACCGTTTCCGCACGAGCACTCGGCATCCTGACTGCTAATGAGCCGCTCTGCGCGGCGGCGCTGGCTCCGCGGGATGCAGGGCAGGGCGTCATGCATGGCGCAGGGCTGGCGGTCACGACATCACCGGAATCAGCTCTCCCAGCGCTGCCCCGGCCCACCTTGAACTTTGGGGCCTGCGTGGGGTCGCCCACCCCCGTGGCCAGCTCCAGAGGGCAGCCCTGCCCAGCCCAACTGAATGCAGCAACGGAGATCGGAAGAGCGTCCTCTTTCAAAGAAAGCCTCTTGCAGGGCGCTCCTTTGGCGGCCACAAGGAGAGCCAAATCAACTGGGGCTGAGGGGGCTCTCGAAGCAGGGCTAGGCTGGACTGATCTGTGGCAGCCGAATTTGCATGGAGTCTCACCACAACAGTGCGCTGCCTTGGCACCCAGGGCCCAGGCAACCTGGCTGGCCTAAACGCATGCTTCCCTGTACCGGCCTCACCCATAGGCCTTCATGGCGGCATCGCCGCACACGCTGGCATAGTTGTCAATCGCCTCGCCGTCCAGAATCGAGTCGACGACGATGCGGTTGTCCAAGGGACCGTCCCTTACCCACGCAAGCGGCGCGGCGCCAGCGCTGGCGGCAGGGAGTGCGGTGAGCACGTAGCCCAGCACGTGGATCACTTGGTCTGCAGGGAAGTGGTGGGGTGGGGTGGGGGGTGGGGGATGGGGGGGGGGGGGGGGCTGTCGGCCCACCACCGGGCGGCAACAACGTGATCCAGTGGTCGACAATTGAGCGACTGGGGCAGGCCCGGATCACGCACTGGCTCTGCCTTCGACAAGCCAAGGCAGGCCCCCTGCGCCCCGACCGACTTTTGGTGTACTGCAGGAAGGCCCTGGTGTCGCTGCAGTCGCCCAGGGCCGGCTCGATGCCGTAGGCGCCAACCGAGGCGATATGGACGCACTGGCCGCTTGCCGAATGGACCAGCCTGCACCCAGGCCGACAGCTGCCCGCTTTCAGGTACTGGGTGCGGGCGTGCCCAGCTGTGTTTGGTTTATCGCAGTGCTCACAGCTTGCTTGTTTTCCCACAGCATGCATGCACACAGCAGGCTCCAGGCAGGGAGGGCGTTCCTCGCCTAACTACGTCACCATCTATGGCAGGCCGCACGATGTTGACAAAGAACTTGTTTGCTTGCGTGGCGGGGCATCCGGGCTGCAACACCAGGGCTCCATTGCTGAGACCAATGCAGTCGTCGGCGGAGGCCGGGCGGAGGAAGGCGTAGCGGCTTGCTGACTTTGCTGCAAACAGCAGGCAGGGAGGAGAGTCAAGAGTCTGGCTGTCAACTTGTGAGCATGCCCAGCGATCACTGCAAGGTTCGATCGTCGCTGCACGCCACAGCGCGGTCCAACACTTTAAGCTGTGACCGCCAAGCCTTCAGACACTTTGAGCTGATCAGCCCTGCATTTTTGCAGCTGCAGCCTTGACTCACGTGGAGGCTTGCCAATCTGCGCGCACCAGTATACAACCTGCAGGAATGGGGGCGCCCACGCCACTGTGAGCATGATGGCGGTGCAATGCAGGCTTCTCAGGCGCTTCAGGGTCTGTGCTGCCTGATCAATGGCAGGCACAGGCAAGCAGTGCTGCCCACTTGGCATCTATGCCCTCCCCTCAATAATGGAGTCATGTCGCGTCCTGTCCCATCAACAGCCACACATGCTCTTGCCCCTTGCCCCCCCTCCTACCCTGAACTGCAGGGATGGCAGCTTTGCCCCATTTTCCTGACTTCGCGAGTAGTACTTTCCAGGGACTGGCCTGAAGACGAAGCCGGTCATCACCTCGTCACGCTCTGCAGCACAAGGGGGATATCAGCAGGGCGCAACAAAATCGAGTGGGCAGCAAGGCATGGCGCTGCAGTAGGGTCCTCGTTTGCAGGAGGGTCTGTGCAGAGGATGGGCCTGCCAAAGGCCCTTGGCCGCCGCTGCGGCCTCTGGTGCCTGCAGCCTGGCCTGTTGTCTCGGCTCTGCGCGCATGCGACACCTCAGCAGCCAGCTGAGCCTCAGCTCTGCACTGCTGCCTGCTCATGCGCTCACCTTTGCACTCCACCTGCAGACTGGACATCGACTCGACATCTGCTTGGGCAGCCGAGGGGTGGGCGTATGCAAAGAATAGTCATGCATTGTGCAAGGTCGTAGGGTACAGGCATCTGCCTGCGTCTCTTCCCGGCCCGGCCTCTCACCATTGCACTGTCCCGGGAAGTTACAGGTGATTTGCCAGCCGGTTCCCTCGCCATTCTCCATACTCTTTTCGTCTGCGAGGGTGGGTGAGTGTGCATGTGTGTGTGGGGGTGGGGGGGTGGGGGGGGGGGGGGCACAGCACAGTCAGTCTACATGAGTGACCTGTTGCAGTCGAGCAAGGAGAGGCTGGAGCGCCCTGATGAGGTGGCTGAAGCCTGGGGAGCGCATCATGGCACACGAGGCAGCATCATGCAGTTTCCGCCGCTGCAAGTGCAGCAGGTCGGGGAGTGCGGGGGTGCCAGCAGTCACTGCCACCCTCTCACAGGGCGTGGCCTCCCAACCCTCGTTGTAGGTGTCCATCTCCACGCAGTTGCCCTTCCACCTGCCAGGGCAGCAACAGGGCGCGGGTCTCCAGCTGGATTGGCCCAGCGACCCGGTGCTGCCCTTGTGGCAGGCTGGCCATGCGCCCCAGGCATGCTGACCAGTGCAGCTGCCTGCCACCGCCCTTAGACCTCAGCTGGGTTGCTCTGCAGGGGTGGAGCCGCTGCAGGGCCACAGTGTGTGTGCCCAGGAATACAGTCAGCTGCGTGGGGCAGGGCCTTAATCTGCACTGCAGCCGCACCCACCTCCACTGGTCTTCTTGTCCGCTGACGGAGAAGTGTTCATACCTGCACAGGGGTGGTGCACCAACCAGTGACTCTTTGCCAGTTTCATTGTGGGTGAGTTGTGATGAGGGCACGAGCTGGAGCTTCGAACGCAACAGGCACTTGCTGGCTAAATGCGACAGACGGGGGATGAGCATGCCCATCCATGTGCCCCGGCTGCCTGGGTCCCTGCCCCGCTCTGCTCATGGCAGGCTGGCCCTCACTTGAAGCTCTTAAGCGCCTTGATGTCGTCACCGCAGGAGAGCTTCACGCGGTCTGCGGCGGTTCCGATCCCAGGGCAGGGCGCAGCGGGGCGGCGTGCTGGGTCCGGGCAAGGGGCTGAGCCAAGGTGGGCCGCATGCAGCGCCTCCAGGGCACGGCCACAACCATCAGCAGCCACCGAGGAGCGCCCCTGTGGGAAGCTGCACAGCAACCTCTGGGATCAGCACAAATTGATGGCAATCCCCCACAGGCGGCGGCAGCAGGCACCCACCCTTCCTGTCATCGTCCGATTCAGAGTCGTAGCCCACAAGCACGTAGTTGTGGTTGCGCCCTGCAGGGAAATGGGGAGGGAAGGCAGGTTCCCGCTGGGGCCCCACACAGCGTGCAAGGGGTCCGCCAGAGGGAGCTGGAACAGCATGCAGGTGGTTAGTGGGCCCGGGCCGCCCAGGGAAGCTGCCCACTGCCCCGACCCCGCACCCCTGCAGCGTGGGCGCCCTCACACTTTTTGTCGCCCTCCGAGCGCTTCTCGCTCACGCGCTCCTCCGTGCGCGCCTTGTCCGGCTTCCACTGTGCCTGGGACGGGTCCTCGGGGTTGGGGCGGCAGCACGTGAACTGCACATTGAAACGGATGCCATTGCCAGGGTGCGCCTGTTGGGTGGCTGCGTCCACGGCGCCTGGTCCAGTGGTGCAGGGATGCTTCTTGTGCGTGCGCAATGGAGCAGCGCCTGCTGACTTTCCAAGGGCCTCTTGAGCCCTCAACAGTGTTGCGGTGCACGCGGGCCCAGTCACGCACGTAGAAGCGGATGCTGGCGTCCCCATCCTTCCTCAGCTGCCAGCCGTGAATGGCGCCATGCTCCTCGCAGTCAACCATGCGCTTGAACTGTACCAGGTCCTGCTGGGGGGGAGGTGGCAGGGGAGCCAGGGTGCTGTCGCGCCCCTGATCACGAACCAAGCTCTTGCTGCACCCACGCTGCGGGCGAGCTTGGGCAGGGCATGCTGCAGCCAGTCAAAAACATGGGCTGGATGCAGGAGGAGAAGCGCCTCCACTGGCCTGCAGACCGAAGTTGGCCTTGGGCACTGAGTCCGACCTGCAGCCGGTGGGGCGGAACCGATGTGGCAGTGTTGGCACCAGCTGGCATGGTGCAAGACCACAACTGGGTGGGCGGCGCTGAGCGCCTGTTTGCAGTCAACCAAGCAGGAGAGCGGCATGGTATGCCTGGGTTGCTGTCGCACGTTGCTGCACTTGAGCTTGCAGCACTTGAGCTACCCCATGGCATGATTTCCAAAAAATGGCATAGCCAGCGACGCAGGCGCCTCACTTGCGGGTCACACACAAGGCGTTGTTGTAGGTCCATGTCGGGCCATCTGAAGGTACAGGTGAAAAGACTTGTCAGGCCTTGCGGTCATGCTCCGCAGCGGCATACCACAAGCAGGCACCGTTGCACGTGCAAACTGAGCAGATGGCTGAGCCAGAGTGCAGCCAGCACGCTTCTTACCATTGTAAAAGTTGATGTCTCGCTCCTCTGGAACTTTGCCCCAGGTGGACCCAAAAATACCTATGCCCGTGGCGCCGGCTGCCAGCTCTGTAGCAGCAGGGTCAGGGGACCAGTGGTGCCGATGGCAGCGCTGGCCGAGGCAATGGCTGCCAGTCAGAGCCTGGCGGTGGCAGCGCGGCGGGCAGTATCCCAAACCCGGAGCGCATCTTTCTCTCCCGGCGCTCCATCATGTTCCGCACGCTATCTAGGCTCTCAATACGGAGTTGCGCCTGGGCTGTGCACAAGGAGGCACAGGCAGTGTCCTCACTCCGGCGCTTCACGAGCTCGAGCTTTTCACTGCACAACATGACAGGGATGCCCTTTGAGAGACTGTTCCATCGCACCCACCTGGCGCCAGGAAGACCGCCAGGGCAAGGGCGAACAACCGCATTGTGTCGTCTGGCGTGCTCCTGCCAGCGCTTCCGTCTAGTTTGCTTCACTCACGGCACCACGAACTGTTTAGAAGTGAGGCGGTCGGTCAGGTATGGCCATACAACAAATGCGGTCGATCACCCGCCACATCAGACAGCCGATACTCCCGCCGCTGCCTGCAGGCGCCCAGTCTGGCTTTGCAGGACAAAGAGCCTTATGGAAGTGTCGCTTGTGCCCCACTAACTAAGAAGGGCGTGAACCAGGCTTTGGGCCATGGGCTCAAGCTGGTCACAGGTGTATTCTCAGGTGTGTGGCCACGAGGCACCCACCTGTCATGGGACCCCAGCAGGCAAGTGACCATTGCCGAGTAACGCATCGACACACGTGGGTTCTAAGCATCTATGCTGCAAGCCTCATTTGTGGTAGCACGGCTCTATACGACTGCGCCCAAGCGCTCGGCATCATTGATGCACCCCTTGAGCTGCTTACACCCTCCTGATGACGGCATAGCTCAAGGTAGCATGGCAGAAAGAAAAGAAATGCCTTGCAGGCAGCAATGGGTACCAACAGGGGCAGTGCTCATGCAGGTCTGAAAGCGGCGGACCTCAGAGGTGCCAGAGGTGCGAAAATTGGCATGTCGGTGCGCAGATGTGAAGAGCGCCTGAGGACGGGCGGGCAGCCACTCAAAAACTGGGCGGCCCGCTCCAGCAGTCACAGCGTTGCACTGACATAGGATTCAGCGGCGCGGTCACAAGTGTGGGTGAGCGCATCTCGCATTGGCGGGGCTGGACATGCACAGGTGGCATATGCCGTGGGCAACAATGCCACAGGGGTGGGCACGCCGCTTACTGCAGTGCGCCAGCATCGCTGCAGGTGGATCACACGCCCAGGTCGCGCAGCATGCCGCGCAGCGCCCCCGCCTGCTCCTGGCTGCAGTGCGGGAGCAGCACGCGCACCAGGCTGATGGGCATCAGCACCTTGACCTGCGCCGCCGCCTCCTGCTCGCCCATGGCCATGCCGGCCTGGAAGGCCTGGTGCAGCGCGCCCACGTGGCGCTCCACCAGCGCGTACAGCCGCGGCAGGGCGCCCCGCCAGGCGGCCGCCGCGGGCGCCGCAGCCTCGGCGGGCACGGTGGCGGGCAGCAGGTCCAGCTCCGCCGCGCGCTGCAGGAGCGCCATGAGCACGTCGGCCAGCCAGGGCCGCTGCGTGTCGTGGGCGTTGGCGCCTGCGTCAGCCGGGAAAAGCGGGGGCGGGCCAACAGGGGGCCGAATTGCATTCGAGACACGCTTCTGCAACATCACAGCTGGCACGCACGCGGAAAAGACCTGCAGATCCCCGGCTCCACACAGCGCAGGGAGCATGTGCGGCAGGCACGCAAGCGGCGCAGGCAGGCGAGCGCACCCGGCGCATACAGCGGCAGCAGCACCGCGTCGGGCTGCGTGTCCATCAGCGCAGCGCCATCCAGGTCGCCCGCCAGCACAGCTGCCAGGCAGTCGGCCACCGCCTGAGGAGAGTGCAGCCGGCGGAGCAGCTCCGCCAGCGCGGCGGCAACCGCTGCCGCCGCCGCCACCTCCTCCGTGCCACACGGCTGCCCGCAGAACAGCCGGCGCAGGCTGCGCAGCGCGGCCCACACCACGCGCAGGTTGGGCCGGAGCGGCGCGGCGGGCAGCTCCTCGCCGGCGGCCACCAGGGCGGAGCGGCGGGGCGGCTCCGCCTCGGGGGCGGGGTACACCACCCGCAGCGCCCGGGCCAGCAGCTTCCTGCCCTTGGTGAGGGCCATGAGGCGGAGGAACACGCCGTCGCCAAACTCGCCGGCCGCGCCCGCGGCGGCGCCCCCAGGCGTGGGCGGCGCGACCACGGGGGTCTCCGGAAGCCGCAGGGAGGCTGCGAGGCCGTCCATGAGCAGGGCGCGGCGCAGGCGCAGCGCGCCCTCATTCTCCACGGGGCCTGCGCAGCCAACAGGCGCAGGCGGCAGAGGGCTGAGAGGCAGTGCGCAAATGCCGAGAGAGCGCGGAGGTGGTGCCAGCAGAAAGAGGTGCACAGCAGTTTGTTGACAGCCTTTGAACGGCCCGACTGGAGTGCAGTCAGGCAAGGGCGGCGGGAAGGGATGCAGCGGGCGTCTGGCAGCAGGAAAAGCCGTGCATGCTGCTCGGGCGTACTTGGCGAGCTCCAGGCAGGCTGGCAGGGGGCAGCAGAGGGAGGGGGGCTCACCGCCAGCAGCCACGAAGATCTGGTCAATGTCCAGCACATCCAGGATGAGGCACATGCAGTCCTCCACCATGATGCGCGCCGCCAGCATCGGCTCCTGCTCCAGCGGCCGCGCCGGCGCCGCCTCGCCGCCCTCCCCCGCGGGGCCCTCGCCTGCGCCCTCGCCATTGGCGGGCTCCTGGCCGCCATGGCGCGGGTCCTCTGGGGCAACATCCATGAGCGGGCGTGGCCTGTGGGGTGGGGACAGCAGCAGGATGCAGGCGTTTGATACGGCTCAGGGCGCGCCTGTGTGGGCCCTCATCTCACAACGCAGCGCGGGGAGCAGCGGTGCGTCGCTGGCAGCGGTCGGTGCCGGCCAGCAGCCCCTGCCTGGTGCCAGCCCAGTGCACCTGCGGATGTTGGAGAAGGGCAGGCGGCCCAGGCCCTCCACCTTCACAAAGGCCACCTCGTCGGGGGCCACCTTCTCGGTGGGGGCCAGCTCGCGCACTGCAGGCGCGGCCACAGGGGAGGCGGGGCAAGCATGAAGGCTGGCCAAACTTGCGGGGTGACAAGTGGCATGGCTGCCGGGCGTTGGAGAGGCAGGGCCGCCCGACCACACTCGGTGAGCATGAGGCGCCGGTCCAGGCCAGCAAGGCGCATGCTGGCTGCACAACGAGCGGCCAGCTCACCCGACTCGGGCGCGAAGAAGCGGCGGTTGCGCTTGGCATAGTACTTGTACACAAAGGCCTGGTAGTAGTAGTCCTCAAGGTACGGCGACCCCTGGTGCAGCGGGCGCCACTGCAGAGGGCAGAGAGCAGGGGCAGCGGCAAATGGGCTGCATGCCCATCTGTGCAGGGCTACAGATCGCTGCCAGTGTCCTTGCTGCAAGCCTGCTTGCTCTCCAGCAGGGGAATGTGCTGCCCCCCTGACTGCCTGCTGCGCTTCAGTTGCTCGCCTGCATCTGCAGGATGTGCTCAATCTCATCGTGGTCCATGTACTGCGCGTAGTACCGCCGCCGCAGCTGCGGCCGGCGGTACGACTCCTCATGCCTGCACTGATGCAATCACTGTTTCAGCAATCACTGGTGACCGCATTAGGGCATGCTACTGGCTGAAGGTACGCAGACACACTCAACATGCCCCGCACTGCAAGCAGGCAGGGCAGCTGGGGCCAGGTGCGCTGGTGAAGTGCAGGGGAGGGCGCAGCTGCCGAGCGCCAGCTCACCGGTCTGCCAGATCCAGAGCGCGCAGCCGCTGGGCCAGCGTGGCGGGCTGCAGGTGCGCTGGCCGCTGCTGCTGCATGCCCGCAGGGCCCATCGGCGGGCGGGGGCCCCATGGGCCGGGCGGGCCCGGCCGCATGTGCTGCGGTGGCGGCATGCCGCCCGGTCCAGGCCGCATGTGCTGCCCCGGGAAGCCGGGCGGCGGGTGAGGCCCGCCCATGTGTGCATGCTGCGGGCCGTACCCGGGTGGCGGCGGCGGCGGCGCGCTCTCCGGGGGCCCGGAAAGCATGCCTGGCTGCTGCATGGGGATAGGACCACGTGGCGGTGGCCGTCCATGCATGGGCGGGAAGGCGGCGCCAGGGCTGTACTGTGGCGGTGGCGGCGCCCCGCCAAACTGGCCGGGGTGTGGCAACGGTGGGCCGTAGCCAGGAGGCGGGTGCTGGCCATAACCCGGCGACGGGCTGTAGCCCGGTGGGGGTGGCATTCCATACGGCCCAGGCGGCGGGGGGCCTCCGAAGCCGTTTGCCTGATGGGGCGGCGGCGGTGGCATCCCACCCAAGTACCCAGGCGGCAGCGGGCCTTGGGGGTATGGCTGCTGCGGCGGCGGACCCAGCGGGCCGTGCTGAGCTGGCAGCGCCTGCTGCTGGCCTGCGGATGCGCTGGCGCCCCCGAGCAGCTGGGCTTCAAGCTCCTGAGCGGTCAGGCCACGCTGCAAGAAACGGCAGGTGAGGAGAGCACGCAGCTCAGCCGCAGGTCCGCACCGGCAACCAAGGTGGCGAGTTGGCAGCAAGGCAGCGGCATGCATACGTACTGAGACACACAGCTGCATCAGATCCCTTGCTGCCGCACTTCCCAAGCTCACCGGGCCAGGGCCACCCGGCAGAGAGGCCACGACCGGCGGGGGCACCCCCAGGTGCACAGCAGCCGGGTCTCCAAACGGCGACGGTCGGGGGTCGCCCAGCGGCGAGGGCGCGGCACCAAAGCCGCCAAACGGGCTGCTGCTGGGCACGGAGCCAAAGGGCGAGCCGGGGGCACCTGCCAGCAGACCGCCCAGCGCGATGCTGCCTGGCTTGACCGAGCGCGGCGGCGTCGGCTCCATGGCGCCGACAGCCACAGCATCCACGTCAATGCCCTGGAACAGAGAGCCCCCTGTGCTGGTGAGGCCAAGGGCCGGTTTTGGGGCAGCGCTGCCAGCGCCTGCCTCGCTGGCGCCCTGCTTGCCGGCCTTGTCGCCGGGCCCCGCCTCCTCGAGCGCCGCCGCAAACATCGAGGCAAACGACAGGTCCTCATCCGCATCCAGCATCAAGTCAGGGTCGGGCAGCTCCTCCTCCGGCGGGGCTTCCAGCCCCTCCTGCAGATTGGGATGATGTATACGCAGGCGGCAGGTTGGGCTATTGAAGGGGGATGATGAAGGGTGAGTAGGCGCACTGCCAGCAGTGGCGGAAGGGTGGCGGCTGCTACGCTGACTGCACTCTCTCCGTCATCGCCGGTTTCGGGCGGCCTCTCACCTCCAAGGCTCCTTCCAACGCATCATCGGCAGCCGACAGGTCGCCAAAGAAGCTGTAGGCACCGGCGTCAAAGGCCGGTGGGGGCTGCAGGCACAAAGCGTCAGGGAGCAAACGGCAGAGAAATTGGATTGATGTTTCAGCCCGGATGGCAATCAGTAAGCGGCACAGGAAGCGGCCAGCCAAGCCGCAGCCGGCGCTGTTCAACTCTCGGCGGTCCCTGCGCACCCTCTCTCCCTCCAGGGTGGCCCCTACAAAGCCGTCGTCGTCTGCCATAACCGTAAGCCGCCGAGAGGCGGCGTGCAGAAAAGGTGGCGATCGCGCAACCTGTGGGCTCCTCTTCAGGAGGCCGGAGTGTCCGCGGAGCGATGTACGGACGATGCCAGAAGGCAAGAGTTGTCGTGCAAACGTTTTGGGTGCTGTGGCAGTGAATGGTGCCATCGCCTGGCGCAGCACGGTGGCCTTGGTGACATGCTCTTGAACCAAAACACGCATGCGCTGCATGTTTCATTATTGGTCCAAGTCGGAAGCCTTTAGACGACCCCAGCTGAGAGGAACCAGATCATCGGCGAGCTCCTAGCCTCTACAAGCGCCGTTGCGGCGCTCAAAGCGCCATGTACAACGGTAGGCGCATTCGGGGCACCGTTACGGGCGGGCACGCGGCTTGGGCCGAGTTTGCGGACCCCTGACAGCGCCTGCGGCATACTGGTCGCTGCCAGCTCTTGCACGCTGCTCTGTGCAGTTGCAGAAAGTGACGAGCTGCCGCGCCGCGCGGAATTCGCGGCCAGGTGCTGCAGCCCCGCCGCTGCTGCTGCCACCGCCGCCGCTGTTGCAAGTCCCACTGCCCTCGCCTGCCAACCTGCTTCCTTGCTGCAGGCATTGGACTGCTGTCAGTACGCGGAAGCGGTACCAGCGGCTATGTGCAGACCAACAAGTTCAACCTGCGGGGCGGGCCTCACACCGACTGGTCGCGCGACCGCGATGACGACCGCGGCCCGGTGCAGAAGAAGCCTAACACAGGTGGGTGGCAGCTGGGCGGACGGGCTGCTGGCCGAGCATCCTGTAAATGGCAGTTCGGGTTGTGTGTGGACTTGGTGCAGCCATGTGCATGCTGCTGGTCCCAGGCTGTCAACCAGCTGCGGCTGGCTGCAAATGTGCCAGCGACCCACTGCAAGTAGCCGTGTTTGGCTGGCCCGCCTGCAGACATCCTGGAGCACAACCGCAAGCGCGAGGTCGAGCTGGCGGTGGAGGTGATGCGCGCCCAGCTGGAGGATGAGGAGTGAGAGGCTGGGGGCTGGGGCCAGGCAGCAAGGGCTGGGATGTGGGAATTCGTGCCAACACCATGGCCGGCGCTCACTGTGAGATGGGACCTTTTAGTACCGGCCAGCTGCCTGCCTTGCCCCTTCCGCTGCTGCAAGGGCTTGCCGCCTGACCGCACGGCATGGCGGGCACGTCCAGCTCTCCATTCCAGCTCTCCATTCTTGCCCAGAATGTCAGCCCGTCGTGCGCGCTGCCCTGCCCCTTGCCCAGCCTGCCTCACCCGGCCTCCTCCGGATGATCCACCGTCGCAGGCTGCCTGAGGAGGAGATTGAAGAGAAGCTGAGCACTTACCGCGCCGAGCTGTTGGCCAAGTATGAAAAGGAGGCGGCTGCCGGCGCCGCGGCCAAGGACAGGTGAGAGCTGATCATGCAGCTGGAGACTCTTCATAGCATGCATGAGGCGCTGGCCGACATGCCGGTGTCCGCAGGGGCTGCCGATTTGGGGAAGCAGGGGTGAGCATGTGGCAGCAGTGAGCTGAGTGATGGGGAGGGAGTGAGTGCCTCCAGGCGTCTATCATCACAGTGCAGCGCTCGGCCTCGACCTTGCCCTGCTCTCAACCATCACGCGCCCAGCCCCAACCCCTTGCAGGCTGGCCCAGGAGACGCACGCAGTGGCGCTGCGCAAGCAGGAGCAGATGGCCAAGCTGAAGAGCGCGTTTGGGTTTGGGGAGGAGGTGCGGGAGGGCGACGCCTTCAACCGCGAGCTGCAGGAGCAGAAGCGGCAGGAGCGCGTGGCAGAGCGCGAGGCCAAGGAGCGGGAGCGCAGGTGGGGAGGTGGCGCCTTGTCGGGGGGCGGCTGGGGCCGAGCACTCCGCATGCGTAGGGGCCATGCAGGATGGCGCACAGGCGGCTGCGCCCTGTAGCGCTCCCGACAGCCCGCCCCCCTCTGGTGGTGTGCCTATGTGGTACACACTACGAGTGCTTGTGTGCGATTTCAAGGATGCGGTGTTCTCTGGTTGCATCTTCATCGCCAAAACCTTTGCATGCGGATTGCTGAGGCCCTGCTTGCTGGGCTGTGCTGACTCTGGTGCTGCGGCCCCCGCCCTCACAGGAAGCGCATCGAGAAGGCCAAGAAGGATGCCAAGAAGGCGGAGAAGAAGCGCAAGCGGGAGGAGAAGAAGGCCAAGAAGGAGGCCAAGAAGGCGGCCAAGAAGGCAGAGGAGGAGGCTAGGAGGGTGGAGAAGGAGCGCAAGGTGGGAAGCTGCAGGGAACAGTGGGCAGCTGGGCAGGGTGGAGCACTTGGTGGCCGGCTGGAGCGTGGCCTCTTTCAGCACATGGTGCAGCGGGCAGCCCTTTGGTGCGCAGCTGCAGCAGCGCTGAGGGCCCATCCGGTTGCACTTGCGGCGAGCACCAGTGCGTGTGAGCCAGCGTGTGCGGCCCACCCGCCCCGCGGCGACGACCCCACCGACCCCCCTCCCTCTCCTGCTCCGCAGGCGGAGCAGAAGCGCTTTGACTCTGGCAAGGGCTACTACCGCGCCGAGGCAGAGGCGCCGGAGCGGTACCAGCCGGCCGGTGCCAGCGACGAGGAGCGCGAGCCCCAGCAGGCGCAGCGTGGCCGCAGCGCGTCGCGGTCGCCGCCGCGCCTCCGCGCTGCCAGCGGCAGCAGCCCCTCTGGCTCGTCTGGCTCCTCAAGCAGCAGCGGCAGCAGCGGCAGTGACAGCAGCAGGAGCCGCAGCAGGAGCCCGCCACGCAAGCGGCGTGCGCCGGCCTCACCGCCAGCCAAGCAGGCTGCAGCGGCCCCGGAGCCCTCGCCGCCCCGCCCCGCGCGTGAGCCTTCGCCGCCGCCAACCGCGACTGAGGGCCAGCAGCAGCGCGAGGGGAAGGAGGAGAAGGAG
>KQ482061.1:1172777-1192807 GCA_001430745.1 Auxenochlorella pyrenoidosa | reverse complement strand
GTGTGTGTGTGTGTGTGTGTGTGGTGGTGGTGGGTGGGAGGGGGGGGGGGGGGGGGCGTAAGGGGGTGCGGTGTAGGCGGCAGGCGCTGCAGGCTGTGCGCGCAGCAGCGTCGAGGACGGCTGCTGGCGGGCGAGCGCCCTGCTTGGCGGCGCGGCTGTGCGGGCGTGTGGGGGAGCCGACGACCCCCTGCCTGTCTGCCCCCCGTGGCGCAGCTGCTGGAGGAGAAGAAGGGGGCGGTGGAGAGCATGGCGCAGGCGCTGCTGCAGAAGGAGGTGCTGGGCACAGGTGAGGGCCGGAGGGTGGGCGGGATACGCTGCTGCCGGGGAGCAGGCTAGCCGCCTGGCGGGCCAATCGTCCATGCCTGGCGCTCGACTGCGCCTGCTGCCCGCCTTGGCGCAGCACCCCCCGCTCTGCCGTCTGCAGCCAGCCTCCCTCCACGCATGCACACAACCGACAGGCAGCCTCCGACTTGTCGCCCCCCCCCCCCCCCGAGAGGACCTGGAGGCTCTGCTGGGCCCGCGCCCCTACCGCTCCAACGAGCTGCGCAACATCGACAAGTTCCGGGAGGGCTTTGGCAAGGAGGGCCCCGGCGGCAAGGTGGGCTGCGCGGCCAAGCCGCCTGTGCTGGGCTGGCCATGCTGCCTGCCAGCTCTGGTGTGGCGGCCCTCGGCTGGTGGGCTCCAGGGAGGCGTGAGCACCAGGACGCGGTGCACAGGCACCATGCAGGAGTCCACTGTTGCCATGCTGCAAGGGTGCCGGCTGCCACCGCAGTTGGCTGCATGGCCTGCACAACAGTGCGCCCACACCGCCGCGCCTTGCCTGCTCTTCGCACAGGCGGCTGAGGAGGAGGCAGAGGATGCAGATGTGCGAGCGCCGCCGCCGCCCACCGACACCCCTGCTGGCGACCTGGCTCTGGCTGCCAAGCAGTTTGATGCCGAGACCATGGCCAGCGGCGCAGCGGGGCGTGCCTCACCCACAGCCGCAGCCGCTGCAGCAGCCCAGCCCGCCTCTGAGCAGCAGCCAGAGGCGACGGGGCAGCAGCAGCAGCAGCAGGAGCAGGAGCAGCCAGCGGGCAAGAGGCGGCCGCGCATCGTAGCAACTTGAAGCGGGTCCCTGGAGCAGGCCGCTTACGGCGCATGCCTGGGCAGTCTAGCTAACCTGCTGCGCAGCTGCGCTGCCTACCCTGTGTTGCTCTGTTCTGGTGCTGGCTGCCACCTGCCTGCCTTTTAGCCCATGCTTCCTGTCAGCTGCCTCTCCACCCTCGCACATTGGGCCCGCTCTGCCCCGCCTCCACCTGCCTCTGCACCTCTGCACCCCACCCGCTCTGCATGCAGGCTGTACTTCAATCTCCTCTGCTGGCCTCTGTACCCTTGTCTCTAGCATGCCTTTTTCCTGTGCACCCGCCAGCGCAGAGCAGGCGCGCCCATGCATGCATTCATACCCTCCTTCCCTGCCAGGCGCCCGATGGCTCCTGGCCTCAACCCTTCAAGCCGCTTGCCGCCTAACCCAGATCCTCTTCTTTCATGTAAACCTGGCTCCTGCTCAGCGTACTCTAACCCACCGCCAGGCAAGAGGCATGCCACTTGCTTCACTGGCCAGCAGAACACCAGTGCTCCTGCTGCTGCTGCCAGCTGTGGATCTCTGCAACTCTCGTCTAGGCGCGAGGCAGCCATGCTCTCAAGTGCATCACTGCCATGAGGCTGTGGCGAGGGCATGTTACAGCGTTGCAGACAGGCGGCGCACTGGCGTCAAGGCCTAAGCTGGAGGCTGCTGGCTGGCCGGGTGCAGGGTGCGCCGCGCGCCGCCCGCTACGTTTGCAGCTCAGACGATGGTGTTGGCTGCCGCTGCCACACGGGGCCAGAGGTCCGCGCACTCCTTGGCCACAGGGCCGGTGATGGCGGAGCCTGCACATGAGGGGTTGGTGCACAGGGGGAGGCAAAAGGGCAGGCAGGTCGGTGGCAGGCAGGGCAGGTCAATGGACCGCCATGGCCCAACGAGGCTGAGCTGGTGGAGAGGCCGGAAGGGGCACTACCTGAGAGCCACTCTGCATGAGCAGCACGTACGGCATACCAGCCAGCTGCTCCCACCACCACCCAGGCTGGGGTGCAGAGCCGGCGCAGCTGCGGGCCCGGGGGCGCAGGGCCGGCTGCGCGTGGATGTGGCCAGAGCGTGCCCCGGCCCAGGCAGCACCCCCCCCCCCCCCTCCTTTCTCACCCTTCATCTCGCCCTTGGTGTTGACAATCACGCCGGCGTTGTCCTCAAAGTAGATGTAGGTGCCGTCCTTCCGCCGGAACGCCTTGCGCTGCCGCACCACAATCGCGGGCATGACTGCGGGGGGTTGGGGGTAGGAGGTTGGAAGGAGGGTCGGTGGGCGGGTGGCGGTGTGGGAGGTCGGGGCTGGTGGGGGAGCAGGGAGGCTGGCGGCCTCCGCGATGAGGCATTTAGCAGCGAGGGTCTTCTGCCAGGCTGGCGTGAATTGTGAGCGGCGCCACAAATGTGGAGCGATCGCTGGGCTGCAAGGCAGGGTGAGGCTGCTGGGGTGTGGCCACCCGGGCCCCTGCAAGCCAAGCCCGGGCTGCTGCCGCCGCCAGCTGGGCAGCTGCGACTCCCGCTATGCACTGTACTGCCCTTCCCCCAGCTACAGCTGCAACACCCAGCAGCCAGTCCAGGCCCGCAGCGGGTGCACATATTCCCGCTGCGTGGCTGTTGGACATCTGTCCGCTGTGCGGTTGGGTGGCAAGCTGCACCTGCTGGTGACGGCCTGAACAGCCACCACATGCTGCTGCTTCTGCATGCTGCCGCATCCGCTGGTGGTTGTGCCACTGCTGTGCTGCTGCTGCTTATCTGTCCCCTCCAGGGCTAATCAAGCCAGCCACGCAGGCAGCCCGCCCCGCCCAGCCACGCGCCGCGCCGCCCCGCGCCCTGCTCACCCTTCTTGCGCAGGTCGGGCTTGCCCTTCTTCACGGTGGCCATCACCATGTCGCCGGGGGCGGCGGCCGGCAGGCGGTTGAGGCGCGCGCCCCAGCCGTGCACCGAGATGATGTACAGGTTCTTGGCGCCGCTGCGCAAGGGGGGGCGGGGGGCGGGGGGCGCCGACCAGCGAGCGTCAAGCTTCGCGCGAGCAGCAGCGCCGCCGCGGGGCGCGATACGAATCTGTCTGCCCGACGATGGCTGGCGAACATGACGCGCCAGACCTCGGTTCCGATGCCCCTCTAAGGGCAGTGGCACTGGCCCAAGCGGCAGCGGGGCGGCAGCTGCTGCCCGGCGCACCTGTTGTCGGCGCAGTTCATCACCGCTGCCACCGGGAGACCCAGGGTCATGCGAAACTTGTTGCCGCCGACACCACCCTTGCGCTTGGACGCCATCTTGGTGCTCTGTGTGTCGACCTGCGGGCGATGGGCAGGCGGCGCGCAGCGTTCTGGGCAGGCGGCGGGCAGCGTTCTGGGCACGGGCGCTGTGTGCCGGCAAGCACTCAGCGAGCTGGCTGCCAGCTCGTCGCCGGGCTACCGACTGCTCTGCACACTGCTCTGCGTCGCTGCCCGTAGTCACGACACATCAGAGCATGTGCCGCATTCATCGCTGCCTGCCCATTCTGGACAGCCTGCTGACTGCAGAGGCTGCTCTCGTTCGGTCGCTGCCCGAGGGCGGCCGCCGGTCCGAGCAGCCAACACCGCTGCCGCCTGCTGGCGCGCATCGCTCAGGTGTCTGGCAGCGGCACCGCTCGCTGCTGCCTGTCCCAGCCCCCATGCTGCGCCGCCTTGCGGGCCGCATGACTGCCTGAGCCCCATCCGGCCGGGGAGGCGGTGCAGCTCCATCAAGGCAGCTGCCAAGTGCTGTCGCTGGCATCAGAGGCCCTCCAGACAGTCCCCACATGCTTGCCGCCCATGCCAGCGGCGCGCATGCGGGCCCCACCCCTGGCCGCGCACCTGGAGCTACGCCCGAGGCGAGGAAGAGGCCGAGGCAGGCCCAGACCTCCACTTCGGAGCTTGGGCCGCCCAGCAGAGCGCAGCACGGAGCGAGGAACAAATGGCCAGATGGTGACACCTGAGCACCCTTGCGACGCGCCCTGCACCTTGCATCGCCCGACCTGCATCCGTGGTCGCCTGTTGACTGCCCTGCCCACCCGCCAAGGTGCCTCTTGAGCGCTGAGCACTTTCCCACCCTTTTGGCAGCTCTCCTGGGCCCGCTCTCGCTACCGGCGGAACTCATAGTCCAATTATGATTAGGCAAAGCCTATCCCGCTTGAGGTTGGGCAGCCTGGCTGCCGCCAGCAGCCAGGCGGTGGCGGCGGCGGCACAGGGCAGCCTGGGCGCTGCATGGGCGCCACAGTCGGCGGCCGCCCTGCAGTTGCTGGATCGTTGGCAGCATGCGGGACCAGGGGGCGGCGATGGCCGCGCGCAGCACCAGCATACGTCGGTGCGGCACCTCAGCTTCTGGCCCGGCGGCGGCGCAAGCAGCAGGGATGAGCAGGCAGCGCAGGCGCCGCCCGACTCTGTTGCTGCGGCTGCCGAGGACCTGGGCTCGCTCGAGGGGGCCAGCAGCATTGCAGCATCGGCGGCAGACACAGCGGCAGCAGCAGGCAGCAGCACTGGCATGTCAGACCTCCTGTCTGCCGCCGCCGTGGTGGCGGCAGCATCGGGCGCCGAGGTGGATGCGCTGGCGGCGGCTCGGGAGGAGGCCTGGCTGGGCTCCCGGCTGGTGCAGGCGCTGCTGTGCGCGGTGCACGGCGCGACGGGGCTGCCGTGGTGGGAGGACATCATGCTCTGCACGCTGGGCATGCGGCTCGCCACGCTGCCCGTCATGATCTCCCAGGTCAAGAACACCTACCGCCTCTCCCAGGTGGGGGCGGGGCCGCCCACGGGGTGGCTGTGTGGCATGAGAATGAACCATAACTTCCTCGGAGCCCGCCAAGCCCCTGCTGGCTGGCCAGCGACCGAGCACGCCCGCACAGCCGCGCCAGCTGCGCAGCTGTCCCCGCCCAGCGCTTGCTCCCTGCCCCATCAACCCTCGCGCCGCAGGCCCGGCCCGAGATGGAGGCCCTCATGGAGTACCTGAAGGCGGACCAGGCGCGGGGCAACCCCAACGCAGCGGTGAGCCGGCCCGGCACGTCCCCGGCCCGGGCCCCCGATGTGCAAGTTTCTTCGGCTCGACCCCGGCGGGCGGGCGCTGGCCATGCATGTGGCACACGATGGGCCGGCATGGGCGTGGCCGGGTGGGCGGGTGCGCACGGGCCCTGCACACGCGCGCTGCACGTACGCGCCCTCCCCACCCACCCACCCACCCCCTGGCTGCAGCAAGAGCACACGGCGCGCGTGATGGCGGTGTGGAAGAAGTACAAGTGCAACCCGATGAAGAGCCTGGGGGGCATGTTTGTGCAGGCGCCCATCTTCATTGGTTTCTTCACCGGCCTGCGCGCCCTGGCAGAGGCCAAGGTGGGGACCGCGCCCGGCAACCCCCCCGCTGGCCGCCCCGGCGAGCTTTGTCCCTGCCTCCGCAACAGGCAGCCCCGTGCATGGCGGGGGAGTCGCACCTCTGCGCATCACGCGGCGCCGCCCCGTTCGTTGCCTTACCCACTCGCTGCCCAACCTCTGCCCAGCTGCTGCACGGCTCTGGCTCCTCCCAACCCCAGCTGAGCCCCACACCCCTGGGCTTGGCCCCCCCCACCCCCCCGCAGGTCCCCTCCCTCACCGAGGGCGGCGCCCTGTGGTTCACCGACCTCACCTCTGCCGACCCATACTACCTGCTGCCCGCCCTGGCGGGCCTCTCCTTCCTGGCCACCATCGAGCTGGGGGCGGCAGACGGCATGGAGGGGCAGGTGCTCAGGAGGGGGTGGGACCTGGCCCAGGTGGGGCCACCGCTGTCGTGGCTGGCCTGCCGACTTGCTCCCGCGGCACAAGGGCCGAGTGACGCCCGCAGGGCGCCGCACCCGCGGCTCACCACGCCCGCCCGCGGCCCCTCCCCGCCCCGCCCCCCCGCGCGCAGCCGGAGGAGACGAAGAAGAAGATGAAGAACGTGATGCGCTTTGTGGCGCTGCTTGTGCCTGTGCTGTCCACCACCATCCCGGCCTCGGTCTTCATGTATTGGACAGGTAGGAGGGCTGCGCAGCGGGCCTGATAGCGGCGGGGGTTTGGGCCGTGGCTGCGGGTCCGGTGGGATGAAGGATTGCTGCTGCTACTCTGCTCTCTTGTCCTGACCATGCCTGTGCACCCATCCCTGCCCGCCCAACCACATGTATCTGCCAGTCCCCCGCCCGCAACTCGTGATCTCCTCTCCCTCTGTACCCCCCCTGCTGCAGCCAGCAACATCTTCTCGCTGGCGCAGACCTCGCTGCTCAAGATCCCGGGCGTGAAGCGCGTGCTGGGCCTGCCAGACCTCTCCAAGCTGCGGCCAGCAGGCAGCGCAGCAGCCGCGGCGGTGCCGGGCAAGCCGGTGCAGACGTACGCCCAGCCACCACCCAGCCTGTCGGCACGCAAGCCACGGGCCAAGCCCGGCAAGAGCGCCTGAACCGGCTGTCGTCAGCGCAGCATAATAGACGGCTGGTGCTGCAGTCCTCTCTGATTGCGTCCCCGCCCTGCTTGGTAAAAAACATTGGCACTGCCTGCTGCCGCAGTAACAGGGGCAGACAGCACGAGGATGACTGGGTGTGCAGGGGGTGGCAGGCGAGGCATCAAGGGGGCAAATTACAAACGAGGCATGGGGCGAGGCGACCGAACGACCAGCGTCGCGGCTTCAAACGACCGGCGTCGCTGCCTCACAGCTCGTCCTTGGGCTCTGGGGCGCTGCTGGGCCACTCTGCCGAGGCATGCCCCTCCGGCTCCCCGCCCTGCGCCTCGCCTGCCTCTGCTGCTCCAGGCGTGCCCTGGTGCTGCTGCTCCGGCTCCGCCTGCCGTTCCGCCGTAGGCTGCTCCGGCGGCTGCTCCGGCGGCTGCTCGTTTGCTGCGCCCGGGAGCCCTCCCTCATTCGAGGGCTTGCCCTCCTCTGTTGCCGCCTGCTCAGGGTCGGGTGCCTCGCCAGCACCAGCATCGGCGCTGCCCTGCTGCCCGGCTTGCTCAGCCTGCAATGCAGCTGCCACCTGCCCTGCTGCCAGGTCCGCCGCCATGCTGGCCGCCTGGACAGCGTCCACAGCAGGCAGCGTCAGATCGTCAACCACAGGCTCTGCCGCCTCCTCCGGCTGCTCATCTGCGGCTGGCTGCTGCTCCACCGGCGCGTCGCCCTGCTGTTCTTCGAGCTGCTCCTCCGCTGGCGGGGTCTGCTGCTCATGCGGCTGCTGCGCCTGCTCCTCCTCCCCCTGCGGTGGTTCGGGGGCGCCGCTGGGCCACTCTGCCGGCGCGTGCTCCTCCCCTGCCGCAGCCTGCCCCCGGGCCTCGGGCTGCGCCGCATGCTCGGGCTGCGCTGCAGCGGCGTCGGGCACGGGTGGCTGGTAGGCAGGCTGCACCTCCTGCAGTGCCTCATCCTGGTCTGTGAAGCCGCCATAGGGCTGGGGCGCGGGCTGCGCCTCCCCTCCCTCCCAGCCATCGGCCGGCGGGTCCTCCGGCAGCGGCAGCGGCGCATCCGGAGGCGGCGCCCGCCCGCGCCCCACAGCCGCCTCTGCCTCGGCACCGCCCTCCTGCCACTGCTGCTGCTCCTGCGGTAGCGGCGGCGGCGGGTCGGGGGACCGCACCGCATGCGGCGGCGACTCTGCCCGCAGCCTGCCCGAGGGCGGCGCCGGCAGGGGCGTGCCCACCCGGGGCGGGCCCCGCAGCCCGGCCAGCAGGTTGGAGGGCTTGAGGGGCTCGGGGATGAAGTGGGCGGCGCGCTTCTGGGCGATGTAGGCGCAGACGGCCAGGAACAGGGCCAGGCCCATCCAGAGCATGTACGTCTCCTGCAGGGGCCGGGAGCACGCAGGAGGAGGGGCATGGCTGCCGCTCGTCGGTGCTCGCTCGCAGGCGCCAGGCAACTGCTTGCTGCAGGGTTGCAGCAGCTTGTTTCAATGTGGCCGAGGCCTTGAAAGGGCGAGGCAGGCTGTGGCCACACAGCCGAGCTCGGCCACCTGCTGGAGTACAGCGCATGGGCTGCTCGTCCCTGTGCAGCGCACGCCCCTGCACCCCGCTGCCTGCGCCGCGGGCTCACCGCCTTGTTCTGCCAGTTGAGCGTGCCCAGCAGGCCCTTGCTCTTCTTCAGCTTGCGGTGCTGGCCACGGTACTCGTCGCGCGTGCGGCCCAGCGCCGTGTGCGAGGCTTCCATGGCCGCCAGCGTGGCGCTCGTGTGCTCCAGCTCCTCGGCCAGCACCTGCAGGTGTGTGTGTGGTGGGGGGGGGTGGCAGCAGCAAGTCAGGTGGGGGATGCTGCTAAAAACATTACGGGAGTCGCCATCTCCCGGGTGCTGAAGCTGCCTCATCACACCATTTCAGCACGCGCGCATGGTGCGCAAGGCTGTTGGAAGCCCGACCGGGGCCGCGGCTTCAGACACCCCGCAGGCACCCACCCAACGGCTGCCAGCATGCCCCCCACGCACCTGGCGCGTGCGGCGCAGCCCCCCCGTGACCTCCTCGGCAGCCGCCACAGTGTCGCCCTCCAGCTGCGCTCGCCGCTGGCGCAGGCCTGCCTCGCCGCCCGCCAGCAGCTCCTTCCGCTCCTCCTGCAGGGGCGGGGCCCAAGGGGGCATCCCATGAGCAGCACTGTTCACATGTCGGCTGGGAGGGCGCCGCCCGTCAGCAGCCTGTAGCATTGCGAACAACCTGCCAGCAGACCCAGAGATCGACAAGGCAGCATGATGCTTGCTGCGCGGCATGCTGTTCAGTTGGGCATGGAGACGGCTGCACGCCAGCGACCCTGGTGGCCGCCCTGGGGCGGGACCTGCCTGGGCGCTGCGCAGGGCTGCGGCGCGCTGCGCCAGCGCCGCATCCCTGAGCGCTGCCTGCAGGCCGGCGTACTCGCGCTTGTGGCCGGCCAGCTGGGCCGCCAGGGCGGCGCGCTCCTCGTCGCTGCACGCGGTGCAAACAGACGACAGCAGTTGGGTGGTGATGTTGCAGGTGCAGGGGCAACAGACTCGCGGTTGCCATGCCCCCAGTGCACTTTGCCCTGCTCGGATTCTCCTGCCCCACCCCGCCGCACCCGTCCAGCTCCTCCACCTCCAGCTCCAGGTCGCGGGTGATGGCCCGGATGCGCGCCAGCTTGTCCTGGATGCCGGCCGACAGCCGCTGGGAGCGGGCCTTGTCGGCGAGCGGCGTGGCGGCCAGCTGCTGCACGTCGCGGTGCGCCGCCGCCTCCAGCTCCAGCAGGGCGGCATGCTCGCCGCCCTCTGCCATGGCGGGCTGCTGAGGTTGCGGTACGCTGCGCAGGGAGGTGGCAGGGCACAGAGCAGGGTTGGGGGCGGAGAACAGCGCGTCTGGTGGGCGGTAGAAGCGGCAGCGGCAGCTTGGGGATGCATGCGGGATTTGGCTTGCTACAAAGTTTTAGAGCTCTCTCCGTTCTGAGGTTTGCAAGCTCAATAAGGTCTCTCCCAGCAAACTAAGAACAGTCGAAGAGAGCACAGCGGCCGGGGATCCACCAACCCCTCATACATACTTTTAACACCCACCACAGGAGAATTTAAAGGTATGGCCTGGCTGAAACCAGTGGGGAAAAGAGGGCGGCAGTCGAGTTGCCGCAGCAGACGGCACAGAGCAGCCCGAGCCCTTCAAATGGGCGTGCACGGTGATCTGAGACTGCAGAAAGTGAGATCGATATGCATAACCGACAGGGCAACCTCAGCGAGGCAGACAGAGCATGAGCAGCACTTTGTAAGCATCCATGCTCCGATCGTCCTGTGATACTGCCACATCAGGCTATTTGCATACAGTTCCGCCCCGTTGACGTTCCTGTCGACGCTCCCTCGCGCAAGTTGCCTGCTAGTTCTCCGGCCTGGCTGCAGAAGCAATGGATGCAGACTGCTGTGAAGTAGCATGCGGCCTGATCTCGCGTGCTTACATCTCACAGGGCGCGCAGGCGCTTAGTCGGCGGCGCCGTCTGGTCAAGACGCTGCTCAGCCAGCGGCGGCTCCCAGAGCAGGGATGGGACGATGCCACCATTGAGATGCTGCTGCAGGTGAGCTGAATACACCAGACAGGAATTGCACGCAACGAAATTTCGAAGGCCAGTGGCCTGCATGGTGCAGCCTCCTTTGGCTGCCGCCACCGCCTCCCTCCTCCAAAGCTGCTGTGCCCGCTTGTTTCCTGGCTCACATCCCACTTCTTGGCAACTCAACACTTGTGGGCAACCTTCAAGAATAAACAGGGATTGAAATAAGCACAAGGACAGTGCCATTTCGCTTGTGTTAATTGACAACGTAGCCACACAGCCTTGGCAGTGGCGATCTTGGCAGGCTCGGCCTAGCAGGCGGGGCGACCCGACGGCCGTGCTCAGGGTGACCCCCCACCCGACCCCCCACTCACACACTCGCATGCACACACCTGGCCTACCCCACACAGGACGCCGCCGCCATGGACAGCAACAACTTCCCGGACAACGTGGGGGTGGGGGAGCGCGAGGCCCGGCTGGCCAGCGACCTGGTGGCACGCCGCCACTACCGCCTGGCGCACGGCATCGGGCGGTCGGGCGACATGTGAGGGCGCGCGCAGGCCTGCCTGCCCGCCAGCCGTGCTGCACGGGATGGGGCCCACAGCGAGAGTTTGCGTGTAGTGGCGCCAGGGCGTCGAGCCTGGGCAAGCCGCGCAGCTGGGCGGCACGGCAGGGAGGTTCCAGTTGGGTGCTCAGTGCTCACGTGACTGCAGACAGCCGCCTGTTTCACCCCGTACGGCGCTGGTCAGTCAAACCATGCTGTTGGTCTTGCCATGGTGGCGTGGTGTGACCCAGATGCGTCCCTGGCGGCCCGCAGTCCCCTGCCGCTACCGCCCCAGCCCCCCCCCCCCCACCCCCACCCCCACACCCCCCACCCCCCACCCCCCCACACACACCCACACACCCTCCCGCAGTGCTGCCGAGCAGCCCAAGGCGGCGGGGTCCTCCCTGCTTGCGCGCCTGACCCACCTGCTGGCCGCGCACGCCCTGGAGCTGGCCGGCATGCGGGAGGTGGGCACCGCGCTGGTGGTGCCGCTGGCCACCGGCATGGCCCTCACCTCGGTGCTGCTGGCGCTGCGAGGCACGCTGCCGCCCACGGCACGGTGGGGAGGGGCGTGGCAGGGGGCAGCTGGGAGGGGGGCCAGGCGGCTGCTGCCAGATGGCCAGGCAAAGGAAATCGGCAAGCTGCAATCCGATGCCATGCTGCCGCATGCTGTTTGCGGCATGCTCTGCATGCGGTGCGGCCGCGTGGTTGACGGGGAGGGGGGCGACAGACCGCTCCGCTGCTGGTCGGGCTGCCCGGCAGCCCCCCCCCTCCCCCCGACTCCCGGCTCTTTCCCTCTGGCCCCGCAGCTACGTGCTCTGGCCACGCATCGACCAGAAGACCTGCCTGAAGTCCATCCAGGCCTCGGGGTTTGAGCCCCTGGTCATCCCCATGCGCCTGGTGGGGGACCAGCTGGAGACAGACCTGGCTGCGCTGGCGGCCCAGATGGAGCGGCTGGGGCGGGCGGGTGTGGCGGCGGTGGTCACCACCACCAGCTGCTTTGCCCCCAGGGCCGCCGACGACGTGGTGGCAGGTGCGGCAGGCCAGCAGGGGCCTCATGGGAGATGCACCGCCGGGCAGCGGCGCCGAGGCGCAGCAGGCAGGCGTGGCCGCGCTCCGCTGCGGGCTCGGCGCGGTGCTGCTGCGCGTGCCTGTGCCTGCGACGCCCTCGCGCAGCCTGCCTGCTGTGGCACGGCGCTCACCCACGGACCACCGTCCCGTGCTGCAGTGGCCAAGCTGTGCCAGCAGGCGGGCATCCGACACGTGATCAACAATGCCTATGGGGTGCAGTCGGCTGAGCTGTGCGCCCAGGTCCGGGCCGTCAGCCGGCTGCAGCTAGCGCCAGCGCGCCACGAAAAGCATGCACGCAGTTCTTGTTGGCTGGCCAGCACCCAGTGCCCCCTTAGCTGTGCCCCCTGCACCCATGCTCACAGGCAGGCACGCCTTACGTAACATCTCTCACGTTGCACCCCACGCGGCCGGCGCACCTTCGCCTTCGTTGCAGATCTGCTCCGCCTGGCGCAAGGGCCGCGTGGATGCAGTCGTGCAAAGCACAGGCAGGCGCTTGGGGAGGGGGGCTGGGCAGTCAGATGGAGGCGAGGATGGGGCTGGGATGGTCGCAGCCCATAGGCCGGCATCGGCGCAGACCGCGGCTGAAATTGATGGTGCCTCCAGCCCTCCTCCTCCCATGCGCCTCCCCCTTCTCCCTCCCTCCCCCTCCATTGCAGACAAGAACTTCATGGTGCCGGTGGGGGGGGCGGTGATAGCGGCGCGGAGTGGCGCCACGCAGCTGGTGAGGGCTTCAAGAGCGGGGCGTCGATGCAGCCCGGCCGACTGCTTGAATTGACGGCCACGCATGCTGCCGTTACATCCCCAGCCTGACCCTTGCTTGCCTTGCTGGGACAGCCGGGGGCCTGCCACAAGCGTGGAGCAGGCCTGCAAGCTGCATCCGGGCATACCTGGGCTGGGTGCCCCTGAGGCGGCCTTCACAATAGCGGCAGCGTGCTTGTGCTGCGCGCGTCCAGGCAGCCAGGCGCCGCAGCACCCCTGGCGTCGCACGCCGTCAGCAAGCAGCCCCCACTGCCCCCCCGGGCGCTGCCCCGCGTCGCAGGTGGACCGGGTGGCCCGCATGTACCCTGGGCGCGCCTGCATGGCCCCCCTGCTGGACCTGCTCATTACGCTGCTGCACTGGGGGCAGGAGGGCTGGCGCCAGGTGCTGGCGGCCCGCGAGCGGCTCTTCCTGCACGCCCAGCAGAGGCTGGCCGAGTTTGCGGAGCAGCAGGGCGAGCGGGTGCTGCGCACGCCGGGCAACCCCATCTCCCTGGCGCTCACGCTGGCCAGCTTTGACCCAGCAGCCACCGGCTGCCCGGCTGCAGCCAGTGGCGCAGCGGCACAGCTTGCCGAGCAGGCGAATGTGCAGAGCGGGCAGCAGGAGCAGCAGCTGCAACCAGCCACGCCGCAGAGCAGCTCTGACCAGCAGCCGCCCGAGCAGCAGCAGGCACCCGGAGGGCAGCAGGGCGGCGCCAGCGGCGGCTGTGGCGCCAGCAGCGACGGCACCCCCGGCGCCGACCCGCCTGGCCCGGGCGTCACCTTCCTGGGCTCGATGCTGTTCAATCGCTGCGTGTCGGGCACGCGGGTGGTGGCCCGCGGCAAGCGCCAAGAGGTGGGCGGCCTGTCATTCGCCGGCTACGGCGCCCACACAGACGCCTACCCTTGCGACTACCTGACCGTGGCGGCGGCGCTGGGCACCAGCCAGGCAGATCTGGAGGAGTTCCTGCTCCGCCTGGGCCGCGTGTTTGCAGAGTTCCGCCAGCGGCGGGCAAAGGCAGCACAGGCGGGGGCGGGCGCGGGGGCAGCGATGCCGGCACCCAGCTGAGCCCAGCTTCCTGCCCAGCCTGCATGGTGGTGTGATCTCCCTTGCTGTTGCCAAGTCGGAGCGCGCACACGTGGAATCAAATCGAGCGCAGGCCACAGTGATTGGGAGCAGGAAAGGCAGCCCAGGGGCTGGCCAGCAGGCTTTGGGTTCCAGGCCTCCTGGCACATGGGGCCGGCATCTGCCTGCCCGTCAGCCGTAGTAGGCGCCGTACTCGTCGTCATCGTCGTCGAACACGCCCTTCTCCTCCTCCACCGGGCGGGGCGGGTCGTAGGGGATGAGCGCGCTGCCCCGCTGGAAGGAGAAGATGAGCTGCGGGTCGGTGGCCATGGCCTCCTGCAGCGGGGTCGAGTGGCGGCAGGAGAGGGTGGTGACCGGACGCAGTATGGTGATGTCAACAGCTGCAGGGAGCGGGGAAATTGGCGGGAGGGCTGGCTGGTGGGCCTCTCGAGGGCTGTCCCCCGGCCCTGGCTGCCAAGCACAGCGCGAGGAGTCTGCATCGCCGCGCGCGGCCCGGCGCGCCCCGCACCTGCACGTTCAGCTGCGGCATGATGCGGGCGGCCTCCTCCATGGCTGCCAACAGGCCCTCCACATCCAGCATGGACGGGTTCTCCTCCACCAGCCGGTCTGCAGGGAGAAGCCCATGCGGGCGGGCGGGCAGGGCACAGCCGAAGCAAGGCGCAGCGTCGGGCCAGAGTGCCGGGGCTCTCCTCTGTGCGCGGAGGACGCAACGGGCAGATGCACATCAGGCACGCAGCATAAAGAGCAGAAGCCAAGCTTGTACCCTTGCAGGCAGGCAATCGCGTGAGCCGCCGCCGGCAGCCCCTGCACCTGCGCCGCGCCTCACCAATGTCCAGCTTGGGGAACATGCCCCGCAGCTCGGCCGCAGCGGCCTCCACCAGGGCCAGGTCGAGCCCGAGCACCAGCTCCGGCTGCCGCATGGCCAGCAGGCCGGCGTTGGCCCTTGGGAACATGAGCTTCAGCTGCAGCAGGCGGCCTGCAGGGCGGGGGCGTCGGCTCCGCAGCAAAGTGGGCTGCGGCTGCGACGCGCGGCCTGAGTGTGCCAAGCGGGGGCAGCATGCAGAAAGCACTCCACAGGGGCAGCCTGCAGCTGCAGCACCTTCAGGGCATGCCGCACTCCCTCACAGCCCTCACACCCTGCAGAGGCACTGCCAGCAGCGCCCCCCAACCTGGCAGGTTCTCCACCTCGGCTGCCAACCGCGCCACCAGCTGCGGCCGCATGCTGCCCAGCTTTTGCCGAATCTCGGGCAGCAGCACCTGAGGGACAGGCAGGCAGGCAGGGAAGGCACATCAACCACGCCAAGCAGTGGTGGGCAGCGGCATCTGACCAGGCAGGTGAAGGGAAGGCGGGCATGGAAAGAGCGGAGGAAGCCCCAGATCTTGGTCAGGCATGCGGCCGACCATGCTGCGGTAGGCATGTCGCAGGGCCGCACGCAGAGGCTGGCTCCTGGGGCGCCCACCCGACCCCCACACCTGCACTTGCTGCAGCCGCCCCTCCAGCTCGTCGTCGGGGATGCCCAGCTCATTCGCCGCCACGCGCTGCAGGCACCAAGACAGCAGGAGTGGCAGCAGCAAGCGGGAATCATTGGGGACGCCAGCCATGCGCTGGGGTCGCTAGGTGCGGGCGGCTGGTGGCACGGTTGCGCCAGAACATGCACTTGCTCACGGGTAGCGCTGCAGCACGGGGAGCCTGCCCTGCGCCCGGACCCACCTTAAGCATGCGCGCCTTCAGGTCGTCATTCCACAGCAGGCTGTACCTGCACAGCCGTGAACCATCCGGGCAGGGCAGGGCGCTCAGGCAGGCAGAGAGCGACCAGCAGAGGACCGCATGGCGGACAACCAAGCCTGGCGCATGCCAGGCATGCCGGGAGGAGATACGTGACATCACGAGACACACTACTCACCGCTCGCTCATCTGGTAGCTGAGCGCCCATGGCGCCTGCGCGCCACCCCGGCCGCTTGTCTCTCCAGCCTCACTGCTGGCCCCGCTTCCGCCGGCCCGGTTCTTGAACGCCTGCTCAAAGGTCGCCTTCAGCCTCCCATCGCTTCCCCGGTAGGTGAACTCGTATGTGTCCACACTGCTGCTGCTGCTGCTAGCCTGCTGCTGCTCCTCCTGCTGGTAGGGGGATGCAGCAGGTGGCTCTGCCCCAGCTGCACTGGCGCGGCAGGGCCACGCCTGCCGCTCTTGCCGCTGCCGCCGCTGCTGGCTCTGCTGCCAGGCAGCAGCGCCGGCGAGACTCCACGGCTTCCAAGCCAAAGTTAAATGCATTGCAAGGAGGTGGGGAGCTGGCGAAACCCAGAGGGAGGCGGGCGCAAGCGGGTGCAACTCAACAGGCGGAAGACAACGATGTGCAGAAGGTTGCAGCACAATTGGACAATGCTCTGATCAGACGGCGCAATGCAAGCCCAACAGCAGGGCGCCAGGCCTAGCACGGTCGCCTCGTAGCACGGCCCAGCAGCGGCCTGCTGTCGAGCGACTGGGCTCCTCTCCGCAGTCCGGCTTGCGCCAGCAGTCCCTGCACTAACCCTCGAGGTCCTGTCAGTACTGCCAGCAACCCCAAGCCCACTTAGTTCAAAAACAAGGGTGCCCAAACAACCTCGCTTTGCGATCGCCGCACCCCGGCTGACAGGATGTACGGCGGTGGCGGCAACTTTGATGCGGGCGGCAGCCAGTTCAATGGCGCGGGCTTTATGCCGACGTAAGGGCGCGCCAGTCTGCTGCAGTGTCGGCTTGCCTGCTGGACCCCTCTGCACTTCACAGGCCCAATCAATCATCCCAACTTCGCGCCCTGCAGGCAGGGAAATGCGGGCGGCGGCCCTGGCAGCACCAAGGTGCGGAGGGCGCGCCTAAAGCTCTTTGGCACTGAGCACCAGTGCTGAGGCCTTGCTGCGATTTCTCTGCTTCTTCCTAGCCTCGCTGTGCTATCATGACCGCCTGTTGAAGCGTGTCGGTGAACACGGTATTCGCAGTTGCACACGGGCTGCCCCGGCCTCGTTGCAATGTGCTGCCGCCACCAACTGCCCCCCGACCTGCAGAAGAGCTTCGACTCCAAGCAGCAGACGCTGCGCGCTGTGACCATCAAGCAGCTGTCCGAGGCCAGCAACAACCGGGTGGATGACTCGCTGGTCATCGATGGCAAGGACATCACAAACGTGGGTCTGGTGCTGCATACCGTCGGGGGCTGGGTCAGCGCTGCCTCAGGCAGCCCCCTAGCTGCGTGAACACAGAAGTATGCAGACAGTTTCAGTGGGAAGAGCCCACGGCAGCAGAAGAGGGTGCTTGCTCCTGAAGGCATCTGTCGGCTGATTGAGCGTGGTTTGGCTATACCTGTGCCTCCCATGCCGCCCATGCTCCCTCTTGTCCCGCATCACCTGCGATGTCTCTCCCCCCGACTCCAGTCGTCCCTCAGACGCCGTGAACAGAGCAGACTGGTTGGTAACGTGCTCGGTTGCCCGCGCCCCCCCCCCCCCGCGCAGGTCACCCTGGTGGGCAAGGTGCTGAGCGCCAGCGAGTCGGGCCTCACCTACGGCCTCACCATCGACGACGGCACCGGCACCGCCGCCGTCAAGATCTGGATCAGCGACGACGGTGGGTGGCGGGGCGGGGCGCGCAGTTGGGCACCGGTCTAGCACCACCGGCGGGAGCTCAGCTGCAGGCTGGGCAGGGCGCTGGTCGAGCTGGTGCCCATATGCAGGAGCGCAGCGCACAGCGGGGCAGGCCCGGTGGTGCAGCATGCACACCAACCAGCAATGCACACCCGCCATTGGCAGGCTGCGCACTCCAGCTCGTCCCGCATGCTCCTTGCCCACCCGCCTGGCTGCCCCGCTCCTTACGGTCCCCTCCCATCACTCCGCATGTGCGCAGAGAGCGAGTCTGACCGGCAGCGGCGCGCAGAGTGGCGGCCGGGCATGTATGTGCGCGTGCACGGCCACATCTCCTCCTTTGGCAAGGCCCAGGAGGTGATCGCCTTCAACATCCGCCCGGTGGTGGACCACAACGAGGTGCGCGGGTGTGGGGGGGTTGGGCGGGGCCCCGGCAGCCAGGTGGTGCGATGCAGGCAGGGGGCAACCTGGGGATGGCGGCAATGCGACTGCTGGCCAGCGGCTCACGCATCCCATGCCTCGGCTTTGTGCGGAAACGAACGCAGCGCCATGCCCGACCTGCTTGCTCCTGCTTCCCCTTTGAGCCTGGGAGCTCGCAGCGCTGCGTGGCCCGCTGCGCTGGCCTGCCCCTCACGTGCTCTTCCCCCCGCTGCCGCCCTGCCTCCCCCGCAGATCACCTACCACTTCCTGCAGTGCATCTTCCAGCATGTGCACCTCACAAAGGGCGGCGGCGCGGCGCTGGGCGGCGCTGGCGCCGCGGCCCTGGGCGGCGTGAAGCAGGAGCAGGCGGGCGGCTTTGGCGGCGCCCCTGCCGGCGGCTTTGGTGGCGCACCAGCAGCAGGTGTGCTCCAGCAGCGGTGGTTGGCTGGGATGGGGCTTACCACACTGGCAGTTGGGATGCCCCACGCCACATGCAGGCGAAGCCCACTTCTGTCAACTGCCCGTAGTGACGCCTCTGCTGCTGCCTCGCCCCCCTGTGCGACCTGGGTTGATCGCATTGCGGCCTGGTTGCCTTTGTCTTGCTCATGCGCAACCCACCACCCTGCGCTGGCCCCACCTGCGGCTGAGACCAGCAGGGGCAGCCACGCATTCATGCAGCTCGCGCCTGTGCCCCCTTCTTCAATGTGTTGAGAGCCACGTGCACTCGACCGCCTCCCCCTCCCTGGCCGCCCCCTGCAGGCTACAACCCCAACCAGGGGCTGACGCCCATCCAGTCCGACCTCATGGCCTTCTTCAACGCGCCCGACGTCCAGAACGGCGATGCCGGCATCAGCATCGACGAGGTGGGGGAGCGCGCGGGGGCGGCTGGCATACGGTTCATCCCGAAAGGTGTGCAGGCCTGGGTGCACGTTGCTGGGCCGGTGGCGGTGGCACGCGAGCTGACCTGCCTGTCCTAGTGTGCAGGTGCTGGCGCGCTCCGGAGGACGGTACAGCTTGGTGCAGGTGCGCACTGCTTTGCCTTGGCAAGTCTGGATTGGGGGATGGAGGGGACCCGTACCCAGCAGGTGTTCCTGCTCCAGGGCGACAGACTGGTTGGCACTGTCGCAGCTCGAGTGGTGCTGCCCGCGCTCGGCGCCTCAATCGTGTCACTGCTCCCCTTGTGCTGCAGGTGCGGGAGGCCGTGGAGGCGCTGCAGAACGAGGGCCACATCTACTCCACCATCGACGAGAACCACTTCAAGAGCTGCGCCTGCTGAGCGCGTTGCCAGCCACAGTTTGGACTTCCGCTCAATGTTGCAGCCAGCCCTGCGCTTTTCCCTCCGCTCGCGGGCCTGCTGCTGGCATGTGTCTGCCCATGAGAAGCAATCGCCTTGGAGTGATCACTCCTCAGCCTGCCATAATCTGTCCTCTGCCAGTTTTCATTGCCCCCGCTCCTGCCAGACGAATCAATGCAACACCACTTTGTTTGGGTGATTCAAAGGCTGCAGTCTCATGCGTAGAGTGTGGCAGAGCGGGAGAGCGCAGCAGACAAGAATGCCCAAGAGAGGGAAGCAGTGATGCACAAGAGGAGAGAGAGGGACAGGCAAGCATAGTGGGCAGCCCACCCAGCGCGCACCCATGCGCAGCCCCTGGGCAGGCAACACGGTGCCGTTTGGCAGCCAAAGCCGTCAGGCTGCCTCAGAAGCGGTCTTTCCGCTTGCGCCCCGTGTACTTGCTGTCTGGCTTGATATTTGTATAGCCGCGCGTCCGCTGCTGCTGCTTCTTGCGCACAATCCAATCACGCCGTGAATCCTGGGTTGCACATGGAAGGGCAGAGGTGCAGTTTGCAAGTTCAGTACCAAACGGGCAGGAGACCCAAAAGCGCGCGCGGATGCGCCAATAACGAGCCGGCATTGCAGCACTCCCAATGACCAGGGAAGACAAAGTGGTGGCATCGGTGTGCACATTGCATGAATGCAACGGACTGGCAGGCATGCAGCCAGCCCGTCTGGCCCCTCACCTTGTCGCCATGCCCGTGTTTCCGTCGCTTGGTCTTGCGGTGCCCAACATACACCTCCTCTTCCTCCTCGTCCTCTGGTTCTCCGCCGTCCATGCCGCGTGCCTGGGGCAGAGCCGCTGTGCCGCCGACCATGAGCACCAGAAAGTACTTCTTGGCGCGGGTGCTGCACCAGGTAGATAAGACAATTGAATTGAGAAAGCAGACTGGTGCAAAAAGAAAGAAAAAGAGTTACGAATGGTTCGACTCAATCCCTGGCGGACGAAGCCAGCCTGGGAGCGGTCTTCGGATGATGCGCAGATGGCAACGCCATCCGTCAGCAATCATGTCCTCGCGCTCAAGAATCGAACCTGCGTCTCATCATCATCTCTTGAGGAGCTTGTCTACTTTGAAGAACAAAGCAGAGGTGTACGAACTATATCAGAGACCCTGTCTAAGCATAGTCGTGCACATTCTGAATTTGCATTCGGCTATACCCTCTGAAGTGACTTGGATTACGTAATCCTTTGGGCGCTC
>KQ482061.1:1153015-1171865 GCA_001430745.1 Auxenochlorella pyrenoidosa | reverse complement strand
GTAACCTGATGCATCAATCCGACGTGACCCAGCCGCCTTACCACTTTGCGCTGCCTGCCCAGCTCCCTGACCCTTCTGCAGCTGTGGTGTGTGCATGCTTTCATTCTTGATTGCCTGCACACCCCCGCCACGTGTAGTGGCGCAGCCTGTGTAACCCCCCAAAGCAAAGCAAGTAATCCTTTGGGCGCCACTTTTTTTAGCACAAAACTCGCTTTCCCTCGCTGTTTTTGCGACACAGCCGGCTGGAATCACCTCCGGAAGCTGCAAAAAGTTATCGCCCGGGCGACAGAGACCTACATGCCTGGCCGTTCAAGCGGCGCAGTGCCCTTCATGCTTGGCTTTTGCCTTGCGGTTCTCCCAACGGCCCCCTAGAGATGTTTTCTGCAGTGCCCGGCAGTTCTGACAGGATCTCCCAGGATTCTGTCAGCCAGACCCAGGGAGCCGGCACCTGGCGGCCACTACGCCATGCCACCACAAGCGCTGCAGCAGGTTGCCGACCCCCGAGTCGCCGGCTTACCACCTGGCAGCTAAACAACAAGCTGCCAGGTGTAGAGCCTGAGAAAAGAGCAGCCAGGCCCCAGGGGCCGCCCACCTGTGTGGGTAGTCCACCACCAGGCCGCCGCTGAACCCGGCGCGCATCGCGGCGTTCGTCATCATCGCCGCCTGCTCCGTGTTGGCGGGGTAGACCTGCGGGGGAGGAGGAGTGCGGCGTGGGTGCTGCGCAGTCGCAACACTGGTGCTTGGTGGCATGATCCATCACAACGAAACAACAGCGCACGGCGGCATGCAGAGGTTCTTAATGGAACAATAGCCGGACGCACAGTCCGAAGTGTACGGCATGCTCGGGCTGCTTTTGGGCTGCGGCACAAGCCAGCAAACCCCGGGCCATGCCCCAAGGCAGGAGGCGCGTGCTTGCGCTGCAGGGCGCAGCCCCGGCCTGCCCCGGCCGCCGCGGACCTGCAGCACTGCTCGCGCGCCCTTGGCCAGGCATGCATAAAGCGTCTCGAAGAAGCGGCGGAGCCGCTTGCGCGGGTCGTTGGCGCTGGTGTCCTGCGCGCAGATGAGATGCGTTCGCGAGGGAAGGCGCGTCACCCAGCGCTGCAAGTGGACAAGTGGCGCAAGCGCCTGCGCTGCGCCCCCGTCCTGGTGCTATGCCGGTGCGGGACAGCCGGGAGGGGTGCGTGTGGTTGGGCAAGCTGCAATGGTTCGTTTGGGCTGCCCCTGGGCCCTGCCATACTTGAAAATTCAGATACGTTTTCGAAGAGTCAAAACACCTTAGCGGGCAGCCCAGCCTCAACAGGACAGCCCGCCCCCAGCACAGGGCAGGCCCGCTGTTCTCCATCCGGCACTGCCGTGCAAACTGGGGCGGCACCGCGACCCATCGCTGGCTCCCAAGCGCCCAGGTGCCCTGCAGCAGGCGGCCGCTGGCCTCACCGCATTGCACAGCCACTGCACAGCAGAGATGGAGATGGCGCCGTCGACCATGCCGGGTCGGATGGGCAGGCCGTGCCCCAGGTCATGCAGGCACAGGTCACCCTCCACCTCCCGCTCAGCCGCCACATCCAGCATCGCCTTGCTGATGTCCAGGCCCTGGTGCAGGGCACAGCGGAGTGGTAGGGGCCGTGATCGGGCTGGGTGTGCACGGGTGGGGGCGGAGGTGAGCGGGAGCGCACGGGGCACGCTGCGCAGCTTGCGGCATGATTGCCTGCCTGGCCTGCGGGCCTCAGCAGCTTTTTCACATCCCCAACAGCCATCCCAGAGCCGGCTTGCGCGTCCGTGCTCACCAGCCAGATGTGCCCGCGCTCCGTGAGCGCCTCGCCGCTCAGGCCAGACCCGCACCCCAGGTCGAGCAGCAGCTTGGGCTCGCCGTCGTCCGGCAGCGCTAGCAGCTCGAGAGCACGCTCCGTCAGCTGTGTCTGAATGGCCACCATGCGGCTGTTCTCTGTGTACTTGCGCGCCTCGTCCTCATTGTAGAAAATCTCTGGAGGTGCGCTGATTTCTGGGCGGTCGTTGCGCCCCATAGCTTCTGGAAAGCTGTATGAAGATGTTCAACAGCGCTCAAGAGGAAACCGACAGCAAGACTGGCAGCGGCAATCCCTAGCAGCCTTTGGGGCGGCGCATGCAGTCAGCAAGTGTAAGTCAAGTGTATGAAAGCTTGTTGGTACAGCGCAAGCGGCCGGCGGGCCGCCAATTGGGCGAGTGCACATGCATGCAGGCGGCGCCACAGTGGCAGCAGCGGCAGCGCTTGGTGGTGCCAGCAGCATGTCGGATGTCGGCGGCAGCGGCCGCCCAATCCAGTCAGCAGCGAGACCTTGAGGGTTGCTGCCGTTCACCAGGAGGCTGAGTATAGCCTGTTTGCTACTTCCCCTAGCAACTTCCCGTCCACTTTGCTTTGCTTTGGGGGGTAACACAGGCTGCGCCACTACACGTGGCGGGGGTGTGCAGACAATCAAAGCATGCACACACCACAGCTGCAGAAGGGTCAGGGAACTGGGCAGGCAGTGCAAAGTGGTAAGGCGGCCTTCCCGTCCACTGCCGGTCGACAACACCCCGGGGGGGACCATCCATAACACGGCTGCACAGGTCGAGGTGCAATTGTCCATGACAAAGAAAGAACTCTTGCGTGATGCTGTCGTTGGTTGGGGCTCCAGTCCGTTACCACAAAGTGCCTATGTGAGTGCGTGCACGTGCAGCAAGAGGGTGCTGAGCGCCGGCGCAAGCCGCGCCTCCAGCTCCCACCACGCCCCCTCCTGGGCCGCCACCAGGGTGGTGTCAAACAGCTCCTGCTGCTGCTCCAGAGTGTACCCAACCCATGCCTCCACCACCGCCTGCCACAGGGCAGAGGCAGGGGTGAGGTCAGCCGGCATAGAAACTGTGGTAGGCTGTGCCGGGCATTTGCGGGTCACAAGAGTGGTGGGTGGCCAGGCGCCTGCAGGGCAACAGGGCGGGCGCGGCCCTCACCTTGAGCGTCGCGCCGCCGCAGCCCACCGAGGCAAGCAGCTGCAGCGGGCGCAGCGGGCAAGGGCCTGCAGGGTCCTCAGCCGCCTGGGCAAAGGCGAGCTCCGCCTGCTTCAGCTTGCGCTGCACCGCTGCCTCGGCCCGCTGCGCCAGGCTGCCACCCCTGCCAACTGTTTGCTGTGGGGCAGCCGACGCAGCCGCTGTAGCGCTGGGTCCTGACAGCTTCTGCTGCCCTTGTTGCTGCTGCGACTGCTGCTGCTGATCCAGGCCCTGTGTCGGCGTTTCCTGCGACTCCTGCTTCAGTTGAGGCGCTCGTAGTGCCATGTGCGTCCCCTGCGAGTGCTGCTGCTGCTGCTGCTGCGCCACCTGTCTTGGTGCATGCTCCCGCTCCTGCAGCTGGTGCTCGTCTGGGGCTGCCTGCCGCTGTTGCAGCCCTGTGGGCTCAGCGGCGCCTTCCGCCTGCTGCTGCCATGGCAGCGGTGAAGGCCCCTCCACGGCAGGGCTGGAGAGCGCGCCTCCTGCGGGCGGCATCAGCCGCAGCCGCCCGTTGTCCCAGTTCTGTGTGTACAGGCTCCACAGCAGCAACTCGTCCTTTGCCGACGGCTGGGCATGCCCCTGCTCAGACGCGCTTGAAAGAGGTGCCGACCGCGGCTCGCGCTGCAGTGCCGGCAGGGGCTCAGATGTTGCCCTGCAGCGCTTGGCAGGCCGAGGTTCTGCATCAGCACTCGCCGCGTCTGTTGCTGCTGCTGGCAAAACTGTTCCAGACGCTCGCTCCGCTGAGCTTGGCCCAGTGGAAGGGGGCTGCTTGCTTCACGCTTGAGGCTCGCAGGTGCCAGCTGCCGCCACGACGCCTTCCCACGCTGTGGCTGCAGCGGCTCTGCCTGCACCACAGCCTCCGTGGCCTGCAGCCAGCAAAGCGGCAGCACGCGCATCTGGCCCTGCAGCCACAGCCACGGCTGAAGCAGAGGGAGAGCCAAGCCGATGCACTGGGGGCCCGAGTACGCAGGACCTGCAGCGCCGCTGTGCCGCCGCCCGCGGCTGTGCACCCTCGCTTCCGAGAGCAACCTGCTGCGCCGACGGGTGACGCCCTTGTTCAGCAGCCGAGAAGAGCAGGCTGCCCCTCCTGCAGCCCCCGCCCACTCACAGCCTCGTCGAGGTCGGAATCATCCGGCAGCCCCTCCTCCTGCTCCCCTGCCCCATCGCCCGCAGCCGCCTCGCCCCTGCAGCCTGCAAAGCTGCCCGCACAAAATAAGATGGCAGGTACAGGCAGCGGGCGGCGCTGAGGGGCTGGAGGGAACAAACACAGCCAGAGGCAGTGCCTGCCTGCAGGTGGCGGCCCAGGCCCAAGCACACGGGCCATGTTGGCCGGGGGGTGCTCAGCAGCCCACCTGGCCGTCGGGATGAGCTTCACCAGCAGCCGGTCGCCCTGCCGCCTGAGCGCCACGGCGTCGCCGGGCTGCGCCCCGCTGTCCTCCACCCACGCCGCCAGCCCGTTCCCCTGTGCAGGCCAGAGCTCAGGCGTGGGTTGACAGGTAGAACACCAGGCGGGCAGGCAGGCAGGCAGGCAGGCAGGCAGGCAGGCAGGCAGGCAGGCAGGCGGGCGGGCGGGCAGGCAGGCGGGCAGGCAAATGTTCCACTCCAGACAAGCAGGCGGGTGTGCGGCTGTGGCTGCCCTCTCACCGACAGGTAGCATGTCCGCCCCTTGCGGCGCCGGTAGCCGATGCTGTAGGAGAAGCCCGTGGCCTCGCTGGCAACCTCCAGGAGCTCCACCGAGCCCACCGGGCCTGGGGCTCTGCCAGCCACCTGCTCAAACACTCCGGCTGCACGCAGCCAGGCCGGCCAGTTGCTGGCGGTGGGCACAGCAGCATCCGGGCTTGCAAGCAGGTGGGACAGCAGGAAGTGCAGGCCGGCCGAACGACTGTACTACGCCTAGACCACCTCGTAAAGACCAGGAAGCACTGGCCACGGATCCATGGGCTGCATCGGCTGCCCGTGAGGTGGGACGGAAGGAGCGGGGGGCCTCCAGAGGGCAACTCACCCGGCAGGCGCAGCTGAATTGGAGAGGCGGTGGCGCCGCATGCTGTCGCCGACAGCCGCGTGTGCCACCAGCCATCGCCTGCGTGCGCCCACCTGCTCCGCCTGCTGGCTCCCACCTTCACATGCTGTTCAGCGGAGCATTGGTCTGCTTGCCTTGCAGGCGCATCTGGGCTGCCTTGCTGTGAGACATCTTGGCCAGGACAGGCACCACCCGCTGAGGCTGGGGCTGCGGCTTGGGCAGCGAGGGCGGGCCTCTCGGCCTCGTCTGCAGGGGCCGGTCGGTCGCTTCGATCCACACTGGCAGGCTGCTTGCCAGTGTCTGCTGGGACGAGCCGCACGAGCACCCAGCTGCCCTGCCGCTTCATGGCGATGGCGTCGCCCACCTGCGCCCCGCTGTCGGCCACCCAGCACCGATACCCCTCGCCCTGCGGGGTGGGTAGCAAGTGGGGGGCCCAGCTCCGCCTTGCAAGGTGTTCCTGTGCATGGCACGGAGGCCAGCTCTGCGCAGGCCCTGAGCTGCCTGCCGCTGGCGGCAGAGCTACTTGAGCGCAAGCCAGCGAGGGCTTACCATAAGGTAACCCAAGCACAGGCATGATTGCACAAGCATGCCATGCCTTCTGCCCAGGCAGCGTGAAGGGCTGCGCCCTCACATTCAGACAGGCCGGGTTGTGTAGCACTCACGTTTAAGTGGGGCGAGCCGCGGACCGTAGAGCACTGCCAGCAGCGCATGGCGTACGAGCGCCGGCTGGATGTGTCTTGAACCTGCAGCAAACCCGGCCCGCCCCCAGTAAGCGCTTGGAGCACCTGTGCTGCACCAGGGGAGGCGGGGCAGTGCCGAGGTGTAGTGCTGGGTGGGGGCAACGGCGGGGCACGGGGGGTTGCAGGAGCTGCTGGCTATGTGGCACCCTGCGTGGATCCACAGAGCCCACACGGAAAAGTGCCACACCTCGGCTGCATGCCCAGCCAAAGGTGCAGGTGTGCGTGTGTGTGTGTGTGTGTGTGTGTGTGGAGCAAGCAGCCCCGCGCGCCTGGCAGATGGTATGAGGCGCCGCAGTGAGCGCAGCAGGCAGAGCTGCCGCTCCCAGCTCCCGCTGCGGTGCATCCTCGCCAGCTGCAGCAGCCCATCGGGCGGGAGGTCGCCCTCTGGCATCCGTTGCTGCGCCTGCTCGTGCGCCTCTAGCTGCTGTTGGTTGGCCCCCTGCTGCTGCTCCCGCTGCTGTTGGTTGGCCCCCTCCTGCTGCTCCCACTGCGCCTCCAGCTGCTGCTCCGCGCCGCTGGGGCTGGCGCAGGGGCCGCCCACCCCGGTGCTGCCGCCCAGGAACAGCACCGCCTCCTGGCGCAGGTCCATCTCTATCACCTCATCAGACCGCTCATACTCCAACACATGCCGGCCCGTCCTGCGCAGGCACGGCAGCAGGGGCGGCGCTGCTGCTGGCCCCCTGCCTGCCGCTTGCCTGCTGCCTGGCATGACCACGAGGGCCGTGGCGAGCAGAGGGCGCAGAACACAGGGTGCACGGCGCGGGGCCGGGCCACAGCCGTGGCCGCTCACACGCGGCAGGGCAGCGCCCAGGGGGACAGGCGGGCAGGCAGGCAGGCAGCTCACGTTCGGTCAAAACTGGCCACCCTGGCGGGGTACCAGGTGCAGTCGCCGGGCCAGAAGTGGGCCAGCCGGCGGCCAACTTGCACCGCGCCGGGGCGCAGGCACTGCAGCGCGTGCTGGGCCTGCTGCGCCGCGGCCACAGCATGCAGCTCCAGCGGCAGCGGCCAGCACGCTGGGTACAGACCTGCCGCCAACGGGCCGGGGCGTGGTGTAGAGGGGAGGAGGAATGTGCGGGTAGGGGCAGGGCGGGGTCAAGCACGGTGCAGCCAGGGCAGCTAGCTGCACCATAAGCACACGTGTGCATGGGGCGGGGATGCAGCCCAAACGGCAGCGCTCACCAGCGGCATGCAGGCGCAGGACGTTTGGCCCCCCCGGCCGGCCCGGTTGTCCGGACGGCCAGGCAGGGGGGGCAGAAACAAGTCTTCTTCCACGCTCTGCACGCTGACCCAGGTGCCAGCCGCAAAGGACAGCAAGCCTGCCAGGCGCTGCCACTCGTCTCTGCCATCCTGCAGGGAACTTGGCGGCAGCGGGCGGGAGTGCTTCAGCCACTGCAAGCGCAGCAGTTAGACGCACACAGAAGGCAGGGAGGGAGCCACATTGCAATTGCAGGGCGATCCATGCGGCAGCACATGATCGCAGTGCAGTGCCAGCAGCTGCTGCACCATGCACGACGCTCACAGAAAGATCGCCTAGCGCAGCGGCGCCCAACCGCTCAGTCAGCGCGGCTGCCAGCACTTCAAACGGAGCGCTCCCCGCCTGCTCAGCCGGCAGCAGCTCACGCCCCAGCAGGGTAGAGCAGTAGGCGGCAAAGCGGTGCAGGCGGGCCAGGCGCCTCCCTGCATCGTCCCCGCTGGCCCCGGCTCTGGCGTGGAGGGCGGTGTGGGGCGGCGTGCCCGGGGAAGTGGGGATCGCTGGCATTAGCTGCCCTGCCTGTTGCACTGCATTTCCAGCAGTTGCCGCTCTGGGCGCATTGCAGGCCCCCAGGTCGAATTCCAGGTGTTCTACACTGCTGGTAGGGCTAGACTTGTCAGCTGCGGTAGCGAGGGCAGCAGCAGTGGCGGGAAGGACGGCGGGAAGTGTCTCGCAGGGCAGCTGCGAGCTCGGATCAGCTCTGTCAGCGCTTTCTCCGACTGCCGCCTGGACAGGCTGCTGCATGTGTCCTGAGTTACGGCGAGCGCTCGCCGGAAGTGCGAGAGATAGTGAAGCGGTCGCACGGCGCCGACGGCAGAGTGTGTTTTTTAGCTCATGTTATTATTGGACGGTCTGAGATCTGAACGAATGGAGAACCCACGTCTGGTAGCTAGGGTTCTAGGGCTGTGCGGCCCAGAAATCGCCGGGCAGACTTAGTTGTTTCCCCTGGAAAGGCCCTCCTAGCTTTCAATACGCTCGTGCATGCATTTGCACGCGCAACAGATACAGCTGGCAGGAGATGCCCTTGCCTGCAAGCGCGATGCCGCTGCCGCCTGCCAGCTCGAAGCAGCCGCCGTGCCCATGCATGCTGGTTGAGAATGAAATAACACTCAAAGCCTACCAAGCTGGACTTGACACCAACTGGGCATGCCTTGAGTCAGCTTTGTGCTGGCCTCCGCAAGGGCCGCCCAGCTACGGGGGCCGGCGTGCCACAGAGTGTTCCCCACCGCAAAGCCATTTCAGCTGAGAGCTCTTTCCCCGGGGCTCTTTCCCAGGTGACCAGCCAGCAACAGGGACAGTTAAGAATTGCAGGTTGAAGGAGAGTCTGCTGAGAGGCAAAAAGCGCATCTAGTCTGGGACAGCCGTAGAGGTGCAGAACCACAGGATTCAGCCACATTTTGCAGCAAAAAATTCAGCATGGCCGTAACGATTCACACAAGATTCAAGGATTGAAGAGATCACAAATGGTCGTGGCAAATTGTCAGGCTGCCACGCTGCCCTCAAAAGCACATCCATTTCAGCAGCAACATTCCTGAGTCGGAAGGGGCAGGAGCTGCAGCGCTCACTTCCTAACGCACCGCCCATTGCGAGCTACGTAGCCCGGGGCGCGGCAGGCAGTGCACTGGTTGGGATTGGTCGGGCACTCGCCGCAGCGGGGGTCAACGCAGCGGAAGCAGGCCCCGGCCCCCAGGCTGGCCATGCCGGAGGCGCACTGCTGACAGCTCCTCAGGCTGGTGCAGCGAAGGCAACCGATCAGGCAGGGTGTGCACCGCGACCCGCCCGGCAGATTTGCCCTCCACACACCGCCATAGGGCGATTCTTGGATGCCTGCAGCACGAGGAGGCAGGGCATGAAGAGTGCGGGTGTCAGTGCCGCGCAGCAGGGCTACCTGCCTTCAAAAGCCCTGGCACACTGCGTGGCTGAGCCTGCTTGAGGCATTGCACGCTGCATGCTCAAAAGCGCCCTGCCAGAGATCACGCACATGAGCTGCGGTGGGGGGGGGGGGGGGGGGGGCTCTCCTCCCTTCTGCCTTAAGCCAGGTGTGGCCTGTACAGCTCGCATCGCTCAGCAGCAAGAGCGCCGTCGAGCTGCTCAGCCACCCGCACCACTCACACTGGGAGCACTTGCGCACATCGCCGTTGCAGGTGAAGCACAGCGGGTCGGAGCACTTGCTGCAGGATCCAGTCCTGTCCAGCCCGTTTGAGGTGCTGCAGGCGGTGCACCTGAGGTCCTGGCCGCAGGATAGGCAATTGGACCCGCCACTGCAGGCCTTGCAGGACCTGCCGAGGCTGCCTGCGCCCATGTCGCGGAACCCCAGGGCGCACTCCTTGCAGATGCGGCCTGCGGGGATGGTGCACGCAAACAGCATTTCGTGGCTGCCTTCATTGGGGGCTGGCTGGTCTGGATGGCTGGCGTCTTGCAGGCTTCCGCCTGTCAGTCTGCCGCATGGTGAGGCACCCCCCCGCCCCTACCCGAGGCATCGCAATACCGGCAGCCCTGGTTGGATTGCAGCGAGTTGCACTGCGGGGCGGGGCAAGCAGGGGAGGGAGCATGGCAGCAATGTGGTCACGCTCACTTCAAGGCGCGTAAACCAGCGCAACTCACAGTTCCTTCCCACAGCCGCCGTTCTGCCAGCACATCAGCACATCCGCCAGCTCGCTCACCGCATACATCTGGCCGGCATTATCTGCAGGACTGTCTCCCAGGCGCCTGCTCAACGCAGTTTTGCCAGGCAGCCGGGCCCGGGAGGCAGAAGGGGCAGTCGAAGCAGGGCCCAGGTCGACTACTGGGGCTGACCCGTTGGCTTTCAGCAGGGCCTGCACCAGCCAGGTCAGGTTCAAGCGCGTTACGAGAGGAAAGGATGCACGGTTGCGTGCCGGGTGCACATGCCGGCAAACCGCGGGCTTGAACATAGCGCACTGGCTTGCAGTTTGTATTCAGCTGTCAAGCATGTACGCATGTGCACCGCCCCGTGGGAGGCCCCTTCGCACCTGCACGTGAGCGTCGATCCACCCCCGCATGAACGCCACATCAGTGTACACGCTTGGATACCTGCGAGACAGCCCGGGGATGGGTGGGTGGGAGGCGTGAACACATAGACGGCTCGGGGCTGCACCGGACATGCTGAGCGGGCGCACACCGCTCGCATGCACCGGCCAGTGGGCAGCACGCGCAACACGGACGCGGCAGCTTGCACAGCCAGCGGCAGCACCTGCTGCGCCTCGCGCAGCCACCGGGAGCCCTCCGGGCACCCAGCCAGCCGCTGCAGCCTGCCCATGGGCGCACCGTGAGAAGCAGGTGGTCTCGCTGAAGGTTTCGCCCCAGGAGGTGAGGCCCACCACAGTGTCGTTGCCGATGCCTCCGGCATAGAACAGAGGGCCGCCAGAGTCGCCTGCGGGCAATAGCGTCGGCGGGAGTGGCGAGCAGGGTTGATGGGCCTGCTCTGCACCAAAGGTGCCCCCTGCGCACCCTCTTCTCCTTCCCAGACCGGCGTGCCAGGCATGCTGCCTCAGGCCTTGCATGGCCAGCACTGAGCTCACCGTAGCACGTGTCCTCGTACAGCGGGTGCTGCGTCAGGTTGGCTGCGGTTACAGAAACAGAGGCAAACACGCATGCAGTGAGGGAGGAAGGGGAGGGGCCAGCAGATGCAAGCTGGCACCAGTACACCAGAGGGCAGCCGGGCAACTGCCGGGCGGTTCTCCGCACCTGCACAAATCATGGAGTTGCGCAAAAAGTCTACACCCAGGTTGGCGCCTTCGAATTTGTCCTGGCAGGTAGCCGGGTCCAGCGCGTTCACAGTGGTCTGCGGGCGGCGATGCACAGGACCAAGCACACAGTTTGGCCGACCCGCAAGTACGCAAGCTCAGGATTGCGGGTGGTGCAAGGGTGCACGCGAGAACACCAACTGGCTTCTCCAAGCCTGCCATTCCCTGGTGGCACATGCTGTACTGCCACCCTTTTCGCGGCAGCGCACCTCTTGCAGGACGGGGGGCGGATTATAGTTGTCATCGAATACTCCCCAGCCTGCAACGGTCAGCACGGTGCCCTGCGGATAGGCCTGCTTCTTGGACGGGAAGCCTGCGGCACAGAGCGAGGATTGCAGGGGTTCAGGCAGTTGTTGTGTTGGATGCGCGCTGGCAAGCGCTTGCAGGATATCTGGCCGCGGGCAGGAATGCGGCGGCTGGCTCCACCCATCTGCGCTGGTGGCCCGCCACGATGCAGCTGTGTGCCTGGCTCGCTGGCGACAGATCGACCCCACATGCGCCACCGGGTCATGCAGGCCCAGTGGGCCGCCCCCCCCCCGCGGGGGCACCCCCAGCTCACTGTTGGCCGGCAGCAGAACCGGGGCCGCCGCCGCCGGGCGGTCCAGCAGCAGCAGGGCGATGTCGTTCTCCAGGGTGGCGGGGTTGAAGGCCTCGTGCACCACGGCCTGGACGGCGGCGCGCCGCTCGTACCTGCCGCCCCTGTACTCCCAGCCGCCGATCCTCACGTCGGGAAGGGACTGCTCCAGGTCGGCCCAAGCTGCATAGCTGTTCGTGACGCACTGCAGGGGCGGCAGTGTTGGGGTCTTGGTGACTGAACGGACCGACATGAGCCCACGCGCAAGGCCAGCGCTGCACGTGCAAGCCGGGGGTGCATGGGGCAAGCAGCACATGGCGGAAAGGGCGCCGGGCTTGCGCACGTGTGCAGCCGTCATCACCACCCTGGGGGCGATGAGGGACCCGGTGCAGAAATGGAAGTCCGACCCCTTAGCGCGCAGGCTGGCAATCCACTTGTACCGCCCCTTGGGCGCAGCGCGGCCGGACACAATCGCCGCCTGCACCTGGCTCAGGCTGCGCCTGCAGGGGCATTTCGCACAGGCGGTCGTGCTCATGCTGCGGGTGCATGCCCTAGCTGGCAGAGGACGGGCAGCAGAGGAAAGTGAGAGCCTGGCCGTCCACCTGGCGGACTGACTGCCGCTGCAGCTGCGGGCCGCCACCAGCAGGCAGACCGACCATTCGTGGGAGCCGGGGCACCCTGCTAACCGCACCCGGCTACCTCCGTCGCCGCTAGGGCCACTGCAAGGAGCAGCAGCCAGAGAGACGGCCGCATCACGGGGATGGAAACCGCCGGAGGAGCGGGCTTTCAACAACTGCCGGGCTGGTTGGTTAGAATGTCGAACCAAACATCTCGATCGTAGCTTGGCATTGGAGCAGCATGAGGCTTCGCTGCATCTCCCGACGCGTGGCCGGTCATGGCCGTACTGTCTCTGCTGCCCTCCCGGTGGTGATGCTAGCTTTGCCACAGTCTACACAAACAGAAGGTATTTTGTGCTGAATGGATCTCGGCCACCGGACGACCAGCTCCCTGCAGCTGGCCCCTGCCGCCGTCGGACGCCACTTGGCGCCTGGTGCAGGCGGAGGAGGCCATGGATGCTCCCACGGGGTTCACTCTTCAGACAATAAATGCCGAAGCCGCCTGCAATGGACTGATCTCAATAAGTGTGACGGTTCAGCCAAAACTTCATTGTCGCTGCTGTTTGCGCTGTTTCGCCTGCACTGCCTGGTCACCACGCGACGGCACGGTGCTGCACGCCTCCATCCTCCCACCAGGCACCAAACCCCCTGCTCCTGCTCTGCATGTGCAATTTTTGCTGGGCATCAGCTGCCCATGGACGAGGGCAGGCCGCTAGGGTGCATGGGCAGCCCACACGGAGGCCGGATTATGCAGGAGGGAGGGTGCCGTTGCTGCGGCTGGTTGGTTGATGAAGCCACTGTCAAGGGGGTCTTGGCAACGAGGGCGGCGTGGACCCTGGTTGTGCTGTCCTGCCCTGCAGGCTTGGCGGTCCCGCCCTCACTGGTTGCTTTGCTGGAGGGGGTGTGGCACAGCACCAGTGCTAGCAGCAGCAGGAGGGCCCCTCTGGCTGAGCGGCTGAGCAGGCAGCGCAACCAGCAGCACTTCCTCTCCCTCGCATAGATGATTGTTGGCGCAACTCAGCCTGGCAGCATTGTGTGTGTCAGCAGGACTGCAGTGCTGCCAGAGCCAGGGTGACAGCCGTGCAAATAATGAGCTGCCCCTTCCTTGCGAGTGCCCTGTACTTCATGAGATTTCTGTGGGTTTGTTGCAGAGAACAGACTAATGGATTCGTCACTCAACAACGCTAAGAACGAATGAGGGCGCAGCCAGCGCCCGGCACTGGCTGGCAGGGGGGCGTGCATTGACCAAGCATGGCATGGAGATGGCAACTCTTAACTGGAATGAAACGTGCGAGGCAATACGCTGTGCAGAGGCAGCTGCCAAATGGATTTTAATAGGAGCCGAGTCCAAGCATTAGGACGCGGGCAAACGCCTGGCGTGCAGCGGCCGTCACTCGAGCGCCCCGCTGCTGGCAGCGCGCCTTGAGGGCCGCCGCGCGCGAGCGGCAGTCTTGAATCGAGGCTACAAGTTTGGGGAGCGGCATAGAGGGGCCCATCTCTGCAAACGCGCCTGTCGAAAGGCCGGGAGATTGGCGGGCTTGACCGGAGGCCGGTGCACGGGCTTCCTAGGTGTGTAGATCCAATTTAAAAGGAAAGATGGTAAGTAGATCGCAACAGGGAGTAACTTGCCTGTGCACCCCGCCTGGTGGCGCCGCCTGGTGGCGCCGCCAGTTGGCGCTGCCGGAGTTGGTATTGCACCTGCTGGGCTTGCCGTTGCAGCTGTGAAACCCGTGCAAAGCGAGGAGCAACAGTATTGTGAACGTATAGACAGGGGGAGAGGCGGTGCAAGAGGGAAGCACAGTGTGGCGCTGTGCCGGCAGGCTAGGACTGGTCTCTGCTGTCACTGCCAGCTCTGCGCGTGAGCAAGACACTATGGGTGTTGGCTGGCGTCGCTTCACGGAGCGGATCCATCAGGGAGCTCCGCTCCAGAGCAGCGGAGGCCTGCAGCCGACGTCAAATGCACGCTGCAGGTGGGCAGGCTTGGAGAGGGCTGCACACAGCCTGAGGTGCCTGCCCTGGGTGACTGCTCGACCGCTCCGCCGCCTGCCGCCTGCCTCCCATAGGTGCCCGCTGCACTCCACTCTCACAGCCTGCGGCACTTCCTTTGTTCAGGACCCAGCCTGATCGGCTCAAAGAAGTGGCTTATATCTCTCAATCGCCCGCTGCCTGGCCACCCCGCAGCACCATGCTGCAGGAGGCGACCACCTTCACCTCCCAGCTGCGGCGCTGCGAGAAGGCCATCCGCAACATGGCCGCCGCCAACGCAGAGGCCGGCAGCACCATCAAGCTCGTGATGAGCGCGCCGCTGCCAGTGCGGTGGGAGGAGACGGCTGCGGGAGCGGGTGGCGCCACAGCAGCGCCAATTCCGATCGGCGGTCCCAGCTTCAGCGGCGAGGTGCGAGCAAAAAGGGAGTTGGGTGCACTGCACCTGGCGGCGCGCATCTGGCTGGCCCGGCAGCCTTTTACATGGCGCCGTCTCTCCATGCCTCCGGCCTGCACCAATCGATTTCCTGCTGTTCTGATGCGGTGAGCTTCTTCCCGTTGCAGGTGATTGCACGCTCGTTCACGGATGCGGGGCACAAGGTGGAGACCGAGGTGCTGGCGCCCCTGGCCCGCTGGCAGGAGGTGTACACACAGCTCCGGGTGAGCAACCTGCCTGGGCTTGAAAGGCCGGGCAGGCAGCCTGCCAAAGATGAAGGGGCACCTGCGCACCTGCCAGGGTTGCACCCGCCCAACCTGACGTCCCTCCACCAGCGTGCCTGCCTGCCTGCCTCGCAGGCTCGTTTTCAGGAGGTGGAGGCAACCAGGCTGGAGGTGGACAGCCGGCGCCGCACCGTGGCCGACCTGTCTCGCCGGATGGACACAATGCGGGCGCGGCTGGGCAAGGGCGGGGATGCCAAGATGGAGACAGCCCTGGAGGCAACCATCAAGCGGCTGCAGCACAAGGAGGGCAAGCTGCAGGGTGGGTTGGGCGCCTGGTGCGCGGCTGCAGGCAGGCTGCCCGCCCTTGGGCATGCATGCACGTCTGTGGGTCGGGCATTGAGAGCTCCGAGGTATGCTGCTGCAGCAGCAGTGCAGGGCCGCCCCTGCAGCACCCCTGCGCTCAGCCAGGTGCGCAGCCCGGCCGACCTGCACTGAGCCATGTGGCACGTTGCCTGCCCCCATGCACCTCAGGGCATGAGCCAACCACCTTTCCTGGCTCCCAACTGCAGCGGCCACCCAGTCGTTCATGGAGCGGGAGGGGCTGCTGCACCGTGACCTGTCCACCCTGATCAGCGATGCGGCCTGGCTGCGGCACTATGGTGGGGCGCAGCTTCGGGAGCTGGCTTGTTTTGGAGAGGCGCCAGCACCTGCTGGCTTGCGGGGAGGCTGCAGTGCAGTGGCCGTGCTGCAAAAGTCGCGCCTTGCCCGCGCATGCCCAGTTTTGCCCCAGCCTGAGCAACATTCCTGTCCTGGCGTGCCGCCCCCTGGGTTGTCTGCAGTGGCAGCAGCGTTCCGCCTGGAGGGATCGGCCCTGTTGACCGCGGCAGAGGCGTTTGGCCCGCTGCCTGGCGGCGCCTTCCCGCCGCCTGCCAGCAGGATGGCAGTGACCGCCGGTGCAGCCCCGGCCACGCCACCCATGGCAGGCGGACATGCCGAGGCCGCAGTGTCCGCCGCTGCGCAGCGCGCTGCCGGCTACGAGCGAGTGGAGGGGCCTGAGGGTGCAGCAGCTGCCGGCCCTGGCCAGAGGGTGGTGGCTGCCCACCGGCGTGATAGCTCTGGTGGGCTGTACCCGGGCACTCCGGCGGCGCAGCCGCCCGTGCCCCCCATGGCGCGTTTTCCAGTTACAGAGAGCCAGCACGGCGAGGGTGTGGGGTTCAGTGCCAAGGTTTGAGGGGCAGCGGCGTGTAGGTGGCACCAGCAGCATGGCGACCTGAGCCTTTGTGTATGCATTATGTGCCCTGGTTCTTTGCCCTTGCATGCACTGTGAAGTCTGCCTGATGAATAGCCCTCATGAATAGCCAGGCCATGCCAACGCGGTGGCAGTTGAAGAGCACGGCATCCCTGCACTTCCATGCAAGACCATGCCCCTGGTGGCCCCGCACGCCACCCGTTCTGTGCACATTCCCTACACTTACGCCCTGCCGCTGTACCGGGCCCATCAATTAACGTCACACTGGACGATGTGCTCAATGAAGCACAGTGCAGAACTGCCAAGTTGCTGGAATGCTGTTCTGCCGCAGATGGCAGGCGGCACGGCGAACGAGTTCCACTGCTTCCCGGCACAAGACTGTGGTGGGCAGCAGGCAGTGCTGGGAGGTATCTGGTCCTCCCAGGTCTCATGGGGAATGATGCCCTTGCATCTCAGCAAGCCGTTACATGAGCCTCCGTCAGCTCCCCGTACCACGACACCACTGTGCTGGCAATGCGTGGTGCGGCAAGGGTTTGGCCAGCCAATTTGCCCGCTGTGGCCACTGCTGTGCTCACAACACTCAATTGGGGCATTCTTCTGGGAGTAAGGGGCAGCAGGAGTGCTCAATTGGTCACAAGCGCAGGCCGTCAGACGGGTGCGCGCGGCTGCACCACCTTCCCGCTCGAGCGCGCTCGGCCATCTGGCGCGGCATACAAGACATGGGCACCATGCCTCCTGTCCCGACCAAAAGCTCCACCTTTCGAGTGTCCACGAGCAACCCTCTCTAGCCTAAGCGCCTCACCGTGATCGAAGACACCCGACAGAACCAAGAAGCACGGAACCGCGCAGCACAGCAAACATGGGCGCAGGCTGGCGTAGATGGAAGGAGAAGGTCCGTGAGAGCATGCCGGGCACTCACGCGGACCTCACTAGCAACGCAAGGTGAGGCCGCGTCATGGGCTGCTCAGAGCCGCAGGGCGCGACCCGCGGCCCCGGCCAAAGCGAGAGAGCAAGCACATTCAGGCTCCTTGCCCCAGCGCAGCCTGCTGCAAGGTGCTGCCGCCTCCCTGAGCAAGTGGCACTGGGTGTGGCGCGCGGCTGGCTGGGCGCCAGGACTTGCTTGCCTCACTGTGGGCAGCTGGTGCTGCACTGCTGCTGGGTTGACCAGCGAGGGTTGGATTTTTGAGCATGTGGTGTGGCTGTGCGCGACGCCGCTGCGCATCCTTGCGACCTGACGCAGCCGAGGGCGCGCAGGGTGCAGCGCACCGTGCCCGCCGGAGCGCCCGGCTTCCTGCCCAGTTGCGCCCCACCTTCCAACAACCTTCTGCCCCTGCTGCAAGCGCGGGCCACAAACCATGCTGGCCGCCGCTCCCATGCAAGGCTGCAGCCTCTTCGGGAGCCTGCGTTGCGGCAGCTTTCTCACCCCGCCCCCCTGCTCGCTCCTCCCCCGCCCTGCCTTCCCCGTCCCGGCAGGAATAAGGCCATGATGAAGACGGCCACCGACTTTGCGGCGCAAGTGAAGAAGTGCGAGAAGGCGATCCGCGCGGCGCACGGCGCCAACGCCGAGCTGCTGTCCACCACCAAGGCCACCATGGCGCTGCCGCTGCCGCAGACGTACGAGGACAGCAACGGCGGGGCGGGCGGCGCGGCGGCGGTGGCGCTGCACCAGGTGCGGGCCGCACCCGCCCGGCTGCACAGCGCATGGGGGCTTGTGGGCCGCAGTGCGTGGCCTGGGCAGGATGCACGTGTGCAGGCGTGTACGCCGGGCCAGTGCGGCCGCAGACGTGCCAGGACAGCGAGCCGGGGCACGCCTGCACATGCTGGCCGCTTCTGTGCCGTGCGTGGCCGTGCGTGTGCAGAGCAGTGAGCCAGGCCGTAGCGGGGAAAGCAGGGGAAACGCGCTGCACTTCCCAGGGGCATCAGCGATGTGGCCAACAGCCCTGCCAAGCCGGGCGCAAGGAGCACACCGCTGCCCAGGCCGGCGGGTTGAGCCGCCCCCCCCCCTCCCCCCCCCCCTGCATGGCTCGCAGGTGGGCGGCCCCCACTTCAAGGCCGAGTCGATCAGCCGCATGGGCAACGAGTCGGGGCACAAGCTGGAGACCGAGGTGCTGGCGCCCCTCACCCGCTGGCAGGACGTGCACCTGCAGCTGGCGGTGAGCGCCGCGCCTGCCACGCCCCGCTTGCGTTGGTGCCCGCCTGTTCAGCACAGTGCAGCATCCGCATTCCATGCTACGTACTGGGATAGCAATGGGCCGCGCACCTTTCCCTGCCAGGGGCCCTTGACCCCCCACCCCCACCCACCCCCACCCACCCACCCACCCCACCCCACCCCGCACCCCACCTGCAGGCCCGGTTCAAGGAGCTGGAGAACACGCGGCTGGAGCTGGACTCGCGGCGGCGCACCGTCACCGAGATGTCCAACAAGTGAGGCCGCCGCCCGCGGCCCGCCGCCCAGCTGCCGCCGCCTTGCCAGCCTGCCGCCGCCGTCAGCTCCGCCGCGGCGTGCCGCGCCCCAGCCGTGCACCAGATCACAGGGCAGGCGGCAGCTCACTGCTGGCGGCCCCGATCAAAGGGCGCAGCCGCGCCCCTGCCAGGCCGAACAGATGTGCACCAAGCCGGCAAGGCATGGCGCGCACCCACCGCCGAGCTCTCTGCCCCCCTGCCCCCCCGCCCGCAGGGTGAGCCAGATGCGTGCCAAGCTGGGCGCCTCTGGCGGCGGCGTCAAGACCGAGGCCAAGCTGGACAGCACCATCCGCATGCTGAGCCACAAGGAGGCCAAGCTCAAGGGTGAGGGCCGCGGGGGCATGCCGGCCGGGGCAGCGGGCTGCCCGGGGCAGAGGGCCGCCTGGGGCAGCGGGCCGCCCAGGTGCGACCACCCAGCCGCCCTCTGCCTACTGCCCAGCAGCATCTCAGACGAGCCGTGGGATGCGCCTTGCCACCCCACCCACCCATGTCGCCTCAACACCGTGCCCCCCCCACCCCCAACCCCCCACCCCC
>KQ482061.1:1135706-1147850 GCA_001430745.1 Auxenochlorella pyrenoidosa | reverse complement strand
AGCGGCGGCGTGATGGACGGCAAGCTGATGGACTACCTGGAGGTGAAGAAGCTGGAGAAGATGCCCACCAAGCTGGAGCTGATTGCCACCATTGCGCGCCTCATCAACCAGGTGCCCACCAAGGTGGCCCGCGGCATCAACCAGGTGCCCACCAAGCTGGCCTACGGCGTCAAGGCGCTGGCCGACGGCGACGACAACAAGGAGCTCAAGGTGTGTGTGTGTGGGGGGGGGGCGGCGGCGGGGCTCGCGTGCGCAGAGGCTGGCTTGAGTCGGCCCGGGGAGCGGCGGCGGCTGGGCTGGGAGGCTATGGCACGCGTACCCGGCACGGGGCGCACCCGCTGCCACTGGTGCCCAGCACGGCAACCGAATTAATCGTGGCGAGAGTGGATGCGCACGGCACGGGAATACCAGCTGCTGACAGACACACCCGCCGCCGCCTGCAGGTCTCCGACGTCTTCCCCAAGCCCGAGTCTGCGTGAAGTGGCTGGCACACGCAGCCAGCGCCAGGTCAGCATGGATACGCATGCTGAGCCTGAGCGGCACCTGTGCACCGCTGCCACACGCCCCTTTGCTTCCTCTGCTAACATTTCTGCCAGCTCCCTCTCTCCCTTCCCCCTAGCCTTGCCCTGCCACCACCTCCTAAACCTCTGCCTGTCGTGGTCCCTTGGGCAACGTGTAATGCGCCCTCTGCTTCGGCAAGCAGCTCACAGGCTGTGATTGTCAGGGGTGGTGCGGCTGGCTGGGCAGAGAGGCAGATTGTGGGGCTGGAGTGCAGAGCTGAGCGGTGAACAAGCAAGCAGATGGATATAAGAAGAACAAACATAGACAACACAGTAGGGCGGAAGAATCACATTAGGGTGGAAGAATCACATTGCCAAAGGCGGTTTGAAGAACTTTAACTGCTAAACGAAAACCAATTGTAGAAGAGCAGTTCTACCAGACTGGCTGCGTAGTTCACAGTGCCGGGGACTGCCAGAAGGGAGCGGGCTGCGCAAGCAGCCAGTCAGCCTCATTCGTTGATGCGGCCTAGGCCCTCCGTCTCGGATTGCAGCAGCGACTGCTGAGAGAGGCGCGAGCGCATGCCTGCGCCCTGCGGCTCGGCAGCCCACCCACCCCCGCTGCCGACAGCAGGATGCGGGATGCTGCGCCGGCCATGGTGACTGCTGCCCTCCCGACTGCCTGCCTCACCAGCGCCGCACCCCGCATGCGCTGCAGCCCCGGTCGCCAGCGCAGCAGCAGAGGCGGGGTCGGGCGCAGCGGGCGATGGATCTGCAAAGCTGGCCGCCCGGGACAGCCGGGAAGGCTGCCGCCGTAGCTGGTGCGAGAAGCTGGAAGCGGTGGCATCTACAGCCCCCGACGCTGCTCCGTGGTGCGCCCAGTCATAGGGAGAAAAGACGGGGTTGCTCATGGCATGCAGCTCGCTTGGCGGGCGTCGCGGAGGCGGCGCCGTGCCTGCCTGAGGCGGCGGGCTGAGTGAGTCGGAAGTGCGGCGCGAGCCAGCGGGGGTGCCCCCCGGCGAGATGCCCAGCTGGCTCCAAGTGAAGGCTCGGGCCTCTGGAGGCTGGCAGGGCACCGCGCCCTTCTGCGACTCTAGGTCAAAAGCCGCACGCTTGTCGTGCCCTGTACCGCTAGCAGCAGGCCCGCAGGTCAGCACGTCAGCAGCACCAATGCTGCTGCTGCTGGCCTCTGCCTCCCTAGTGGCAGAGCGAGAGCGGCTCCAGGCACGCACAAGCTCACGCACTGTGGGCCAGCGCTGCAGTGGCGGTGCGCAAGGTGCTCTGCCAGGCTCGCTGCCTCGGGGTGCCCACCCGCTGCCTGCTGCAGTGTTCGTTGCCACGCTGCCATCCCGCACGGTGCCAGAGGGGCTTGTCGAGGGCTGCCGTGGCCTGGGTGGCCGCGGTGGCAACTGGAGCTGCGGCTGCTGGACCTGCTGCTGTGGTTCGTGCGACTGCGGCGAAGTATACGACAGCTCGCTGGCATGGCTCCATGGCGATGGTGCAGCGACCATGGCCAGGTGGGCAGCGGCAGCTGCAGGCGAACGCGGTGAGCGGAGCGCAGCCACCTCTTCGGGCGCCAACGTGGGTGGCAGATAGGTGGGAGGCACCGTCTGTCCCCAGCCAGCAGTCCCCGCCAGGGGTCGGGCCACAATGGCAGGGTTGGTGGCTGCTGCACGGTACAGCTGTGCTGCAAGGGTGAGCACAGCGGCACGCTCCGCCTGGGCGCCCTCGCCGATGCCGCAGCAGCCCAGCCGCACACGCTGCCGCATCTTGTGTACCACAAAAGCCAGGAACAGCACTGTGCCTGCCACTGCACACAGCAGGGATTGCAGCGATGTTTGTTACAAGCGGCGGGAAGCGAGCACAGGGCGCCGAGGCGGTCAAGCATGTTGGGCATGCTTGGCGGTGCCAGTGTCGCGCACCGATGCAGGAGAGCGCAATGATCCGCGTAGACTCTGGAGATGTCGTGACGGCCGCCGCAGCAACCAGCGGTGTTGCCATAGCTGAACCGCCCGCCCACCAGCCCTGGGGCGCCTGGAGATTACGGCCGCCGTATAGCCCAGCGGTCTTTGGAATATATTGTGTTCATAAATATTAGCGAGGAGCTCTCAACAAGGCGACAACAAGCACATCGCCAGCACGCTCGACAGCATGTCTTGTTGCTGGGAGACAGGCCTCCAGCTTTACCCGATCGTCCTTTCAAGGGAGCAAAGTACCATCAATAAGCGCCTGAACCCCTGAGGACCAAACTCTGTGCTGCAAGCCGCAGGCGCCACCCTGCGCGCTTTGCAGCAGTACGGGGCATCAACAACGCATCTGGGGGCGCCACTCGATTGACTGCCGCACCACCCAGCCTTGCACGGTTGCGGCACCTGCCGCCGCCAGTGCCGCCACCACTGCCGCTTGAACAGGCGCAGCTTTTGAAGCCATGGAGAACTACACCAAGGGCGTGGTGCTGGGCGTGGGCACGTTCGGCAAGGTGCTCATGGCCACGCACAAGGAGGTGGGTGCTTGGTGCCGCCCACGATGCGCTTCCCGCCTCTGCCAACCGCCTCAGGGCAGCCCGGGCGCTGCCGTTCGCCACACCGCCTCGCCTTTCCCCTGCCTCGAGCCTCCCTGCCCCGCACTGCCGCAGACGGGCGAGGTGGTGGCCATCAAGAAGATCCAGGTCGGGGAGAAGGGCGAGGGCGTGAACGTCACCGCCCTGCGCGAGGTCAAGCTGCTGCGGGAGCTGCGCTCGCCCCACCTGGTCCGCCTGCTGGAGGTGCTGCCCCAGAAGAAGGGCATCAACCTGGTGGGCTGCTGCGTGGCGCTGCTGGGGCGGACAGCCGCAGGCGCTTGTGTTTGCGGCTGGCGCCGGTGCTTTGATTCCGATTGATTGCGGGGCCATTGCCAGGGAGGCGAGCGGCAGTTGCCTGGGCTGGCAGGCTTGGCAGTCGATGAGTGTACTCCATCGATACGACAGCCTCCCCCCAGCACCTGTGCCTGTTTTTTCTGCCGCGTGCCCCGCAGGTCATGGAGTACTGCGCCAGCGACCTGGAGCACATCATCAAGGACCGGTCCTGCCTGCTGAGCGCGGGGGACATTAAGGCGTACATGCAGGTGGGGGCGGCGGCGAGGCAAGCAGTCGCGGCGCCACAGGCGCGTGCGAATGCGCCCACCAGCTGCGCACAGCGCGCGGCGCTGGGGCGACACGGACGCAGCTGGTGCGCGGCATGCCCACGCCCTGCTCCCGGCTGCCATCCTGCATCGACACCCAACCACCTCGCCCGGCCCCGCGCAGATGATCCTGCGCGGCCTGGAGTTTTGCCACAGCCACTGGGTGGTGCACCGCGACATCAAGCCCAACAACTTCCTGGTCACGGCCAGCGGGGAGCTGAAGCTGGTGAGGGGTGGGCCTGGGCGCGCCCTGCTGCGCGTCGCCACGCTGCGCAGTCGTCCACAGGGGGAGCAGGCCAGCAGCCTACTGCACTGTACGAATGCTGCCGACATGGGAGAGGGTGGGGGGGGGGCTGACTTCAGCAAAGTCCACCAGCTGGGCCTCTGCAGTGCTGCCACGCGCACCGTCTGTCTGCGCGATTCGACCAACCCTGTTGTGCCTCTTCCCCCTTGCAGGCGGACTTTGGCCTGGCACGTATGTATGGCAGCCCCGACCGGCGGTACACCAACCAGGCAAGCAGCCGCCGCCCGCCCCCACCAAGGCCGGCCCTTTAGCCTGGGCCCCAGCTCGCTGTCTTGCCATGCCCTGCGGCCTGACCCTCGGCCTCGGCCTGCCATCGTCCTTGCATGCCACAGCATCCTGGCCAGGCACCCCCAGCGCACCCCACCCTTAGCTCACCTGCAGGTGTTTGCCCGCTGGTACCGCCCACCCGAGCTGCTGTACGGCTCCACCTGCTACGGCCCCGGGGTGGACATGTGGGCCGCCGGCTGCATCTTTGCAGAGCTGCTGCTGCGCAGGCCCTGGTTTGTGGGCGACTCGGGTGAGACGCCCCCGCCGGCTGCCTCCCGAACATGAGCACCAGCAAGGCTGTCCTTGTCTGCTACCCAAGTCCTGGGTCGCTGGGACGGCGCAGGCAAGCCCCAGCGCACGCCTCACACATTCCCTCAAAGCAGTGGATCATGCAACCAGGCTTAGTACAGGATGCCGACCGACCTGCCAACTCCATTCCCCGGCCCCCCCTCCCATTCCGCTCCCACCCCCGCAGACGTGGAGGTGCTGACCAAGATCTACATGGCGCTGGGCACCCCCACGGACGAGTCGTGGGGCGGCCTGCGCGCCATGCCCGCCTTCATGGAGTTCCAGCCCACCCCCGCGCCCGGCCTGCGCAAGATCTTCCCGGCCAGCATCGTGGGGGTGAGGCGGCCTGGGTGTGCGGTGCTGGGCCTGGGTGCGCTTGAGCAGGCGGGGCGGGCAGGGATGAGCCAAAAGGTCGCAAACTACTTAACAGGGATCGCTGCGTGATGGGACAGGCCGCCTGCACTCGTGGCGCCACGCATCCAGCTACTAGTGCTGCCCACCCTGCGCCCTGTGCAGGCCAGCGACGAAGCGCTCGACCTGCTGTCCCGCATGATGGCCTTTGACACCTCTGCCCGCATCAGCGCGGCGGACGCGCTGCGCCACCGCTACTTCCGCACAGAGCCGCTGCCCTCGGGGGTGGACCAGCTGCCCAAGCCGCGCGGGAAGCAGGCGGAGGGCGGGGGGGCCGGCGCCGCAGGCGAGGGCGGCGACTCGGCGGCGGATGCCGGGGGTGGAGGAGCCGATGGGGCAGCAGAGCAGCGGCAGCAGCAGAGCGGCGGCAGCAGCGGCAATGCAGCAGGAGGAGCAGGGGGCGGGGGTGGCGGCAGCGCGGCACAGGCGCCGGCAGCGGCAGGGCAGGCCGCCGAGCATGCGGCCGCAGCCGGGCCGTCTCCCACACCGCCCTACGGGGGCCGCTCGCTGTCGGCTGTCCCCGAGAGCCTGCTGGGTCGGGGCGAGCGGCCCAAGCTGGACAGCTCGGATGTGGCCTTCTTCAAGAAGCGCAAGTTCGACCTGAATGCGCTGGAAGGGGAGGAGCAGGAGCAGGGCCCCCCCAGCTGACTGCGCCTGCCTGCATCCCTGCTTCCCTGCAACCGCAGGCGTGTCCAATGGCCAGATGTCCCCTTGCTGCACGCCTCTGCTGTTGTAGCTCAGCTGGTTTGCATGCATGAAGTGAAGCAGCAGACCACAAGAGCAGCACAGAGTGCAGACAAGGCAGGAGGAGGGCCGCATGGGGGTGCTGCCTGCTGGGCGTGCCGCGCTCAGATCATCAATATCCGGGTGCCATCACAGCGCTGCCAGCAGGCCATGCAGCTCCACCACCGCATCGTGCAGGCGCTTCTGCAGAAAGCAGAGCAGCCAGCGGTGTTGGGTGCAGCCACGGGCAGCTGAGCGCACAGACTTGCATGCTGCTGCTCCACGCGCCTCGCCCCTCAGGGCCCAGCCATGCGCCCCCCGCCGCCACCACACAACCACTACCACAACCCACGCCCACACGAGCCGCTCCCACCCCACCCCCGGCCAGCCCACCTGGAAGAGCGGGTCCAGCGCCCGCGCCTGCTCCAGCCAGGCGCCGCACTGCCTCATGATGCGCCACCTCAGCAGGCGGAAGTGCGCGCGCGTGGCCTCCTCAAACCCAGGCCGCGGGCGGCGCAGCTGGTCGATCATGGCGTAGCGGATGCTGTTGAGCCAGATCTCTGCAGGGCAGGCGGCCGCGAGATACCGAACTTGGAGAACGACAGTCACGATGCAAAGAGCCAATTAGTCTTGCCCTGTGAAAACCCTGGTGAAAACCCGGAATGGCTGGCTGCTGCAAACTTGCAGGCCCACCCACCCGAGTTGTACTTGAGGCTCGATGAGGTGCCCTCCGTTGTCCCCCGCATGCCCTCATACGCCGGCTGCAGGGCAGGCAGGCAGGGGCAGGCGGGGGGAAGAAGATGGGCTCTGGGTGGCGGCACTCAGCGAGCACCTATCGAAGGGCAGCGCATGCGCCATCCCATCACCAAACCGGCCAGGCGTCTGTTGCTGCTGTCTGGCCAACCGAGACCATCCCCTGAGGAGCAACCCCCCTCCACTGCTTCCCTCCCCCCACCTCGTTGAAGTAGGGGTCGGTGATGAAGATCATGCCCTGGATGGACAGCAACACCTGCAGGCAAGGGGGGGCCGGCAGCAGGCGAGTGGGCATCAATTGAGTGGGCATCAATGCGCCGCAGCAAGTGCAGCGCTCGGCAGGCTCTGTGCCTCGTCCGCAGGTGCCGCGCTGCATTCCTGGGTGTAGGGTGCCGCGGCTGTCCTGCTGTCGATCACAGTGCACTGGCCTGGAAGAGGTTGGAGGTGCCGGGGCGCCACTTCTCGCTCTCGTCGCCACCGTGCCACGTACCGAGCAGGCTCAGGCAGACCTTGCCGTCTGCAAGCAGGGCAGGAACCAACAACAGCTCGGAGAAGAAGGGCTTGGTTTGCAGAAAAGCAATTGAGTGCTGGCTGGTGTGCAGGAACTGCACTGGCACGCGCCCCGCACAAGCCAGATGTGCTGCTTTGTCGTGCACTGCTGCAGCTTCCCATGCCATCCACAGGCACCGCTGCTGCCTTCCAATCGCCACTCGCCGGCATACTGCAGGAACGGTGGGTGAAGGGGACAGGGGAAGTTGCGTAAGCAGCGCAGAGTGCCAAGCACCAGCATTTCTTTGGGTCCAGCACAGCACACCGCGGCTGCCAGCCGTGCTTGCCCGCCACTGGGGCCGGCAGCTGTTGCGCCCGCCCACCCCCCTGCCAGCGGTTAGGCAGGCTGGCCCACCAAGTTTGGGTTGAAGCGCGCCACGCCGCCGCCCGTGGTCTCCAGCTCCATCAGGGGCGGCACATTGGGGTAGTCGTCTGCGGGCAGCGAGGGAGGGGTGGGGGGGTGGGGTGGGGGGGGGGGTGGGGGTTGGGGGGCACTGCGGGCACTGATAGAATGACGCAGGCAGGCAGAACTGACGCTGGTGGTCACGGCAGGGCAGACCCCAGCTCCGAGCCCATCAGCGGGTGTGAAGGTGCCAGTGCATGTGCCTCGCCTCCTCCTGGGCCCGCGGCGGCCCGGCACCTGCTGCTGCTCGCCCCTCTGGGCGCGCTGCGCCTGCTGGCCACCGCCCTCACCGGGGAAGTAGATGTCGAAGATGAAGCAGCCGCCGTAGTAGGGCGTGTCCTCTGGGCCCGTGATCAGCGCGCGCATCTTGTCCATGCGGTCTGCCCGGGGAGCAGCAGCGGATGAGGGAGCGAGGTATATGTCCGGAAGGAACAGGGAAAGGGATGTGCTGCCCGAACTGTAGCATGCGGAGAAGAGGCGATGCCAAACAGCAGGAGGAGGACCACAAAGGCTGAATACTGACAGCCGCATGCAGTGGCGGCACCGCCTCTCCTTGTGACCGCCTCCCGCCTGCCCCGCAACCACATGGCTTGCGGCCCGGACCGTAGCCACTCACTGGCGTCGTAGCGCACGCATATGCTGCTGGCGGCATAGATGGGCAGGCGGGTGCGCCCGGAGAAGCCGCGCACCTCCTTGGACAGGGCCTTCATCTTGCCTGCGGGGGTGGGGGGTGGGGGTAGGGTGGGGTGGGGTGGGTGGGTGGGTGGGGGGCGGGGTGCCAGCAGCCCCCTCTGGGTGCATCCCTGCAGCACTCCAGCCTTCAGGTGCTCGGCCCTGCGGCGCTCACCGGCCGTGTCCCCTTCCTGCCGCTCCGCCTTGGCCGCAAACGAGCGGTTGTAGGCGCGGGTCACCTCCGAGTCAAAGTCGCCCACTGCCAGCTCAGACAGGGCCACCACGTAGGCGCCCTCCAGGTCAGCGGGCTCCTCCTGCAGGCCAGCCATCCAGAGTGCAGGGCAAGAGCCGGAGCAAGCGCCGTGTGGACACCAGCCCCCGGCACAGGCTGAAAAACGCAAAGTAGGGAGACACTTCCATGCATGCATGCACCGTGTGCGAGGGAGGCTGTGAGGCCGACACCTCCCCTCCTCTCAACCCCTGGGCACCTGGGAGAAGGAGAGGTCGGGTGGGGACGCGGGGGCGCCTGCAGCAGCAGCGCTGCCGCCCCCCTCGCCACGCAGCTGTCGCACGGCTGCGCGGGCGGAGCAGGGTGAGCACGAGGCATGATGCCATGCTCAGTGCAAAGGGTAGGGCGCAGGATCATAACTGAAGAGCAGAGCAGCGAAGTGCAATGCCGGAGCTTCCTGTCTGCATGACAGCTGCCCAAATGTCGGCTTGCCATCTCTGCCGCTGCGCTAGCTTCTGAGAGCCCTCACCAGCTGCCAGGGCCTCCAGGCGCCGTCTGTGCTCGTACTCCCCTAGCTGCTTGTCTGCCATGATCTTCACTGCCTGCTGGATGATGCTCTCATCGTAATCAGGCACCTGCAGATGACGGAGAGGGGAGCGGGGCGCCGTGGAGGCACAGGTTTCAGCCTGCGCCGATGCAAACTGTTTCCGGCTGCTGCTGCCGCCTGGAGGTGCTGCCCACGAGCTGCTGGCCCCTCGGCGCCGCTGGCTCTGGGTGCCAGCCCCACCCGCCCGCCTCACCGCGCTGACGGCCTGCACAAAGGCGGGCTGCTCCGCCAGGCGGGCGGTGAAGTAGACCATGGACACGAGCAGCTGGTCCCGGCTGAAGTGGTACTGCTCGGGGCGGTCAACCTGCGGCGGTGCGAGGGGTGCAGGCGGTGTGTGTGTGTTTGGGGTGTGGGGGGGTGGGGTGGGGGGTGGGCGGGGGGGGGGGGGGCGGGGCTTTGATTGCCGCAGAACAGGGCATGCTGGCCAAGGGCGGTCGATCAGTGAGCAGCGTGATTCACCAGATCCAGGCTGCGCTTGCAACAACCCAGGGGCAGGCGGGCGCGCGCTCTGTACCCGCCTGCAGCTCCTCGCACTTGGGCCCCACCAGGATCTCGATAAAGTGCACCGCCTGCCATAGGTGGGCAGCAAGGGGGCCAGGTTTGGAGGCAGTGGGGAAAGTGCGCAGCGAGGAAGTGCACGGCCGACACTGGAACAAAAGAGTGAGTGCAACCAGGTGTGGTGCGGCATCAGCCTGTGGCTGGCATTCTGACACGCTGCCAGCCGCTGCTCCCAGCCCAAGCAGCCCCTGTCAGCAAGCCGGGGGAGCTCACCGCCGCCGCCGCCTTGTTCACCACGCTCTCGTGCATGAAGCCCTCCCGCACCGCCGCGTTCTCCACCAGCGTGTTCAGCATGGCCAGCGTGGACACAGCCATGCGCATGAAGCCGCGTGTGGTGGACTGCTGGCTCTCGTAGAATGCCTGCAGGCAGCAGGGACACTTGGTGCCGGTGGCCAACCCGAGAAACGCCCCACCGACTGTACCGCGCAGGGGCGGCCAGCAAGCGCCGTCGCAGGGTGGCGCAAAGGCAGCCCGCTGCACGGCTGCGTTGCAGCGCCTGCGGCGGTGCGGCTCGCACCTGCTTCTCCTCGCGCTCGCGCTGCGGCACCTGCTGCCAGCGCGCCGCGTCTGCTTTGCTGACCTCCAGGGCGTGGATGTCCTCCAGGCGCTGCGGGCAGGGGGTGGGTTTGGGGGTTTGGGTTTGGGAAAGGCGGCGCAGGGAGTGGGCGGCGAGGGGTAGGCTCGCCTGCGCAGTCCCGAGGGTCACCCCGCCAGGACCCCTGCCTTGAGCTCACTGCGACCCCGCCTGCAAGCAGCCAGTCAGGCAGCCAACGCAGGGCGGAGCCCTCGAGGCGGCGAGAGGTGCGCCCCCCCCCCACCCCCCCCACCCACCCCCCAACCCCACCTGCAGCGAGTCCTTGAGCAGGTACATCAGGTCGTTGAGCACCGCCCCCACAAAGGCGGCAAAGGCGCCGCCGCCCTGGCGCGCCGCCGCGGTCAGCGAGGCGGCGCAGGCGGGGTCGCGCCACAGCTCCATGAGCAGCGAGTCGATGCAGCCACGCAGGTGGAATTTGTCGTACTGCAGGGGGGAGGCAGTACGGAGGCATGGGCGTGAGGAGGGTGGACGGAGGTGGGGGTTGGGGCGGGAGGGATGTCGACAGGAGCCACCACCCTCGAGCATGTACCTAGAGGCAGCCCCCGTGGGGCCCACCTGGTCCTTGTCCACGTCCAGCCCCACCACGTGGTCGGCATGCGAGTAGGCCGCCATGAGGGCGGGCAGCAGGTCGGTCTGCGCCGCGCCGGTGCCCAGCACGGCCGTCACCAGGGCGGCCTCGGCGGGGGAGACGTGGCGGGGGCCCAGCGCGCCCGCGCCGCGCCCCGCGCCCGCCAGCTGCGGCGACAGCATGGCCAGCAGCAGCTGCACGATGGACTGGTGCACCGGCGGCGAGGCCACCAGGTGGGTGTGCCTCAGCAGGCCGGTGAGGCAGGAGACGAGCACCCCGATGTCCATGCCACCCAGCAGCTCTGTGCTCTGGTTGTAGATCAGGAAGCTGCAGGGGTGGGGGTGGGGGTGGGGCTGCTGGGTGGTGAGGGGGGTTGGAGCGTGGCTGTCCGCGTGGGACAAAGTGCTGCATGTGGCGCAGGGGGAGGTGCAAAGCAGCATGGGTGCTGCCCCACAAATGGTGGATGCCATGCAGCCTGCTTCGACAGAGCTACATGCAGCTGAGCTGCTCCACGCGCGTTCTGCCTGACGGCAGCAGCCCGCCCAGCCCCGGCTCACGTCAGCCAGGAGGTCATGTCGCGGACCACGCTCTCCGGGATGAGGGAGAAGGCCTCCTTGGCCGCCTCGGGGCCCCGCGCCAGCAGGCCCACAAGCCAGCGCGCCTGCAACAACGCACGCGGGTGGGCGCAGGCGGAAGGCACGCGGTGGGCACAGTGCAGCAGGGAGAGGGCAACACAGCCTGCAGGACACGCAGCTGGGCCCAAAGCGCACACCTCCGCTGCTGTGCACTAGCGAACGGGCACCGGTTGCCCCCGGTTTCTGCGCTCTTGAGCGCCAGCTGGTGCAGGCGCGCGCCTGCAGCTCCATGAAGTGCACGGTGTCGTTGGCAAAGTCTGGGTCCAGCAGCTGCGCCTTCATGCCGTCGTACAGCAGCCACTGGTCCAGGGTGGACCTGCGGGGCAGGGGGGGGGGGTGCCAGCAGCAGGGGCCCTTGAAGCGCGTCAAGCTTACAAAAAAGCAGCAACTGCGCTTGACAGCCAGGCCCGCACGACAGACAGCGCTGCCACCACCAGAAACGAGCCGGGCGGGGAGCGCTGCGGCTCACGCGCGCTCCTCCAGCGGGGAGTCGTCGTCCTCCTCGTCTGCAGAGCCCTGCCGCAGGGTCTTGGCCAGCGCCTGGTAGCGGTATACGGCGGGCAGCAGGCCCACGCGCACCATGCGCTGCAGCAGGGGGAGCCAGCGGAACAACAGCCATGGGCTCGCCTTGGCTGCATGCCTGGCTGCGCTGCACCAAGCCCACCCAGCCCCAGCGCCCGGAAGCCCATGCAACACATCATGCATTGCATTAACCACCATGGACGCCCCGCTTGCCTGTGTGGCAAAGAACACCTCCGCCACAAAGTGCGGCGCCTCCCCCTCTGGCCTATCAGGGCTGACAAACGGGTAGACGTCGGCAGGGAAGGCGGGCAGCAGCGGGCCCGCCAGGCTGCGCTCCCGCGCGCCGCCCGCCAGGCGGTGCCGCTGCCGCTGATAGAAGGCGGGGTCAAGATGCTGCAGGGGGG
>KQ482061.1:1114762-1125921 GCA_001430745.1 Auxenochlorella pyrenoidosa | reverse complement strand
TGGCGTGGTTGCGGGGCCTGCTGCTGCTGCTGCTGGGTGCGGGGCCGGCTGCTGCTGCTGCTGCTGGGTGCTGCCAACAGGCACCGCGGCGGCAGTGGGGGAGGTGCCAGTTGGCCGTAGCCGTGCTGCTGCACGATGTGGCCCGCCCGGGACCTGCCCGAGCTCGGTTGGGCACCGGCATCCACGAGCATCCGTCTGCCCTGCTGCGCCTGCAGGAGATGGAGGCGGCGCAGCTGGACGAGACGCTCATCGAGGCGGGGTCGGCGCCGGGGCACAAGATCGCGGCAGAGGCGCTGCCGGCCATGCCCTCAGCGCCCACCACCCGGCCGCAGAAGGTGCGAGGCGCTCCTTGCGCGCTGCTGTGCCCTGCGGGGTCTTGCTGGCTCCCCGAACTGCCTGCTGTCTCAAGGTGGTGGGCTGTGCCTTGGCCTGCAGTGATGGCGGTTATGCCGACGATGCTGTCTGCCTGCCTGGGTGCCACCCACACGCACCAATCCCTGCGCTCCACCCTTGCCTCCTGTGCAGGCGCAGCCGGCCAAGACGCCAGAGGAGCTGGAGCTCGAGGCCTTGCAGGCAGAGATGGCGTTGTGATGCGCTGCCAGCCGCAGCAGCCTTGTTGTAGGGGCCTTGCCCTCGCCGCCTTGGTGGCGGCCGCCATGCCTGGCAAGGAGCAGCCGCGGTGGCGGCAGTGCAGGCGCAGCAGTAGCAGCAGCAGCAGCGGCTACATTCTTAGGTTCGATATGGCTGGATGGGAGGGAAACATAAGCGGGCACCTTTGTGTTTGCTGCTGGTGCCTTCTCGCTGACCCCCCATCCGCTGCTTGTTCCTCTGCTCCACCCCGTGTACAGTACCTCCTCCGCTCCCCTCTCTCCCCCTCTTTCTGTGCCATACTGTTCGTGCTTGCTCTTGCTTCTTCCCTCCTTGGAGACTTGACTGTAACCGCACTGCATGGTGTTCAGCGGCACAGCAACACCGACCAAGCAGTGCACAGAAGGCGGGGGCGGGCAACAGCGTGCAGGACTTGCCTGCTCTGCCATTCCCGGCCCAGATTGATTCTGGCCTGGAATGACGCGTTCCGTTACATTGCATCCGGTCACTGTGCATGTCGGCCAAGCAGAGGTACAGGCCAAGTGCGGAGCGCCGCGCTTGCAAGCCAGAAGATGCGGCCGCCAGCGTGCATCGTGTGGTTGGCAAAGCAGCTCCCATGCGCTGCTGGATCCTCGTGTCGATAGCACACACCCTTTGCGCTCTTTTCATTCGTTCGTCTCACTCTACAAGCGTGCGGTTCAAGCAGAGCCAGCAGAGTCGAAACCCCACAGGCCCCGCTCCCCACCTCTTGCTTGCGCGCCTCTCGAGGTGCACGGGGAATCTTGAGCAGCGACAGCGCAAGTATGCCCTCTGCTAACGAGCAGCCGCCCGCCAACGGCGTGCAGTCCCACCGCCAGACGCGGCCGAGTTTCTACCGCTCAGCGGCAGGGGAGGCCGAGCTTTCTGCGCTGTATGATAGGATGCTGGCCTCGCTGACCTTCAAGCATGAGGAGAGCCTGGTAAGGAGGATCGAGTTGCCCTCAGTGCGGGGGTATGTTGCTCTGTCCAAGGTTCCCTGTGCTGCAGTACCAAACACACATGAACTTTGAAATGGCTGCAGCCCTGGTCATCCATCGTTGGCAGGCAGGCGCTTCAGGGAGGCTGTAGACGATGCTGCGCTGACTTGCAACAACAACCCCCCCCAACTGCAGGTTCAGACCGCCAGATTTGGCACTGTGCAAGTCAGGATGGCCGGCCCGCAGGGTGCCGCCCCACTGGTGATTTGGCACGGAATGGGAGGTCAGTTGCTCAGCCCCTGCAGTGGCGCAATTGTTGAAGGGGCCGCATTCTAAGCCTGGCTGCGGGCCTGGCTGCGTGAACTGGCTCGGTGCCGCCAGTCGTGTGCGCTGCGGATGCCGCAGGCCTACTCGCGGTATGCCATATGAATGCCTATCGCTGCAGGCTGCTGCTGCACCAGCTGCATGCTGGCCTGAGGGAGTGTGCTGCCACGTAACAGCTGTGTGCCCGCATCCCCTTGAGCCGCCCCCCCCCCCCCCCTCGCAGCTCCCTCCCCCTACATGCTGGACTTCTTCGCGCCGCTGGTCGAGTCGGGGCGCTTCCGCATCTACTGCGCCGACTTCCCCGCTCAAGGCAAGAGGGCGGTGGCTTTGGTGCCGCCTGCCTGCGCCTAAAGTGGTGTCCCCGCTCGATAGATCAGAGGGAGGGGGACGGCAGGTGCCGATGCCGGCGGGTCCAGCCAGCCTTGCTCGCCGGTCCCGCATTTACAGCCTGCTGTGCATGCCAGCCAAACTTGCCCAGCCGGCAGCTATTGATGTCCAGGCCTCGTTGAGCACACGCCACCCACCAGATCATGGCTGTTGCCCTCCCACCTGCTGCCGCGCGCGCAGCCGGCAGCCGCAGCGAGGACGTGGCTGAGCTGGAGCCGGCCAGCCACGACACAGGGCGGTGGTGCCTCGAGGTGCTGCAGGCCCTGCAGCTGGCCGGCCCTGGCGCCCCCGCCGGCCCGGCCCCGCTGCACATCGGCCTGTCCTGGGGGGGCGCCGCCCTGCTGGACCTGGCTGCGGTGGCGCCAGAGGCTGTCGGGGCCGCTGCCCTGGTGGTGCCCGGCGGGCTGGCCCCCAGTAAGCCCGCAGCACGGCTGGCCTGGCTGCTGCAGGCCTTGCTGGGCCGTGGCAGGGTGCCGTGCTGCGGTGCCAGCTGCGCTTGCAGCCCTGCTTGCAGACAAGCTCTTCATACTGTTTCATGGGTGCTGCGGGATTCAGCAGCAGAGCTGTGCTTGCCTTGCCCGCGACAAACCCCCACAACCCCCCCGCCTCCGCCGCCCGCCCCGCCCTCCCCCCCCAATCAGTCGACAACTGGAGTGTGCTGCTCAAGGTGCTGCTGCCCTCCATGCTCTACCGCCTGCTCCCCTGCCGCTGGACCGGCCGGCTGGCCATGAGCCCCATGGTGGACGAGCCTGACCGAGACCTGGGCTTCATCCTGCTGTCCTGGCAGTGAGCTCGCCCGGTCTTGGGGCGGCAGCTGGGGGGGCAACCGGCAGGGAGCGGGTGCTGGCAGCTCGCTGTGCTTTGCTCAGAGAGGAAAGAAAGAGGGGCGACCAGCGGCCAGGGGCGTGCAATGCACCCTGCAGAGCGCAGCCTGCGCTGCAGCAGTCTCCTGCTGGCCATAGTGCTCAGCGGCTGCAGGTTTCCGGCTTCGCTGGGTGCCCCCAACTGCCTGGTGGCAATCCAGCGCGCATATTGCTCTCTGCCTGCGCCCCGGCACTCACAAGCGCCCCGGCCTGCCTCGGCTCATCCACTGCAGACATATTGTGCGCTACCCGCAAATGCCCGGTGGCCCTGGCGGGTTCACCCCTGAGCAGCTGCACCGCTTCCGGGCGCCCGCGCTGGTGGTGGCTGCCGAGCACGACTGCTTCTGGTCGGGCAAGGCCATCGTCGCGGGGGCCGAGCGCTCCCTGCCCGGCAGCCGCGTCGTGATGCTGCCGCGCGCCAGGCACCTGCCGGCGCGGCGCCACCTGGACGACACCAACCGGCGGCTGCTCGAGTTTTTTGACGAGGTTGTGAGCGGCAAGGCGGGGCCGCGTGCCGTCCCTGCCTCGCCCACCCCCACGGCTGCCGAGGAGTAGCGCTGCATGCAAGGCCAAGCCAAGTTGCGGAGGCTGAAAGCCGTCGTCCGCTTGCAGGAGGATCATGGCCTTGCTTTGGCTAGCTGGGCACGTGCTGGTTGTTTGGCAAGCACACCTGCAAGTCATCGACATTTGGGAATTTATAACAACTGTGCAATCATTCTTATGGAACGGCGCACCCAGAGGCCACTCATTGCTGAAGCCACGGCTGAAAGGATGGCAATAGGGAGAGCGCAAGGAAGAGCAGTGCGGGGGGGTCCACCTGCATGGCCTGCGCAGACCATGGCTGCGCTGGCGGTGCTGCAGCATGCAAAGCGCTCTTGACCTCTCTGAACCGTGCTTTGATAAATGGCTTACCGGCAGCGCAAAGCAGGGCCGGTACAGTGTGCATCCGAGCGGTCGACCATGCTAGGTGTGCCTTGCCAGGCGGCACGCAGAGGATGCGTTGCGGCACAACCGCACCTGACGACAGCAGCGGCACCGCTGACACACCCTGAGCTGCATGAAGCCGTTTGTACCCGGCAACAGTCTCAACTTGCGCATTGCAGCAGGGGTAAGTTTGCAGTTTCAGCTAAGTTTACAGTTTGCCTGAAGATGTACAGCGGGGTGTGGCACTGGCAGCGGTGAACGCCGAGGCAAGAAGGCGCGCATGCCGGTACAACATGTTGGTTGGCTGTGAGTTTCAGAGGGATTTAGAGAAAGGTGAAAGCGGCTAACGAGACATTGACTTGCATACTCGATGCGCCTTGCAAAATTGATGCGCTAGCGGGCGGGATCAGGCCTCCTGGGCGGTCTGCGCCGGCGGCGCCGAGCTGCAAGGGCGGGCTGCCAGGCTGCAAGACTGCATCGGCATCTTGGGCGCCTCAACGCCGGGCTTCTCGATCAAGCATGATGCACCAGAGGTGCCAGAGGGCCCCACACCCTCCACCTGCAGGAGCAGCGAGCACGACAACCGAGGGCGAAGCGAGTTTGATCCTACAATCTCGGCATGTAGCTCCTGATCATCAACAACAAGCTGCGAGCGTGGAAGCGGCGCAGAAAACGCACCCCGGGACCGTCTGCCTTGCGCTTGAGAGCGGCGCCGCGGCTGAAGAGCACTGCGCAGGGCGTGATCATGGTGCCGAGGGCGTGTGTGCGCCAAAATACTGAGATACGCGGCAGCCTGGATTGGAATTCGGGTAGCTGCCGGAAGCTGCCAGGCTGGCGGCGGGGCAGCAGTGGTGAGCACCGCTGCGGCACGGTGCATGCACCCTCGACAGGTGCATTCGCAAGTTCGCAGGTGTTTGCGCATCAGGTCCTGCTGCATATGTCATACTCCTGCATGTTTTGTTCTGACAGGCACTGCAACCTGGGCGGGAGAGCGCAAGTGCTGTCCGTTGACTTGATTCCCCTGGCTCAACTCTGCACATGATGAAGCAGGGAAGGTAGATTGATCGAGAACAGACCTCTCCACAGCTGACAAACTCAAGCCCAGTGATATCCACCCACTCTTTTCATCGGCCCTTTGCCAGGCCTTTGCCTGGGGGCGCCGGCGACAGCCTGGCGGCCTCGGTGGCGCCAGCGGCAATTGCATGTTTGCCCGGCAAGAGCACCTGGCTCCTTCGGCGCTCAACGTTTCACATCGAAGCAACGCACACGGTTTCACAGCCGCAGCAGGCGAGCGTTTTGGCTGGTGCCCGCTCGGCTGACTTTTTTTCCGCGCGCGAGCGCACCAGCAGTGAAATGCCCGGCAGAGACCCCGCCGAGAATGCGCCGCTCCTGCTGCACGTCGATGCCGGGAGGAGCGGGGCCCTGGACAACCCGCCGCCGCTGCCGCCGCCACTGCCAGCGTCGTCCACAGTTGAAGCGGGATCGCTAGAGGTGGTGCCCCTGCAAGCCAGCACTGCTTCCAAGTCAGTTGCTGCCCAACAGGTCGTCTTGCTCGCCTCCTCGGCCTCGTTCAGCACAGCAACTGCTGGCGCAGCACCCACATCTGCTGCCGGCGGCTCGCTGCACCCGGCGGGCAACCCCTGGGGCCTGACGGCAGGTGAATTACGGCTGGCATGAGGGCTTGTGGAGGCATGTACTCCGAACCCTGCTAGATGCTGTCCACAGACAGATTGGGCATTCTTTCGCAGTGTATTGCTCCCCCAAGCCGCTTGGTCCCACATCGATTTGCTGCTCCCTTGCACCCGCCTGCAGGCCTGCTGCTGGCCGACATGTTTGGGATTGGCGCGCTGTCACTGCCCAGCGTCTTTGCGCGGCTGGGCTGGCTGGTGGGTGCATGCCTGCGTGCCTGCTCACCAAGCGCCCCCTTCCCATGAGGTCCCATGCATGCACCTTGCACCAGTCGCCCCTGCATGGCGGTGTCGCAGTGAGCAACACCTCGGCTGGCCCAAGACACAGGCTGCAAACATATGCTGATGCCCTCCCGCGCCGCGAGCTGAGCATCCTCCTGGCTGTCCCCTGTGGCCCCCCTGCACCAGGTCAGCTTTGTGTTGCTTGCGCTGTTTGGCCTGGGATGCGGCTACCTGGGCGTGCTCTTCTCCAAGCTGGCAGTGGCGCTGCCCAGCGCCGCCACCATGGATGAGATTGGTGCTGCCGCGCTGGGCAAGACGGGGAGGCACCTGGTGTATGGCGTCGTCTACACGACAATCCTGGTGGACCCCATAGCCCTGCACATCACGTGCATGCTGGCACTGCAGCAGGCAAGGCACAGCTGGCAGGGGCGGTGGCGCGTTGGCCGGCTGGCGGCACCAACAGAGGGGGTGTAGACGGCGAGCATGGCGCCATCGCAGACAGGCACCGCTCATCGCAGGCAGGCGACAACCACAGTGGCGAGCAGAAGCAAGCAGAGCGCAGCCCCCGTGCCCTGCAGGTCCTCCCAGGGCTGGGCACTGTGGCGGCCTCTGCAGTCATCGCCCTGCTCATGCTGCCGCTGGCGCAGATCCAGGTCAGCAGCAGAGGGGGTTCAGTACAGCAGCCGCTGCGCTCTGCTACAGGGTTCTGCGACTGTCCTATGTAAGCCGTGCTGGGTGTTCTGGAGATTGCCTCAACTGCCGCTTAAGGCAATTACATGCCTGCCGTACTGTGCTGCCACCCCTGCATGCAGAACCTGCATGACGTTGGGTGGATGTCCCTGGCGGCCACAGGCTGCATGATCTCCGCAGGTGACTGCACTGCCTCCTTCAGGCGCACAACCCAGCCATGCAGGCCAGTAGGCAGAGGCTGCAGAAGTGCTGCTGCGTACCTCGTGAGCCCCTCGCCCGCTCAGCGCCGCCCTTCCCTGGCTCCCCCCGCAGTCTTTGCCACGCTCATCAAGCTGCTTGCGATGCCTGGGGACCAGCTGGCGCTCACCTCCCTGCTGCCGCCCCCGGAGACGCGGGCCATTGAGGGCCTGATTGCCGCCCTTAACCTGTCATTTGCGGTGAGCAGGGCTGCGCCTGGGCAGCGCAAGCTGCTTGGGTGAAAAGTCTGACTGGGAGATGTGAGCGTGCATGCCATGCCATGCCTTGATGCCATCTGAGTGCTGCAGAGCTGCCGCCTTACTGCCTGCCCACCACCCTGGCGGCTGTCGCAGTTTGGCGGGCAGGTCAACTGGATGCGCTACGTGTCGGGCATGGCGCACCGCGAGGAGTTCCGCTTTGCCGCCGAGGTGGCCGACGGACTGATGACCGTCTTCTACGTGCTGCTGGGTGCGCCGCCGCTGCCGCTGCTGCCCTCGGCCGGTTGGGTCAGTGGTGCAGCTGGTGAACGACTTGTGCCGAGTGGATGCGCTGCTGTTGGCACGCTCAGTGCTGCTCGCAAGGGCTTCCGGGAACCGCCATGCTTGGCCTGCCTTCTTGCTGTGCAGGCGTGACCGCCTACTCCAAGCTGGGCCCGCACTTTGACCACAGCAAGCCCATCACCAGCGTGCTGCCCCCCGGCCTGGTGTCCCGCCTGATCAACGTGGCGCTGCTGGCCCGCTGCCTGGTCGCGTGTGAGGGAGGGGGGCACTGGGGAGGCCAGTCGAGCGCAGCTGACCAGTGCAACGGATGACCAGCAACGGGCCGGGTGGCCCATGGGCTGGCCAGAGGGCCAGGCACGACGATGATAGGCCGTGCGCTGGCTTTCTGCAAGTTGTATCGTCCAGTGTACAGCCAGCTGGCTGCAGCCTTGTTGCAGGCATGCACGCCTGATATCATGGCTCACGTTACATGTCGTTCCTCCGCTGCAGACTGCTTGAACAGCAACGTGTTCACCGACCTGGCCATGCGGCTGGGCCGCCCCTGGCTGTCGCGGCTGGAGGACGCCTGCCCCCGCCTGGGCCGCAGGGCGTCCTGGGGTCTGCTCTCCTGCGCGTGCATCGCAACGAGGTGAGAGCGGAGCTGAAGGAGCTGCTGCAATGCCGCAGAGTGTATGAAAGTTGGCTGGAGTCAGCAAGCATCCAAACAAATCACGGACAGCTGCACGCGGCTTTCCAGTGGCCACGGCGGAGCATGCTGCAGGTGCACCTCCCCGCCTGCCACCTGCATGCTGCCAACTGTCTGCCCCCGCTCCCCTGGTTGCTTCTGCCCAGTGCAGCTCCCTGGTGGCTGCGGCGGTGCCGAAATTCGACCTGGTGGTTGCGATCATTGCGGCCGTGGGTGATGTGGCAGCACCCTACAGTCTACCAGCACTCTTCGGCCTGGTCCTGCTGCCGGGAATTCACCTCTGGGAGAAGGCGCTGCTCAAAATGCTGGTGCCCGTTAGCCTGCTATTCTCTCTCTTCGGGCTGTATGCCTCTGGGTATGCCCTGGTGGAGAGCCTGGGGTGCAGCTGATGCAGTTCCTTGCTGCCGCATGCCGGTGCAGCACGTTCGTGCACTGCTGGCTGCCCACCTTGTGCCTGATGCGTCCCACGAGCAGTGATACTTTCTCCTAATTGAGCACTGAAGTTTTGAACACATGAACTGATTTCTTCGTGTTTCTGCGGCCCTGCATCCGTAACGCTCCACAGCACTCTTTTGCCACAGTGCGCAGTGCGGCACCGACACCTGCCGCGGCCAGCTGGCGCTGCCAAGTGCCTGACTTGTAGGCCGCGCTTGCACGCGCCTTGCCTTATGTGCAGCTTTATCTCCCGTTTTTGCAAGCATTCCTAGGAGAACAAGTTGAAAGGAGGCTGTCGACCAGGCGCCGAGCGGGAAGCACCTTGGCGCAAACTCCCGTGTTCCAACCCCGTGCGCTATCTGAGCACATTCGAGGCTTGAGTGATCAATCGAGGTATGCCCACCCGGCACGACACTCTCCAGCAACCCTTCCGCCGCTGCCGTTGCTGCTGGGGCATCACGCCGCTGCCGCCACATTTGCCTGGTCCCCATGTGCCATGTCAACAAATCGGCAGGTGGTCCAACCCCTCTTCCAGGGATGGTTTTGGAAAATAACCCAAGACACATTGTTGGTGATCAGCCACAGGCACATGCAGATGGTGTGGAGCAAGCACATGGGCTGCCGGCACTAGCAGCGCGGCTGCCGGCACAGCTCGCCGACATGGCGGCTGCCAAGCGGGACTTCCTGGCACGGTACGTTCATGGCGTGTCAACATGAATCTCTCCACGGCGTGCTTGCAGCCCCTGTGTCTGGAAGACCCCCCTGGAGGCACCTCGACGCACTTGCAACAACCCCATCACCTGGGTTGCACCACCCGGCTCCCTCCCCTGCTGCAGCTTCCCGGGGTACGGCTACGGCGGCCGCATCGACGAGCTGTACGCAAGAGAGGTGCAGCCGCGGCTGGGGCGGGAGCACTACTTGGACTTCACTGGCAGCGGTGGGCCGTGGCCAGGCGCTGATCACACCTGTTCCTTCTGCCTAATCTGGTGCACAGCGCCGGGTGAATGCGTTTAGGCGGGGCAGGATCGGACACTTACGATTCCCTGGGGCGCACGTGGTAGCAGCATCCGCACTCATTCTCAGCGTCAGCTGTCCCTCCCTGCGCCCCAGCAGGCCTGTACCTGAGCAGCCAGATTGAAGCCATCCAGCAGGTACCGAGGCCATTCCTGCGGGGTCCATGGTGCCCTTGCAGTTGTCCCACAGGGCATCGCTGTTCCTCATCGCGCCGGCCTCCATAAACCCCGCCCTGCCGCCGCCATCAGGCAGCACCTGGTCCAACTTTGGCACCGTGCCGCCTGGGCCCCTCCCCGGGGTCACCCTGCATGCAGGACCTGTGCCAGTCGGCCTACGGCAACCCCCACTCCATCACGCCCTCCTCCATGCGCGCCTTGCGCGCCGTGGAGGCCGTGCGTGCCGCCCTGCTGCGCTTGTTCGACGCCGACCCAGCCCAGTACGACCTGGTCTTCACGCGCAGGTGGGCGGGCGGCTGCGCCTCGCTCGGGGGAGGCCGGGCCTAAGCGAAACGTTCTCAGGGCTGGGGCCCAGGCCAAGAGATGCATGGCAACTTGCACTGGCCAGGCCCTTGCATAACCGGATGCAAAAGCAGCAGCTGTCAGGCAGTCGATTTGCAAAAGAGTCGTGAAAGGTGGCTAGAGGAATGTTGTACGACCTGCGGAGCCGTGCTGCCCGCCTCCACATCCCCACTAGCTATGCTGTCGGCCGCGCTTTGCAGCGCCACTGGCGCCCTGCAGCTGGTGGGCGAGATGTTCCCCTGGGGCCCCGCCAGCCAGTTTGCCTACACCCGCTGCAACCACAAGAGCGTGCTGGGTGAGAGCCACACTGCGGGCCGCAAGCAGGGAAAACGCGGCCTCCAGGCACCTCCCCGTGCAGCTCCTGGGACAGAGTCCTCACCCGCCGCACCGGCGTCCCACCCTCTCACCCCCGGGCAGGCATTCGGGAGTATGCCAAGGGGCACGGCGCATCCGTGATGCCGCTCACAGAGCAAGAGGTGGAGGAATGGCTGGCCGGCAGCGTGGCTCGGGTGGGGGTGGCAGGGTGGGCGTGGGCGTGGGTCTGGTGCTGGCTGCCTGGGCTTCAAAGCTCAACTTGGGTGTGCCGGGTACAGCCTACATGAAACTCTTTCCCGTCGAGTGCAGTGATGAGGAGGAGCACCTGTCGAGGGCCAGCCTGAACATCCTCCTCCCCTTGCAGCCTGGCGACAGCACCGCGGCAAATGGAGGCGCTGCAGCCGCCACGCCCGCGCTTGCCGAGGGCACCGCTGCACAAGCTGACGGCGGCGCTGCTGGCCCGGCCTTCTCCCTCTTTGCCTTCCCCGCCTATGACAACTTCTGCGGCCAGATGTACCCGGCAGGCTGGGTGCAGGCCGTGCAGGCCAGGTCAACCCCCAGCCACCAGTGGCGGGTGGTGTGGGACACCGCCGCCTACGCGCCCTGCCACCCAGTCAGCCTGCGCCAGGTGCCGGCCGACTTCATCTGCATCTCCTTGTGAGCCCGGGAGGGGGGGTGGGGTGGGGGTGATATGGAGCTCTATTCCAGTGGGAGGGGCGGAACCAGAATGCGCGAGCGCACGGGTGGTGGTGCTACTGCCTTCGACCTGGCCCAGCCGCTCTCAGCACCTCCTCACCCCCACCCCGCACCAAG
>KQ482061.1:1084981-1096084 GCA_001430745.1 Auxenochlorella pyrenoidosa | reverse complement strand
GGGGGGCAGGTGCTTCAGGCGCTGGCGGCGGGGGAATTTCAATCCTGGGTGTCACCGAGGAAGGCTCCCCCTTGCCCACAACGTATCCGACCCCTTGGCAAAGGCCCCCCAGTCGGAAAGACCTAATGATTCGAGAGCATGATGTTTCTTCATTGACTGACCCTCTGCGCGGCCCCCCACCCCCGCAGGAGATGGTGGTGCACGGCGTGCCCACCACCGCCCCCTTCCACGCCCTCATCCTGGAGAACGAGGCGTTCAAGGCCGGCGACGTGGACACCGGCTTCATCCTCAAGCACGCCGACTCGCTCACGGTGGGGGCAGGGCCGGGGCAAAGGGCGCACAGGGCTCGGGGCTGGAGCTGCCAGCGCGTCTGCGGGGCCGGTGTGGCAGCAGGGGTGCAGCAGCCCAGGCCTGTGTGGCAAGGACATCGGTGTTGGGCTGGAACGTTGAGAGCGCCAGGGCCTGGGCATTGTCAGGGGCGTCGTCAGCATGGCGCACTGAAACGCTGTGTATCCTTGAAAACATCAAGTCGCTCACCACACTGCCCCCCTGCCCCGCAGGAGCCCCCCAAGATGAAGGACATGGGCCTGGTGGCTGAGGCCGGCAAGCGCGTGCACGCCCGCCGGAAGAAGGCCGCCGCCAAGTAAAGGCGCTGCCTCTTGCCCAGCCTGGGGAGCAGGCCGGGGCGCAGGGCGCCCCCCCGGGCCTCCCGGCCCCTCTCAACCCCAGGGCGTCTCCCTGTTGGGGCCGCGGCGGCGCCGATGATTGAGCGCGCCGCCGCGGCCCTGTTGTCACCGCAGTGCACCGTCGGCGTGTGTGATTGCCAGAAACATTTCTCCCAGCACCTCCTGTCCAGCCAAACCTCTCTTCCCATTCATGCTTACCAGTGTACTGAGTGGGGGCGGCGCCCCGCGTCTGTGCTTGCACCACCGCCCCCACGCACCTCCCCGCTGCTGCATTTCTGTTCTCTGCTCTCCCTACATTGGCAGGTTTTCCCTTTGCACAGCGGCCCCCGCAGCGGCCCCTTTACTCGCACACCACTGCCTCCGCCACTGTAAGCCACACACTCCCCACAACTGCCCACTCCTTGGCACACAGTCCTTGGGCCTGGCAGTCTACAGAGGGGCGCCGCACAGAGGATTGCTGAGCAGCATGTTGGGCAGGGTACGCTAGAAGCCCAGGCGGCGCAGCTGCCACGCCCGCAGGCGCACCACCAGCAGCGCGGCCGCCGCGCCCGCCGTGCAGCCCGCCAGGAAGCGGGGCACCGACAGCGCGCTGCTGGGCACGCAGGCGTGGTGCCGCGACACTGCGTCGCCCTCCTCCAGCCCACGCCGCTGCTCCTCCTTGAGCGGGCGCTCAAACTCGTGGGGGAGCGCGGAGCCCTGGCGCGCCACCACGCAGCTGGCCAGGGCGTAGCCGCCAGAGGCGCGGCAGTGCTCGCTGAGCCGCATGGCGCCGCAGGACTGCGGGGGTGCAGGGTGAGGTGGGGTGGGAACGTTGTGAGGGGTGAGGTGGGTGCCAGGAAGGGCAATTCAACACAACAGCAACAGACGCGCACAGCCACGGTACACTGAATGTACCAAATGGACAGTTGCAGATGTGGGCATGTGGCAGGCACAAACCTGACAGTCGGACGATTGATTGCAGAACAGCACGAGTTGTGTTGGCGGCTCGTGTTCCTGCTGCTGCTGCTGCTGCTGCTCCTGCTGCTGCTGCTGTTGCGGCTGCTCGTTTTCTCCCGCGTCCTCCTCTCGCTGCTTCTTGCCACTAACACTGGCCACCAGCAGCAGCCCAAGAACAAGGGCGCGCCATTGGAGACCCATCAGCGCAGCTGCGCGTTCTCAACGGCGGCGGAGAAGCGGCAGTGGCGGCCAGTGCTTGGCGGCAGCGGCAGCGTGACCGTGCGCACGCTTGCTGCCTTGCCGGCTTGCTGTCGCTCAACGTGATGTGCAGAGAGGCCCGACCCGTTCCCTCGCACAAGCTGCGCCAGTCGCGGACGTGAAAAGGACGCGGGCTCCTCAACGGCAGGCTGAACTGATGCACCAGAATAGATCGCAGGGCCTGAAGGAGCAAAAGAAGTACAGGGTGTAATGACAGGTGTGCACCGCCGCTCCCCCGCCACTGCGTAACAACTCTTGAGTAAGTGCATCATCATCACTAGCCAGTACTACTCATTGGCTCGCATCACACACCTCCCGCTACCAAAAATCCAAAGAAAAACAACGCATCCACCACATTTCCTGCCAAAAATGCAACACCCACACCTGGTCAGCCCCCAACTACTTTCTCCTCTGCGACTCCTGCGACGCTGGCTGGCACTGCCAATGCCTCGACCCACCCCTCTCAGAGCCCCCCGAAGGGCACTGGTTCTGCCCCACCTGCCTTTTGACAGGCCACTGCCAGCCGACCGCTGCTGAGGCAGCAGAATCCCGAATAGCCCACTCTCTTTCCTGCCCACACTGTGGTGCCCCTGATGAAACAACACAACACTTCTTGTTTGAATGCCCCTTCTATGCCGACATTCGAGCCCGATTTCCAGCACTCTTTGAAAGCACCTGCCTCGACCTGCGAACCTTCCTCTCCCAAGAAAACACCCAGGTAGTAGCCCTTTTTCTCTTTCTTTGTCACAAAAAACACAAGGAAACTGTCTTCATAGTCTCATGAGCCTGCTGGCTCCGTGGACTCTAAATGTAATTGATTGATTGATTCGGGGCTTTTTAAAAAACAATCCAAGAGCTTCGGCTACAATGCCAGGGATGTCACGATCAAAGGCCATCTGCTTCCATCCTGCCTGCTGTCCCTCATCCCGAGCCGCCGCCCAGCAGCGTCGCCGTCAGCTGCTCAAAATGCTCCTGCTCTGATACCGCCCGCTGTGTGACGATGCGCAGGCCGGGGCGGCGCCGCTTCATCGCACTGATCTCGGTGGACAGCACCATCTCTGGGATGCGGCGCTTGTATCCGTGGATCTACAGTGAGGCCAAGGGCAGGAGGGGGAGGACCACAGGCGCATGCAGGGACAGGCACCCCCAAGATCGCCTGCTTCTTGCCAGCTCAGGGCTTAGTGGCTGCTCAACTACACAAGCTATCTCGTCAGCACTCAAATCAGGGGCACCGCTTGCGGATGCAAACAGTACACTTCCCCCGAGCCCCCTCACCTCCAGCAGTCGCAGCGCGGGTGCTGCCGCAGCCCAGGCCCAGAACGCCCGCCAGTTGTCCTGGGAGCGAGCCACAAGCGCGCCCAGGCTCCCGCAGGGATCGATAGACAGCACGCAGAGCTCCTCTCCCACGTGGTCTCCCCAGGTGCAGGTGCCCCTCAGCACAGCGTCCCACGAGGTGTGGGCAGCCTGCAGCCCGGCAGGCCAGCCATCCGGGCCAAAGGTGGCGGGCCGAGTGGCAACCCATAGACTGCGCAGGCGGGCGCAGCCCTCCAGGGCGCCCCGTGGATCCAGCGGCTTGGGCATGCTGCCGCTGAGGCACAACGCTGTGAGGGAGGGCCCCAGCGTGCGCAGCGTGCGCTCCAGGCCCAGCGCGCCTGGACCGCCTTGCGCGCCCGCCAGAGGGCCCCACGCGTTTTCCCACAAGGACATGCTGCCCAGCTCGAGGCGCCGCAGGGTTGTGGTCATGCCCTCCAGCGCCAGGGGCCAGCCGACAGTGCCCACCAGCTCCAGGCTTCAGGGAGGGGGACGGGTGTGGGTGAGCAGCGAGGGTTGACAAGCAGGCAGGGCAGCAGGGCTTGCGATCGGTAGCTCGACATCACCACAATCGTTGTGGTACTGCTGTGTGTAGCAGCCAACCTTGTTTTGTGTTTGCAAGCAGCCAACCTGCTGAGGGAGGAGAGGGCCGTGAGCACAGAGTAGCCGTCTACCGGTGTGCCGGCGCCATACTGACACATCCTGAGTTTGCGCAGGTTGCTTAGCGCGGCAAGCTGCATGGGGGGACAGATGACTAGGAGCCCCAAGCTCACAGCTGCACAGCGTGGGAGCGCCAATACCCAGCAGCAGCAAGGGTGCGTGTGCCATGGCAGGCAAGAGTACAGGCTGCTGAGCGGTGCTGAGGCATGCACCCGCGAGGGCAGGTGGTGGTTGTTCCCAGAAGACACATTCTCCAGAACCAGGTGGGTGATGGAGGGCGGCAGCTGGGCCAGCGAGTCCCACCTGCGGCGCAGGCCAAGGCAGGGAGTGCGGAGTGCGTGCCTGCTCAGGCAGGTTGGATGCAAGCACGCAGATGAGCTGCAAGCGGACCACAGCATGGAGTGCGATCCTGCAGACGACTGATGCTCACCTGCACACATCGCAGAGCTCGAGGATTAGCAGGGCAGTGAGGCGCTGCAGCGGGCAGGCCAGGTGCAGGGTGCCGCCACCAGCAGACAGCGAGAGGCGCGTCAGGCTGGGTGCCCCGTCGGTACCCAGCACAGCCAGCTCGGGGCCCAGGCGCAGCTGGGTGCGGCTGAGCCAGGTGATGCTCAGGCTGCACGGCACGAGGGATGTTGCACGAAGGACAGCTTCAGCGGAAGCACCAGATTTGTTGTGTGGTGTGCGGCATTCAGGTGTGGGTAGGCCAGGCACGCCCGCATGGCAGCTAGCACATGCTCCCACCTGCGCAGTGCGTCGCCTTTGCAGGCCACAGCAAAGCAGCGTCCCAGCTCGGCGTGTACGGCCTTTGCGTCAGCAGGGGGACCAGCGGGCCCGCCAGCCTGGACAGAGAGGCTGTGCAGGGAGCCCCCGTGGCTGCGCAGCCAGCGGCGCAGCGCCTGCAGGTTGCATGGGGCTGGGCCTTCGTCAAGATGAGCACAGCAGTTCCGAGCCTATCGATGTGGGCTATCATGACCACAGTGCACCAGGCCCTGTGCAACACATGCATGCAGGCAAGGCCTGCCTGCAGCCGATCCAGGTGCGGCGGCGCGGCGATGCAAGCCGCCACGCCCCGCCTCAGCATCTCTGGGCTGTGCGCCAGGCGGTGCCAGCGCTTTGAGACCAGCGCGCAGACCGTCAGCCTGCAGCGGCAAATGTGAGGGTGCATAGGCACGGGGCCCGCACACGCCTTGCTGTCAGACACAGACAATTCTGGGCCATCAAAGCTGGCGTCGGCAGTGCAGCTAAAGGCGAAGGTGCCCACGACGGTTTCAGGCTGTGCCAGCAAGCGCTCGCTACACAAGCAGCAGGCACCCGATGCGAGTATGAATGCTGCAGCAGCCAGCCTAACAGAGCGGACCTCCCATGCATGGCAAGCTTGCCGCCCCGGCAGTCGGCGATCAGCGGGCAGCGGCAGGCAGGGTAGGGCGCCAGAGGGAGGCGCTGGCAGCCGCTCCTGGCATGCCAGTCGGCACTTGCCTGAACTTGCTGCTCAGGCCTGCCAGGCAGAGGCACCAGCATTCGTCAGGCAAATCAAACGTGCAGGCCTGGAGGCGGGCTCCGGGACGCTCCATGGCGATATGTGGATTGATACCGGGGGCGATGGGCAGGGATCGAGAGGGTCCGGGCCTTGGAGGTCGGTGACACTCTCCCTGCACTTGAAGCAGAGCGGGCGGAGCGGGCAATGCCAGCGCGACGGCGGCGGAGTGAGGTGATGCTGATTGCACACAAGGAACATACAGTTGACTACTTTCTAGGTCTGCAAGGTCTCAAAGACTCACTTACGGATTGTGGAGCACATATCTCATCAAAACAAGGCACAGGCCCTTGGCTTGGCTTGCCACGGGGCCGCTTGCGACCAGGCATTGCAATGAACACACAGCGCATTTGAATCCACCGTCGGCCGCCAGAGGCTCCAGCAATCTAATGACAGTCGCTTGTGGCAATCAGGCTGCAGGTTTAATTTGCTGCCGGGTTGTGGAAGCACGTGACCAGCATCGCACTGGTGCTGGCACCAGCACCCTGGCGGCGGCAGCAGGGGCAGTGGCCTAGGGCTTGCGGCCCGTCTTCTTAAGTTCCCTTTGCCATTTTCGTGCTCTCAGCTACGGCCAAAATTCCCAGCACCTCCTCGAAGCAGTGCGGAGACCCAGAGAGCGCGGAAAGTGATGGCGGAGGTGGTTGAAGTGCTCAGCGACAGCGAGGACGATGCCGCCGCCCTGCCTCTTGATGAGGCCGCCGGTGCGCTAGCGAGCGGGCGGGGGGAGCCCAGAGCAGTGTCGCCGCCCGGCCACTGTTGCCGCCGCCTCTCCCGCTGCCTGGCAACCATGGCACCAGCAAATCTGCCCCCGATCTTGCCTGCCTGTGTAGATGGCTGGACGTGTGCCGCGTGTACGCTGCTCAACCAGTCAGGCTTTTTGGCATGCGAGGCCTGCGGCTCTGAACGGCCCAACCCGCGGGCAGGTGGCGGCGCTGTTGCGAATGGTGCCTCGGCGCCCCCGCCGCAGGGCGCCGACCAGCAGGCTTCACCAGAAGCAGAATCCTCTGGTGGGAGCTGGAATTGTGGCGCCTGCACCTTTGAAAACAGCTGCAGCATCGCAGAGTGTGAGATGTGCGGAGCATCGGGGCCCGAGGCGGTGGTGGCGGCAGTGGCAGCAGCCGCCGCAGCGGCCGCAGCGGCAGCAGATGCAGATGCGCCCGGACCGTCCCGCTCTGCCCAAACGCACGCTGCGTCGGGCCAGATGATAGCTATTGGAGGAGCAGTAGCTCCGCCAGCACTAGAGGGGCTGTACAATCTGGACTGCGGCTGCCGGCTGCCTGCTGCTGAGCTGCAGCAGCACCTGCTGGCGGCGGCGACGACGCTGCCACAGCGCCTGCCCGCGCTGGGCCGCCACTTCTGCTGCCCGCAGCGGGTGAGGCCTACCCCAGCGTTTGTGCGCAGCAGAAGGGCAGGCGTGCCGCGGCAAATGCGTTTTGTGCATGCATCTGTCGCTGTCATGGTGAGCCTCGGAGGCCCAGCAGCAACCCCCCCTACTCCTCTGCCCCGGTGACTCCTTGGCCCAGCCCTGCTGTTACGCAGCGCTGCCAGCACCCGCTTACTCACCGGGACCTGGAGGCCCTACTGGGCGGCAAAGAGGCCGGAAAGGTGGGAGGTAAAGGAGCAGCCTTAGCAAGCATGCTGGTGTTGCATTGCGTCTGTTGCAATGCGCATGTAAGGGGCGGTGAGCAAGCTGATTGCATGGCTTTCTCGCTCTGAGATTCCACTTCCCGTTGCGAGCATCGTGGCGCGCTTCGCTCCCTTGTGCTGCAGGTCGCCTCGCGCGTGTGGCTTGCCGCCGCCACCGAGAGCGGGGCAGCTGCCGCTGCGGCTCTGCCACAGCACCCTTCTCGGGGTGGGGGCCACAGCGGGGCGGACGACGTGATCGACCTAGCCTGCTCCCCCAGGGCGACAGCAGGGCAAGCAGCACACACAGGGAAGCAGCTTGCAGGCGTGGCAGGTGCGGCGGCGGCAGGGGACCCGCATGAGGCGGTGCAGCAGTGTGCCGAGCTGGCGGGCCTCCTGCTGCAGCTGCACAGCGTCCTGGTGGGCGGCAGCCTGCCAGATCAGGTAGCGGAAGATGGGGACGGGCGCGGCCAGGGCAAGGGGCCTCGCCAACATGGGCGCAGCAGTGGAGGCGGCAAGGCAGCTGGCGTGCAGCAAGGGGGCCCAGATGGCAGTCGGCAGCAGGAGCAGGGCCAGCAGAAGGTCCAGGCCGAAGCTACATCCCCGGCAGGCAGCGGCATGCGGCGCGGCCGCTCCGCCGAGCAGCAGAGCACAGCGGGCCCGCCGGCCAAGAAGTCGAAGAAGACGTGGCAGCAGCAGAACCCGCCGCGCTCGTTCAAATGCATGCAAACTGAGCCGTCAGACGGCAGTGATGGTGAGGTAATGAACAACGAAGGACCACTTTCGACCAGCGTGCCATGCCGGCAGCGCGTCCCGCCCCGCCTGCACTGACTTGCCTGTTCACCGGCTTGCCCGACAGAGAGTTGCTCCAGGCCGAGAAGCTCGCTCTGCTTTGCGCCCTGCATGTGCTCACAGCGTTTACGGTGCCCTTTGCAGGGTATGATGATGAGGAGTATGACGAGGGCGACGACCCGCTTGCAGGCCTGGAGGCCGACGGCACGTTTGGCGGCGCGCTTGGGGCCATGCTGGGCAGCCTGATCGGCGGCGGCCATGCGGGCCGCTACGGCCGGGGGGCGCAAGCCAAGCGCTCGCAGGGTGAGCCTTCAGCGCAACAAGGCTGCCTCTGTCACGGTCACGATCTTGCTTCTCTTGGACATGCCTGGCGGCGATGGCCTGCTTTGCCGCAACTGGCTGATCTCGGTTCCCAGAGGTGTTCCTCATCTTTGCAGGGGTGGGCTACGGTGGGGGCATGTCGGACAGCCGCGGCGGCGCCAACCGAGCGCGCAAGCAGCTGGAGGATGCGGCACGGCGGCAGCAGCGGCTGGACGAGGCTGCCGCCAAGCTGCTCAAACAGCTGTCTCAGCGCCTGCAGAGCTGGGCAGGTGCGGAGGCGCGCAGCGCTTGGAGTCCCAGCAATGTCCCTGAAGCGGCTCGCCATGCGCCTCATGCTGCACCGCCTGCTCCCACATCGTGCCCTGTGCTGCAAGCAGCGCGGCTAATGGCCGCCCGACCCCTGCCGCAGAGGAGTCGCACGCGCATCTGGCGCCCCTCCCGCTGCTGCTGCTGGCGGCGCTGCGCGGGGGCCCGCTGGCCCCGCTGCTGCGCATGCTGCTGCAGAACGACTCGCTCATGGATGTCAGCGGGCGGCGGGAGCTGTACACAGAAGTGTTTGGGCTGGTGGCTGCGCTGGCAGGTGCGGCATGGGAGCCTCCTCCGCTGCCCTGGCATGGGGCTCTGGCATGCTAGTGCCGGCATGACAAGCAACTGCACGGTGCCCAACGACGATGCCCGGGCGAGCTCCTTTCCGCAGCACCGCCGCTCAGTGCCGCCCTTGTTTTTTACAAATCCTGCCGGGTGCATGCGCTGTGCCCCTCTGCCCGCAGGCTCGCCTGACCTCCTGCCGCTGCTGCTGCAGCCCGCCGACAGCGACTTGCTCAAGTGCTGTGTTCCGCAGCAGGTGCAGCAGGCACAGCAGGCACAGCAGGCACCGAGATGCCCTGGAGATGCTGCTGCAGCAGCTGCTGGCAAGAAGGGCAGGCAGCCCAGCCGTGGCAAGGGCAGCGCCAGCCCTGCGCCGGCTGCCAAGGCCGCAGAGGCTGGTGATGGCGAGGACGAGGCGACAGCTGACGCGCCGCCTGCGGCAAACACCAGCTGCTGGGATGCGCTTCAGGCGAGGACGTTCCAGCCGTGCTTGGCTGGCTAGCCGGCCCGATTACAGCCTTTCTGCTGCTGGCTTGGCGCACTCGCATGTGCCCTGCGCCTGCCGCTGCGCCCGGTCTTGCGCCCCGCCCTGCACCCACATCTGCACCCCCCCAGTGCAGGCCCTGCGCCTGCAAGCCGACATCTTCCGCCGCAACGCCGAGCAGCTGGCGGCTGAGGGGGACGAGGAAGACCTGCAGCTGGTGGGTCTGGGGCCTAGCCAGGGTGCATGTGGCCCACGCCTGCACCCCGGGGACTGATGCTGGCGCACCCGGGAGCCATGCAGCTTGGATCAGAAAGCCCACAGAGCAGTGTTTGATGGCTGGGGTGGGTGCGGTGCTGTGGGCCCGGCAGGCCTGCCACGGCTCCATGCCCTGCCTGGCGGCTGCAGGTCGGCGCCATCCTGGATGTGTCCGAGTGCTGCCAGCGCGTGCAGCAGGTGGGCACCCGGGGGCAGGGGGGAGGCCGGCTGGTCGTGACAGGAGGCAGGCTGGGGGCGGCGCGACCATGCTGTCAAGCCGGATGTCCAGGCACGCTTGCCGACACGCTTTTGCCACCCACGCACTTCTTCTCGCCTCTGTTTTTGGTCTGGAGCAGGCCGTGGACCTGTGGCAGGCCAGCACGGGGCATGGGCCTGCTGCGGCGGGCCAGGAGGGCGGCGATGGAGAGCAGCAGGCACAGCAGCGCGAGCAGCAGCCCGCCGCGGCGGCCGACTCGCCTGAGCTGCGCCAGCAGTACCTGAGCAGCCTCAAGCCGCTGCTGTTCCAGGTGGGGGCTGGCAGCAGCATGCGTGGCTGGGCCGCTGTCGGGTCTGCAGGCACCTCCAGCCAACGTTTCTAACCTGGCACTGCTGTCAAATGGTTGTGGCTGTGCGTGTGGTCTTGACTGTCTGACGGGCCGCCGAAGTCGCACCTTGCCTGCCTTCTCCTGCAGAGCCTGCCGCTGCTGCAGGGCCACTACTACCGGCAGCATGCAGCAACCGGAGGTAAACATCTCTGTGCATGCAAGCCAGGCCGTGCCCCTTGCTGCGTGAAAGTTGTTTGCTCCTCTCATGGGTGCAAGGGCTACGCTCGCTTGCCTTGGGCCAGCTTCCAGCTCAGCTTCCCTCCCTCCTGTGCGCGCTAGTAGTGCCACACCAAGCTCCAGCCCTGTCTCTGGCCAGCTCGCCCCTCCCCCACTGCCTGCCTGCAGGCGGGCTGAGCGACCGGCTGCGGCGCATCACCAAGGAGGTGGCCACGCTGCCGGGGCAGCTGCCGCTGAGCTGGGAGAGCGCCGTGCTGGCGGCCATGGACGAGGACAACATGGGGGTGCTGCGGTGGGTGGGTGGGGGGCGGCCACGCCGAGCCGTGAGGGGGGGCGAAGCGGCCTGGGGCTTGTTTGACAGCGGGCTGACCAAGTACAGTGATTTGAAGCGTTGGGTGTTTGGAGAGGCAGCTGCTGCTGAGCTCATGCCATGCTGTGCTGCACCACGCGCTGGCATGGCTTGGGAGTGGAGCACGATCAGTTCCTCAAGATGTTGCTGTGCGGAGAAGTCTTCTGCCCTGATGTGCCGCATGCAGCCAGAGCGCCTGACATGAGGCTGCTGCGCCCCCCCTGCAGCGCCGTCATCTTTGCGCCGCACGACACCCCCTACGCCTGCGGCGCCTTTGCCTTTGACATCCTGCTGCCTGCCGACTACCCAAACCGCCCGCCACAGGCCAGTGCCCTGGGGCAGCGCCGCGCAGGGCAGGCAGGTGTTGTGATCCAGCCGGCCCTCCAAGCGCTGCGGGAAGGCGGTCCCGCGGTGTTGGTGCGAGCTGCCGCCTGCCCCCGCTGCCCCCGCCCGCTGCAGGTGCACTTCCTCACCACCGGCGGCGGGCGCGTGCGCTTCAACCCAAACCTGTAACGGGGCCC
>KQ482061.1:1055013-1067547 GCA_001430745.1 Auxenochlorella pyrenoidosa | reverse complement strand
CCGCAGCGCGGCGGCCGCGGCGGGCGGCGCCCTGGGCGACACGCTGAGCAAGCACGTCCGGGTGGGGCAGCGCACCGGCGAGTCGCGCGCAGCGGCGCACGCGCGGGCGACGCTGCCGGGCAAGCAAGGTGACAAGAAGATGAACCTGCGGTGAGGCTGAGGTCCCTTCAGGGGGGCGGTCGCACATGAAGCGAAGCGCTGGGAGGGGGGAGGGGAGGGCGAGACTTGTAGCACGCTGATGCTCCTGGCAGATTGAAACAGCAGGCTCGGTCCCGCACAGCCCGACACCTGGCGCCCCTTGCCGCGCGGTGCAACGCCCCTCAACCGGCCCTTGCCCTGCTGCCTGCGCCCCCTGCAGCACCCTCAAGCGCGCTGAGAGGAAGGCCCAGGAGAAGAGGGCCAAGGAGGAGGCTGCAGCCAGGGAGAAGGCCAGGCGGCAGCAGGAGGATGCGGAGCGCATGTGAGCAGGCTGCTGGCCGTCCCTGCCGTGCAGCGCCGCCTGCTGCACTGCAACGCATACCAGGCGACAAGCAGTGTCGCGGATGTGCGCATGCATGCCGCATGCCGTGTTGCCGGGTGGCAGGTAGTCGGGGCCGTGGCTGTCCCCTGCTGCCTGCTCGCCCATGCGACCAGCGGCCGCCTCTCCCCTCTCCCTGTCCCCGCCGCCGGCTGGTGGGCGCGCAACTGCCCCTTGGCTGATTGTGCAGCAGTTGAGGTGAACACGATTCCGGAGTGCCCACCTCCCTGTTCCTTTCCCCCCCACCCCCACCCCCTGCCCACCCCGACCCCACCCCCCCACCCACCCCCCCCACACACACCGCAGCAAGCTGCTGAGCAAGGACAACATCGAGCGGCTGAGTGCCTCGCTCAACAGGTTTGCGGCTGCCTGCGCGGCGGGAGACCGGGGCACCGTCCACCTGCTCATGTCAGACCTGCTGAGCGAGAGCAACCAGGTGGGTGGACGGGCGCCGGCGGGGCAGGCTGCCGGGGGCTGGGGCCAAGGACCAAGGCAGACTTGAGGCCTGCCCTGGCTGAGCCGGCTGCCATTTAGATCTGCTGAGGTTGCCGGCGCATTGGAAGGCGCAGTATCTCAGCTGCTGCAAGCCGATCCCCACCTGCCGTCGCTGCTGCAGTTCATCGTTGCGGCCAACCGCGGCCTGCCGGTGGTGGAGGGGCTGCCCTGGGCGCCGCAGTCCCTGCAAGGTGCAGCTGCTTGCCGTGCCTCCAACAGCTGGGCAGGGCACTCGTGCACAGCTCTTGTGGGAGAGCCCAAGGGGGCGGTGGGGGTTGGGGTTGGGAGCGCACGCCTGCCAAGCTCGTCGGATCCTCACTCGTGTGTGCCTGGCCTGGCATGCCACCCGGGCCCGTGGTTCTCTCGACCCTTTTTCTGCCGGATATCCTCCCCTGCATGCTGCAGATTTTATGGATGCCTGCTTTGCCCTCAGCATCCGTGCCACCGGCGGCGTGGAGCTTGTGAACGAGATTGAGCGGCTCACAAAGTGAGCGGCGCTGCAGGGGCGCTGGCTCGCTGCACAGGGTGGAGAGCAGGCCTGTGTGCGCCCTGGGTGGGCTGCACCGCTACCGACAGGCACATACCCTTGGTTGATCCCTCTGCCTGCCCGGTCATCCCGCGAACCGGCGGCCCTTCTTGACCCGACCCCTCCGCGAGCCCCCTGGCCGCCCCCCAGGGAGCACGGCCTGCCCATGGAGTTTGTGTCCCTGGTGTCGGCGGCGGCAGCGGACGAGGACGAGTGGCAGGCCGTGCGCAGCAGGCTGGGCGGCATCGCGGCGGCCAGCAGGACGGATCGGCAGGCGTTTGAGGCCAAGCGCGCGCTGGTGCAGGAGTGGATCGAGAAGGGTGCGTGGCGGAGCGCACCCTGCTGGGCCAGCGCTGGGCGGCAGTAGACCGCAGGACCTGGCCGTGCTTTCTATTGCACCCGCTGGCGTAATGTCTGCCGCTCCACCTGCCGCGGCTGATTCTGCCCCTCTGCCGTCTGTCTGGGCCTGCAGGCTATGCCGATGTGCTGCGCAAGGCCCTCAGCCTGGCCCCCCTTTGCATCCAGGCGCCCAAGGAGTGAGTGCCGGGCTGCATGGAAAGCCAGAGGCCAGTCGTCGCGCAGCCCAGAGTGTTCTCTCAAATCACATCGGCCTGCTTGACAAAGAGAGTGGGTGCGTGGATGCCAAGCCGCCATTGTGGGTCCAGACAAGCCGCAGCCTGACTGCTCACGTCTGCCTTGGCGCCGTGTGCAGGCCCCCCCTTGTCACCGCCCTGCGGCAGGGCCACCCCGCCCCCCTGATCCAGCTGCTGGCAGAGCCGGTGGCGCGACGCCGCACAAACAAGTGAGCAGCACAGCGATGCGCTGCGCCCCCCTGGGTGCAGCGTCCCTACCCAAGAGATGCTGTCCGCATGGGCTGCACCACCCAGGCTTGCCGTGCGATCCTGCACAGCTTGCGAGGTCGTGCCCGCCAATCTCTGCTGCACGCGTCTGCCTGCTCGCGGGCCTGCCGTCAAGTCCCTTGCCCTCCCTTGCATGGCTGCATCCTGCTGCATCACACCTGTTGTGTTGTGCTCCCCCTGCCTGCGCAGGGACCCCCTCAACTCGGGCGTCGACGAGGCCTCCCCAACCGACGGCGCCACCGCCATCCAGCTGGCCATCCAGAACAAGCGTCCAGATGTGCTCCGAGAGGTGGGCGGTGCTGCTTGGGCTAGTGCAATTGGTGGGCCTGCACCTTGCTCCCAGCAGCATGCAGAGGCCGGGCATGTCCACCTCATTCGCTGCTTAAGTTGGAACGAGTCTCCCTGCGCTGCCTGCCTTGGTCCCTGCATGTGCAATGCTCAACCCCACCTTCCTGCCCTTCCTTCCCACCCTTCTTTGATTGGCCCTCCCCGCAGCTGATCAAGCACTCCAAACGGTGGTCCATGCCAGTCGGCGGCAAGCAGTGGACCCCGCTGTGCTATGCCCTGTCCCAGGGCCGCGCCGCCATGGTGCCGCTGCTGCTGGCACACGCGAAGCGCAGCAAGCCAGAAGCGGCAGGTGAGGCCAAGGGTTGGGGCAGAGGGGTGTGCTCTTGCTGCATGCTGGTAACGCTGCTCATGCTTCCGCCGGCTGTGGCCGGCCCGCCTCGGGCCTCTGGCATCCCGCGTACCTGGCTCAACCACGGCCCGGCCCTTCTGGCACGGCTCGCCCTGCTGTTCGCACGCGATCAGTCTTGGCACAGCTTGAACCCCTCCAGCCATGCCCCCGGGCCCCACAGACCTGGCCGAGTACGTCAACGCCCTGTGCGACGGCAGCACCGCCCTGCACAGGTGCGAGGGCAGCGCTGGCCTGGCACCCTGGCTGTGTGCCACACGGCCACCCTGGCACAGCCGGCCTGGACCCCCCTCCAGAACAGCAGCAGGAGCTCCTTCGACCATCTGCCGGTCCCTGTGCAGGGCTGTGGCCGCGGGTGCGCCGGACATGGTGCGCCTGCTGCTGGAGTCTGGCGCCGACCCTGCTATCCGCACCAGGGGGGAGGGCGGCAAGTACACCTCGGCTGTCCACCTGGCGGCGCGTCAAGAGTGCGCGCCAGCAAGGGTTGGGGTGGGACCCTGCGCTACCGCATCTCTGGCAGCAAGCACAGAGGCTGGCCCGCCTGCACGGCGTCCCAAAGCCCAGCTGGAGCTGCGCCCCTTTTCTCATCTCAGCGTGCTCTGGCCCTGCTTGGGCGCCTGCTCCTGCCCTTGCCCCTGCAGGGACCACCGGCCGCTGCTGGATCAGATGCTTGCTCACATCCCGGCAGACAGGCTGCCTGCCGTCCTGAACACGCTGGTGGACCAGCAGGTGGGGCCAGGCTGCAGCAGTGTGGGAGAGCCCTTGCCTGTCTGCTTTCCTGTTCATCGGCTGCCCTGTGGCGCGTTTCCAACACGTCCTACTTGCAACCAGCCGCGGCCATGCAATTTGGCCCTGCCCTTCGGGTCTGGGGCATGCCAGGTCGTGCGCTTCTCGTTGCCCGCACAGCGCTCATCCCAGCGCCGCCCCATCCCGCCTCCCCACTCGTAAACCCGCAGGACAACTCGCTGCTGCACATCGCGGTGGCGCGGCTGGACGCGCCCCTGGCGCACTCGCTGCTGGACATGGTGAGCCAATGGCTCAGTCGCGCATGCTGCTTGAGGCACAGTTACGGTCCAAGCTCAATCAACAAGGCCTGCAGCATTTTGAGACAAATGCATGCCACATCCAGGGCTTGGTACGCCCCGTCGCCTGCCCAGCATCCTCGCCCCTGCGCTGCCCCGGCCGCAGGGCGCGCGGCCCACCTCCCAGAGCGAGGGCCGAGGCGACGGCGAGCGGCGCAGCGCCGGCAAGTCGCCACTGCTCCGCCTGCTGCAGCAGATGCCCGGGGCGGCAGCAGAGACTGGGGCAGCAGGGACGGCGGCAGGAGACACCACCTCGCCTGCGCCAGGCTCAGCAGAGGCAGAGGCCGAGGACGGGGCGGCGCCTGTGGCAGGCTTGGCGGCAGCTTCCGAGGCAGGCCCTGCCAGCGAGGCCGCGCTGCGCATCGAGGCCTCCTTCTTGCAGCACTGGCAGCTGGCAGACACCGCCAAGGCGCTGCAGCCGGGCATGCCCGCCGGCGTGGCACAGCTGCTGCGCGGCTGGCTGCTGCGCCAGCGACGCACCACGCTGGACCCCCTTCTGGCAGACCCCGCCAGCATGCAGGCGCTGGGGCAGGCGGCGGTGAGCGATCGCAACGTGCCGCTGCTGGAGCTGCTGCTGGAGCTGCCGGGCTTCTCGGCCCAGGGTGAGCTTGTAGGCAGGGAAGGCCAGGGCGGTGCAGGGCAGGGCAGTGTGAATGCAAGGGGGACAGCCTGTGGCGCAGTGGAGCTCCCTACAGTGGGTGTTGACAGTCCACGCCACCGCAAGGTGGATGGAGCTGTCCTCACAAGGGGATTGGGCAGGCGGGGGGCACCGTGGGCTATGCTGCCACGCAGGTGTGCGCATCGCAGGAGGCACCGTCTGATCGCCCCCCCTGCCTGCCGGTCCCCGGTCCCGCTTGTGAGCCTCTCCTGCAGGCCTGTACCTGCACCGCCTGGTCAGTCGGCTGGGCGGGACGCAGCTGGGGCTGGTTGAGCGCCTGCTGGGCGCCGGCGCCAGCGTGCTGGAGCGGGAGCCCGACCAGCAGGCGCCGCTGCTGCACCGGGTGAGCGGGTGCCTGGGTCCTCTGGGTGCGGCAGCCTGCGCTGCGTGCAGCAGGCTAGGCTTTGCTGCCCCTGCCTGTTTTGGAATGTGCCTCCTCACTTCTTCAAAGCCGCCAATGGCTGCCCAGCGAGGGGGTTTGCCTTGTCACGCGAGTGTGCGGCTGTTGGTTCTGGCCCACCAACCGGCTGCCGAGGGGGGTGCCCTCCACTGCACCTGGCAGGCTGCCGAGGAGAACAGCCTGGAGTGCGTGGAGCTGCTGCTGGCTCGGGGCGCCGACGTCGAGGCGGTGGACCGGGAGGGGAACAATGTGCTGCATGCCGTGGCGCGACAGAAGGAGAAGGTGCGTGCTGTCGAGCTGTCAGGCAGCTGGGCAGCAGCAGGATCATGCGTTGCAGCCTACATCTGTTGCGGCACGGTGTGCCTGCGCTGCGCGCAAGCCCACTGTGCTGTGCGGCGCGATGCACCTGAGTGGCATCTGCACTGCGCATCTGCACTGCACCTCAGCTGTCAGAGCACCCTCTTGAAAGCCACGCAGGTTGGCGTCCTGTACGCAGCGGTGGTGGCGCGCCTGTACGAAGCGGCGCCGCAGGTGTGCGCCCTGGCCAGCTCCCTGGCCCGCTGGTTGGGGCCTTCCACGTTTTCGCACCCACGCTGGCCAGCCTCGTTGGTTGGCAGCGCATGCTGCCTGGCAACAGGACTTCTGTTCACAGGCATGGGCGCCGTCGCCTCGGCGCAGGCCCGGAACCCTTGCACATGCCACCCTGCTTGAGTCCCTCCTTACATTTCAGCTTGCGCCCCCCACGTGTTTGGCATCCCGCCCTGCGCCGCAGCTGGTCACCCGCCGCAACCGCGAGTTCTTCCTGCCCTCTGACTGCGCCCCCGTGGGCTCTGCCCTGGAGGCCCAGCTGGAGGGGCTGACCCGCCGGCAGCAGGATGCTGTCAAGGTGGAGGACGAGCGGGCGCAGTGGGAGCGGGTGAGGGGCGGGCGGGCGCTACAACAGTGGGTGTTCTTTTGGTGGGCGCGGGGGCGGCGGCGCGCATCATGGATGAGGGTGGGCGCTGGCAGGTGTAAACTCGTCCTGGCCTGATCGTCCTCCTGCATTCTCTTGCGCTGGCACTGTGGCGATGCCATGCCATGCTCAAGCAACCCCCGACTGCGGCCCCTCGCTGCTGCAGGCCAAGGCTGACCTCACGCTGCTGGGCCCCTCCTCGGAGAGTTATGACGACAAGCGGGCGCGCATCGACGCCATGCTGTCACGCAAGCTGGGCCCGACCGTGCAGGTGGGCGGCACCCTGAGCAAGCAGCTCCCAGGCGGGGTTGCTGAGTGCAGGCAGCTTGGCAGAGGGCAGCTGCATGCATTCTGGTGCATCGCATGCTTGCTCACCCTGCGGCTGCTCGCTGGCCCGCAGGACATTCGGCGGCAGGAGCAGCTGGGCACAGCCAAGGCGCGCGGATCCACGGTTGCCCCCGCGCGGCGCAGCACTGCCGGCGCCGCCGCCGCCGCCAGCCCCGCGGCCCCGGCCACCCCCGATGCCGCCTCCTTCTTCCGGCAGCGCCCCGTCAGGCGGCGCACCTGGGCTGACCTGGCGGACGAACTGCCCGCTGTGGTGCGGCCCCCCGTGTGGCCAGAGAGTTTGGCGGCGGCCGCGGCGGCTGCCCGGGCCGACCCTGCAGCGGCGGTGGCTCAGATACTGCAGGCGGCCACGCCCGAGGGCGCCGCACCCATCAGCTCTTTGAGGTGAGCGCTGGCGGCAACAGGGGCGGCTGGGCGTGGTTCCCCCCGGCTGCATCCAGAGCAATGCAACATCCGTGTGACAGGGCTTGCTTGCCTGGGCTGTGCCCAGCGCTGTACCTGTGCTGGTCTGCCTGGACCGCCCAGCTGATCCCTCTGTGCGAGCCGGCTGTCCCTGCAGCGATCTGCCTTGGGACATGGACATTCACAGGGACGCCTGGACAGAGTGGATGGGCCTGGAGGCACGGCACAGGTGCGGGGACCCGGTTGCGTGCTGGGTGTGAGTTGAGCAGAGAGGCAGTCCTCTGGTGCACGCATGCATGCCTGGTTTGCACGGCATGTACCCGCCGGGCAGTGCACGCCTGGCAGGCCGCACCAGGAAAAGCTTGGGCCTAGCGGCTGCGACTGCTGGGGGGCCAACCGCGGCCTGGCATGCATGAATGAGCCTGCGCTGCCCGCCCATCCCCACACCAACACGGCCGCCGACCTTGCTTGTAATGTGGCTGCCCCTGGCAGGCGCGCGGTGCTGACGCTGCTGCTGCGCCTGGCGGCCGGCGGCTTTGAGTCAGACGCCTCCCTCGTCCGGCGCGTGCGCTGGGCCAAGGCGGCGCCTGAGCTGGCCGACATTGAGGTGAGGCCGCTGTGCATGCTGCCAAATGTTCCGCCCCAAGCGCCCACGGTACCCGGCCAACACTTGCGCTGGACTGCAGCGGCAGCAGCAGCAGCCGTGGCGGTGGCGCACAACAGGGGCCGCGAGCTTCATCGCTGCCTAGCCACGCCCACGCGCCCCCCTGGCTCCCGCCCCCGCCTGCAGGTCTTCATCGCGCAGCCGTCGGGGGGCGCGGCCGTGTTGTTTGAGGTGGCGCCCGAGGTGGATGTGCGGCGCAGCATCCCCGCCAGCGCCAGCCCCAGCGGGGAGCGCCACACCGTCTACCACGACATCCTGCGCATATGGGTGGGCGGGGTGGGGGGTGGGGGTGGGGATGCTGCAGGAAGGGGCGTTAGATGTGATGTCCTACCCTGCCTGGTGCAGGGGGCTTCGACCAGTGGCTGCCCTGCCTGGTGCAGGGGGCTGGGACATGTGGTTGTCGAGTTCACTATTTAGTCATCTCCCTTTGGAATCGACCTCCCACTCACCCGACAGGCCCTGCGTCCTTTCCCCACGCGCCCCGCAGGTGGTGACGCTGGACGAGGTGCGGGTGCGCGAGGCGCTCGACACGCTGCGCGCCGCCTACCGCAAAGGCCTGTCGGCGCGGCACCAGGTGCTGCTGGAGGCAGACCCCCTGCGCTCCCCCGCATCGGTGGCAGCGCACGCCGCCGCCGGCGCACGCCTGCCGCGGGACTACCGCTGCCGCGTGGTGACCGCAGCTGCCGCGGCCAAGGCAGCGGCTGCGGCGGCCGAGGCAGCGGCGGAAGCGTTGCAGGGCGGCGCGGGCGGCGTGGCGGGCGGCTCGCGCCTGCGCCGCCTCTTCCCACCGGCCAGTACCGAGCCGGACAGCTACACAGTCATCAAGTTCAACATGCTGGACGACGCCATGCTGCACTCAGGTAGGTGGGCGGGGCGGCCGCCAGCCGGAGCTGCCAACTGCTGGGGCATCATGCTTGGTGCGGCATGCTGGCGTGCCTTGACTTGTGTGCTTCCCTTCTGCGTAAAGCAAAATGCACTTTTTCCCCCCAGCCTGACGCCCCCTTCTCCTCTCCTGCAGTTGCAACCATCCCCCCATGCAGACAGCTGCTGATGTGGAACAGCCCGCCACTCTTGGGGCTCCTTTGCTCCTCCTGATCATGGCCCCCTTCCCGCCCTGCTGCCAGTGATGACCAACGAGGGGCGCACCGACGTGGACTTCAGGTTCCGGCTGTCACCCGAGGAGGCGGAGATTGTGGAGCGCGTGCCGCACCCGCCGCAGTCCCTCATCCTGCTTGGCCGCAGCGGCACGGGTGCGGTGCCGCTGTTTCCACGGCAGCGGAGCCATGCTGCTGCTACAATCGGATTCCACTGTGCTGCATTGCCATCGTTGCTGGTGACACGGAATACAGTAGGCGGCCGCGCGGCTGCCCCTTGCCAGCTGCCCCTCGACGTGCTGCCCGGCCACATGACGCCGCGCGCCCCGTCCGCCGCCCCTGCCGCCCCGCCCCGCAGGCAAGACCACGTGCGCGGTGTTCCGCATGTTTGACCGCTGGCGGCGCGCCTTTGAGGCGGGGGAGCGCCTGCACCAGGTGTTTGTCACCGTGTCGGCCACGCTCAAGGACCAGGTGGGTGCGCGCGGCCCGCGGTGCTGTGCTGTGGTTCAATGGGCGCCAGGCGTGCGTGGCGGCTGCTGGCAGCAGGCGGCGTGGGTGTGACAGCCAGGGGTGCAACAATGCATGCGTGTAGCCAAAATCTGCCGGCAGGTCGGGATCTGGTGCCGATGCATCTGTCGGTTGCAACAATGTTCGCCGCCGTGCCGGCTCCGGCCCGCCCCGCCCCGCCCCAGGTGGCCAAAGCCTTTGTGAGGCTGCGCAACGGCCTGCCGGCAGTGACCGCCGACTGCGCAGCCGCCTACGCCGCCGCCGCCTCCCAGCCTCGCCACTCCTTCCGGGCGCTGCCCGAGGAGGCCTGGCCGCTGTTCCTGAGCAGCAGGCAGTATCTGCACATGCTCGACGGTGAGAGGGGTTGAGCCGGGGACACGCAATGGTGCTTGGCTGGTCCACAGCTGGTGGAGCGGCCGCCGTGACAAGTGCCGGGACCTGAGAGCCCACACCCACAGATGGCCTGCGAGCCAGCACCGCCCACACACGCAGTAGGCTTCACGCCGTATCATCAGTAGGCAGGCGGTGGGCCTGCCTTGACAGGCTGCTTCGTGCCCCTTCCTCCCCCTCCCCCATCCAGGAACCCTTGCAAAGCCGTTCTTCAAGCGGCGCACCAATGGCAGCTTCTTCTACGAGTCCGGTGAGGGCAAGGCCCTTGGGAAAAGCATGCTGCGCCACCATGGCTTGGCGTGAGGCCTAGTGCACGAGGACAGCACAGCTGCGGGAGCCCTGGGTGGGGTGATGCACGGTGCCGCCACGTGCCAAGTTCACGCAGGTCCCCAGACAGCGGCACGCCCCCCCCCCCCTCCCCCCCCCCCAATTTCCTCGCTCCCTCCGGGGAAATCCTTGTTTTATTATTGCAGAGGCGCAGGACGACGAGGACGGCATGAGCATGCTTGTGGACCTCGAGGGCGCAGCTGCAACAGGCGCCGCCACCAATGGCGTCGAGGGGCCTGTGCATGCGGAGGAGGGGGCACGCATCAAGGTCACCTTCAGCCACTTCCAGGTCGGCCAGGGCCGGCGCCAGCTGTTGCTGCCCCATTTGCTTCTGTGAAGGTGCCGCTTTGTGTGCTGCGCCTTGAAAAGTGCACCCCGGCATGCCCTGCCGTAGACTTAGCATGGCTTTTGGCTGGCATGTACGCCCCCTTGATTCCTCGCGTCCCCGTCCCGCAGAGCTCCATGTTCCGTCGCCTGCTGCGGAACCTGCCCCCCGAGGAGCGGCACAAGGTGGACTTCAACGCGGGGCTGGCCTGGCAGGCAAGCGCGCGCCCCACAGGCCCGCCACTGCAAACTGCATTCCCTGCTGCTTTGGGGGCGTGGCAGGGAAGGGCTGACAGCGCCCCTGCCCTGCTCTCTGCAGGAGATTGTGTCGTACATCAAGGGGACCAAGCAGGCGGTGGAGGGGGCCGGCAGGTGGGCTGGCCTCGCTGCGCAGCTCCCCGCAGCCGGCCGAGTCCACGCTGGGCAGGCCTGCTGCATGGTGCCATGTACCCCTGGGCCTGTGGTCGGTCTGCTGATGTGGCCATCACCAAAGCAGCGCTCTTGCATGTGCCTGCCCCCGCCTGGGCGGTGCCTGAGCCATGCCCCCACATGCATATGCTGCAGGCTGACAGAGGAGGAGTACCTGAACGATGTGGGGCGCAAGCAGGCAAGGGCCCCGTGGCGGTGCTTGCATCCTGCCCGAGGCTGCGGGGCGTGGGGGGTAGGGGGCATGACGTTAATCTGGTGAGAGGAACTCCTGCCCACGCTTGCACCTTCCAGAGGACCCAGACGTGCTGTTCACCCCTGCTGCTGCCCGCCCCCGCAGGCCCCCAACTTCGGCCCCGACAGCCGCAAGCTCATCTACCAGCTGTTCACTGTATACGAGGCGGTGAGCTGCAAAGGAAGCCCCCCAATCAACACACAACACACCGAGCGGGCCAGCCGGCTGCGCTCCATATCTGGCGTTGGTTGCTGCGCCGGGCATGCTGCCTTGGAGCGGCACAAATTCTATGTGCAATGTTGCTTTACAAGTTTTGCAAACAAGCGGCTGCCAAGGATGGAGGAACGCCTGGCCGGCTGTGGCCCCTAAGCTGGTGCACGGCCGCCTCAAGGTTGCTTCAAGCTGCCCTGGGATCCCTTTCCCTGGCTGCTTCTGCAGCTGAAGCGGAATGCGCTGACCGACGGTCACGAGAGCCACTTCCTGTATGACGCAGCAGACGTGGTGGCCCACATGCACAGGTGGGCGGGGAGGGCGCGCAGGGAGCGCTGGGCGTCGATCAGCGAGCCCAGCTGATCGGTCCCTCTTTCAGGTTGACACGCCAGCACTGCGCATTTCTGTCCCAGCATTCCTGCTGCTTACTTTCCGTCTGCACGTGCCTGCAGGCAGCTCAGGGCGGGCGGCTACCGCGGCGACCCCATCCACGAGCTGTACTGCGATGAGGTCCAGGTGGGGAGCAAGGGATGGCCAACAGTTTTTTGCCTGAAGTTGGCTTGTTTATGGGCAAGCTACCAGGCAGGGCCTCGCGTGACTGCGCACCGGTGGTGGGCAGCGCGCAACAGAGGCTGGTTGGTAAAGATGCGGGAGGCACTCTGGTGCCAGAAGCAGCCGAGCCGGGTGGTGCAAACCATGTGCTTGATTCCCGCTGCCCACGGAACCGCATGTTGCCTTCCCCCCCCCCCCCCCCCCCCTGCAGGACTTCACCCAGGCGGAGCTGCTGCTGGGGCTGCGCATCGTGGCCGACCCAAACGGACTCTTCCTGTGCGGCGACACGTGCCAGACCATCGCCCGCGGCATCGGCTTCCGCTTCACAGGTGGCTGCCGGCATGCACGCAACGTTCTATCGCTGCCGAAGAAGACTGTATGCACTGCTGCATGGAATCAAAACCCATGCAAATCTCTATGGGGTCCTCTCATGCCGCAGACGTGAAGCAGCTCTTCTACCAGGAGCAGCGCGCGGCGGCAGAGGCCGCGGCGCAGTCTAAGGGCTGGGTGGAGAGCGCAGTGCAGATGCCAGGTGCGGCCACCCGGGCCTCCAGGGCTGTTCCGTTAGCGTGACAAGCACCTCCCCTGCTCTTGTCTTGTGTATGCCTGCTCTAGGTGAGCATGGGATCAGCGCAGGTATCCAACTGCTCCCTGCCCTCCTCTCTTGGTCCAGACATTGTGCCGCTGGAGGTGAACTACCGCACCCACAGGTGTGCGCTACTGCTGGCCAAAGCGTTGCCGTGCCAGAGGCAGCGGCGCGTGTGCTGCCTGGCTGGGCTGCGCGCACAGACGCGCACTGCTTGGGGTGGCAGCACTGCCTTGATTACCCTCTTCCTGTGACGCAAACGCACCACGCGCTCCCCCTNACGCGCCG
>KQ482061.1:1004746-1036319 GCA_001430745.1 Auxenochlorella pyrenoidosa | reverse complement strand
CCGCCGGCGTCGGCACCTCCGGTGGGGGGGGCGGGGCATCAGACCCGCCCGGGCTGCCGTCGGGGACGGGCTGGCGAAGGAAGGCGTCGAGGGTGAGCTGGGAGTAGCGAGGTTGTGTCGAGGTGGCGGCTGCGGCCGCCAGCCGCTCCTGCCGCAGCTGAGCTGCCGCTAGGCTGCGGCGGCCGCAGTCCATGGCCTCCGCTGCCGCCAAGCAGACGACCCCCCAGACACCGGGGTGGAGGCCCGGCGGGGTGCAGGCCAGCCAGATGGCGGGGCAGGTGAGGGCGGGAGGGCGAGGGGAGGGAGCAGCGGCGACGCTCATGGCTGCGTGGATGTCGGTGATGACGGCCTGGGCCACAGGGCAGGCCCAGAAGTGGTGATGGCGGTCGGGGCGGGCAGAGCTGGCGCCGCAGAGGCAGGGGCGGTCAAGGTGCATCCTCAATTTTTTAACACGTCGAAAAACGTGGTTCCAATATATATTTATAAAAACCGGTGCTCATGACATCAGCGGCATCATCCGCCGATACATACAGTTCATCGACAGGTCCCTGGTTCGATCCCGGGTGGGTCCTTGGCTCTGGACTTATAGCTCAGTGGTAGAGCGGTCGACTGCAGAACACCTTTTGGCTGCTCGCACACGGTGCAGCGGGCTGGCAAGCGCTCATCGCAGCGATTTTGGCTACACCTGCAGGCGGGTGGGCCTGCCCACTTCAGCCACATCTAGTGCAGTGCAGTGCTATGTGGCTGCGCTCCCTCGAGAGAATGCCTGAGGCCAGCGCCGCAATGCCCCTAGGCGGCTGTGATGCGCACAAGATGACTGGGGCTATACACTACACCGACTTGGCACCCAGCTGCTCAGGTGGATAAGCTAATACCTCTCAAACAGGTATGCCATGTGGCGCCCTTGCTCTGTTAGGCTGAGCTGTCGTTGGGGCAACACACCTGCAGCCCTGATGAGGCGGCCATGCATGCGCACACCTTGCCAAGCCTGCCTGACCTGGCTGCCCTGCTTGGCCCTCCGCTCTCCATGTGTGCAGGACTCCAGTTGTTGCTCAACCTGCACTTGCCACGTTTACAAACTCTGCGAATGACTGAAGCACCTCAACATGAGAGGGCAGCGCCGCTCAGCCTAAGAAGCTCAATTGCAGCCGTCGCGCGTGCACGCGCCCCCATTGGCAGCCCCGCCGCCGCCACCTGTTGCTGCCTCTGGCGCGCCGCTGCCCGCGTCCTTCAGTGCCCGCCGCACAGCCTCCTGGAAGGCTTCCGGCGGCTGCGCACCTGCTTGGCAGGTTTGTCAGGGAGGGAGTGCAGGGCCCCTCAGGGAGAGGCAGGAACTTGAGGCCATGCTCGTCACAGCTGCGTAGAGTTGCATGCATTCCAATGCCAAGCCCAGGCCTTGCAACCAGCAGGCCTTGGAGGCTGCACAACAAGGGGGTGGTGACAAGCCCACAACAAATGCAGAGAGGGGCAACCACGCAGAGCACTCGCCTGAGAGCGCATATGCCTTGCTGTCCCCTGCCTGTATGAGGAAGAAAGGCACCCCCGACACCCGCAGCCTGCAAGGCGATGAGAGGAGCAGGGATCTCACGGCTGCGATCGCTCCTTTTATTCTGTGAAGCCATCCCCCAGTGCGGGCCGCGGGCCCTGGCAGCACAGGCAGCAGGCCGGGCACGCTGCCAAGCCGTTCATGCTGGCCTGCCAGCCAAGCAGAGACCGCTGCTGGAGGCACCTTGTAGGGCAGCCCCTGGCTGATCCACACCTTGCATCAGCAGGCAAGCGGGCCTCGATCACTGCCACCACAGTCACTTCACTGTGCCCTGCCCAGGGGCAGCTGTGCGGTGCACTCACTGCGACTTGGCCACCGCATCGTCCACCTCCACCTCCTTGAGCAGCTCGGCATCCAGCTCGGCACCCCTGCCAGGCAGTGGCACGCCAGGGTGGCAGCGAAACAGGTCGCAGGCCACAGGTCGGGTAGCAATCGTGCGCTGCCAGCGCCGAAATGTGCCGGGCGTGGACAGCCGCTCTCCCTAAGCGTGCCGCGTGGAGACACGCTCTCCTTCAAAGAGCACCTCAGCGCACGCTGTATACTGCAACACACCATGCACCATTTGGTGGCTACAATCTGCCAGAGCCGCTCTGTAGCCTGCCAATTGGCAGGTCCTTGCGCAACGCCCGCAACGGCCCTGAGCCCAAACCACATGCAGGGCTGGCACCGACCCCCGCCCTCAGCTCACCCTAGCGCCGACTGCAGCTCCTGCTCTGGCAGTCCCAGCTGCCGCCCCACCTCCATGAGCACCTCTGCATCGCTGATGTTGGCGCCCTCCTCGTAGCTGCAGCAAGGGCCGGGAGGCAGGGAGGCAGGGAGGGAAGGAGGGAAGAATGTACGTTTGGCCCACCGCAGAAACCAGATGTGAGGCGGGGGCCCCCATGTAGCCTGCATGTGTCGCATGCAGCGCTGCCCTGCTGGCGCTGGCACAGGGACAAGGAGGCAGACTGGGTGGAGGGCGGACCAAACGCAAAGGTGCGGTTGCACTGTGCAGCGGGCCAGAGCGTGCACGCAACCCAGCTGAGTGTTGGCTGCAAAAGAGGGCGGCGCTCCCATTGCAGCCCACAGTTGCAAGCACTCGCCTCTTGACAAACAGCGCCTGGTTGGCCTCGTGGCTCTTGCCGTGCCGCCGCGCAAGCGCCACCAGCACGTGGCCTGCACAGCGGCAGCCCGGCAGCAGATTGAGAGCTCCGCCTGTGTTGCCTTCTGCCAACAACAGGTGAAGCCCCAAACCAGTGGCTCATGCCGCATGCTGTGGCTTGCATGGCATGCCACTTCATACCCGGCCGTCTGAAGGGCGAGTGCCCCACAGCTCTTGCCCACGCTGGGACTCAACGTTCCACCACACAGTGCCCCCCACACAGCCAGCGCCCACCCTTGACCGTGTTGGCCCGCCACGCCCAGTTGGCAAAGGCTGCGCCGTCCCCTCGGCCAGCGCCTGCCACGCGTTGCATCAGCGCGCCCGCCTGCGGCCCAAACTTTCTCTTCAAGGCTTCCAGGATGGGCTCGCCTGTGGGCGCCAGGGAGGGTGGGAGGGAGGGAAATTGCTGACGGCTGTGCCGGCGGCCAGAACTCTCAGAGGCTATTGGCCACCTCCAGCCAGCAGCGAGCAGTGCAAACCCAGGATCATTTGACGGCTGGCCACATGGCTGCAGTCCAAGCAGTGACAGGCTGGGGCATGCCGAGCAGGAGCCTGCGACACAGGGGGCTGCCCACTGTTCCACGGGCGATTGCTCACCAAACGGCGGAGCGTTCCAGTCCAGCAGGTATGCGTGCCACTCCTTCTCTGCCGACACCTCAGGCATGGCTGCCAGCCCCTTGTCCAGGCGCCTCAGCCCCACGTAGCACCTGCCACAGGCAGGCCAGCCCAGCTCAGAACAGCATGCGCCGCACACGGCCTAAGCGCGGCGCCAGCGGCAAGCCTGCCCAGCAACAGCCCAAATTTAGGACTGGCGCGAAATGTCAGGGCGCACTGGCCAGCTTGTCGCACCCACCAGGGGCATGCCAGGTCGGAGAAGACGGTCACTGCAGGCACAGGCAGCGCAGGCAGGGCAGGCAGCTGACGTCATCAAGGCGGGGCGATGACCAGAGACAGGAGCGCGGCTTCTTGGAATGCCCAGGCTGGTGGGCTGCAGAAGCCACCATGGCTTCACGCCATATGCAGATGCAACGCTGGGGATGCGCTTTGTGGGCATAACACTAATGCGACACGAGGCTTCGAGACTTGGGGCAGGTGCTGCGTCTGTCGGCGGGTGTAAGGAGGTCGCCCTACAGCGGCTGCTGCAGCTGATATGCTGACACTGATGAGCCCAGAGATCAAGACACAAATGGGAGCCACCAAAGCCTCCTTCCCGCACCTTTCACGCTTTGTTTGGCCATGGCTGTGACAATCCCTCGGGCGCAGCGCTTGGAGGCGGTCTGAAATGCCCTCGAAACGGATCTTGCAGTGTACATTTGGGGTTTCTGAGAGAAAAGAACTGGTCGCCAGGCTGTCAGGGCCAGCACGCACCGCAGCGGTCTCCATTGCGTCTGCAGCGGTCTGTAGCACTCGTGCAGCGATCATCGCCAGCATGGAGGTGGAGCAGTCAGCGCCTCAGGGGCCACCCCCAGCGCCCGAGCTGCCCACGCTCTCGCTGCCGGTGCTGGCCATCGTCAAGGATGCGCAGGGATTGCACGGACTCAAGCACAGTGACTATCAGCGCTACAGGCAAGCGTCCGTGCTGCACTGGTGTCATCGCTGCTCCTCGACGGTCTTTTGAGCACGATTGCGTCGCTCACCTGTTGTCCCCAACATGCCGATTGCAGACAGTACTGCTCCCGCCGCTTGCGCCGCATCTACAAGAGCGTCCGCTTCCTGCACGGCCGTGGGCGCTACCAAAAGAAGAAGCTGGAGCCGGAGGGCGTCAAGGATGTCAGGTGGGACCTGGTGGGCCGGCTGGATCGCGGTGGGCACGCCCTGCCAATGGCTGCTGGCCTGCGGCCAACCTGCTGCCGCTGCCGCCTCTACCAGCTGTTCTTCCCCAATGCCTGCCCAGCAGGCCGTTTGTTTCCACATGCGTGCATGCACGGGCAGGCTTTTTGATGCTAAGGTTTTGCCGACACCATGACTGCATTGAAGCAGCACCTGCACCGCCGCAGCCCGCTGTAGTGGCACGGGCACGCAACTGCGTGTTCCGCATCTGCTGGCATCCCTTTGTTTGAGCGGCTTGCAGCTCGTCCGCGCCTCCCTGCCTGTCGCCGCAGGCACCTGCACATCCCGCTGGTCCAGGCTGAGCGGGCCTGGGCGTATGCCATGGATCTGAAGAGCCAGCTGGAGCAGGAGCAGGTGGGAGGGCATGGGGTGGGGTGCCGTGTGGGCACACCGGCATGAACACAAGACAGACACGTGACATGGGCAGGGACACAGAGGCGTGGTGATGGCGGGGTGGTTGACGCCACTTGCGCATTTGTCGGCACTCGAGGGAGCTTCAGCAGAGGTCTCGCAAGGTGGCACTGAACTGCCTGGGCACTGGTGGGCGCCCTCTGGCGTCCCTGCCGCCGCATGCTGCTGCTGGCCGGCGCGCACCGCCCACCGCTGCTGCCCTCCCCTGGCGGCAGGTGGCGCCCAAGCGGCAGCACCTGGTGCGGCGCCTCTCCAAGGCTGCCTCGCATGCAGCCGAGCTGGTGGCGCTGACCACGGCACGCTGCGACGCGCGCACGCAGGTGCGGGCTGGCCCAGGGGACCTGCCGCCTGTGTGCTCTCGCCGCCGCAGGTCGCTGCGGCAGCGCAGCAGCCGCGATCTGCAGTGTTGCTGGCAGGAAAGCAGCCGTCACGTGCTCAGTCCCTTCCACCCACCACTGTGAGCGGATGCTTGGTTCTGCTCCTCACGGCAGCGCTGGCCCCCACCCCCGCCCCGCAGCTGGAGGCGGAGGCCTACTCCCTGTGGATGGCCGGCAGCGTGCTGCTGGAGAAGGAGAGCGACTGGGAGGGGGCGCTGGCGCGCTTCCTCAGGGCCAGGTGGGCGCCGGGGAGGGCCCGCCGGCGGTGCAAGCGCGGCAGGGGCGTGCCCCTGAAGCTGCAGTGCACGTCGGCGTGCTTGCTGTAGGTTTGGTGGGTTGCTGACCGCTGCACAGCCTGCTTCCAGGCGCGGCTGCATGCAATGCGGCATCCCCCAAGGCAGCTGCGGCGGCTGGCAGCTTTCCAGCCCCCAACCTTGCAAGCCCCCTCAGCTCCCGTGCCTTTGAGCCACCTCCACCTCGCCGTTCCCCCGCCGCGTGCCCGGCGCTGCAGGAAGCTGTTTGAGGAGCTGTCCAAGGTGGGCAGCTTTGAGCAGCAGAGCGTGTGCAAGCACTTCCTGGACCAAGTGGAGCCCACCATACGGTGAGGGGGGCGGGCCTGGTGCGCGGCACGCCACGCCCGCTGGGCGAGCAGGGGCCGCAGCCAGGGGGCGTGCGGGCTAGAGACTGCTCCGCCTGTGCAGCCCAGGGTGGCTGGAACATCTCTGCCCTGGATGTCCTCATGCTGCCAGGGTTTTTTCGCTGCGGCAGAGGCGGCTGCATGCTTGATGGGAGGCACGTTGACATGAGGGGAAATGAGAGGCTGGCACAGAGGCGGTCGTGAGCCTGACAGCAAGTTGCACCTCCTGGCGCCCCTGGCAGGTACTGCCAGTACCAGATCAGCCGCAAGGGCGGCGCCGCTCCCGACCCGGCCGCGCTGCTCGAGTCCATCGGTGGCGGCGGCAGCGACCTCCTGCAGGTGGGCGGCTGTGGTGGGGGAGGGCTGGGGGGCGGGAACGGGGACGGGGCAGGGGCAGGGACATGCTGTGGGAAGCATCCGCTTGGTGCAACACTTCATCAAGCCCAGCCCCACCCGCCGCGTCCCACCTCTCCCGCAGTCCAAGCTGGCCTCGCTGGCGGCCGAGGCACAGGCGCAGAAGGCGGCCTTCACCTCGGAGCTGCGCTGGGCGGGGGAGGTGTACCCGGTGCGCGAGGAGAAGATACGCATCCCGCTGCACGCGGCGCAGGTGGGGGGCGGGGCGGGGTGCGCCGTGAGCCTGACAGACACCAGCACTGGTGGCAGCTGGTGCCGGTCCTGCAGATGCGCTGTTCTGCGGATGCTCTGCAGCCTTGCAGGCGAGGCGCCGGGCCATGGCCCTCTGGCCTCTCTTGTTGCGGAACGGGAGCCTGCGCAGCGCTGCAGGCCGACACCCCTCACCACCACATAACCTCCCCCTGCCCCTCCCGCTGCAGGAGGCGGAGGCGGAGCTGGAGGGCGCGATGGAGGCTGAGGGCGCGGGGGCGGCGGCGGAGGTGGAGCAGCGGGTGGCTCGGTACGACCGAGTGGTGCTGGCTTACGACGAGGCGCGGGCAGCCATCAAGTCGGTGCTGGCGTTGGGCCAGGGTGAGGAGGGGGGGGGGGGGGCCACCCGTGGCGTCGTGCCTGCTTGTCCTTGCTAAACTGGTCGCTTCCACACGCGTGGTGCAGCATCCTGGCGCGTGTGTGGCAGGCGGAGCCTGTTCACCCTCTCTGCTCAAGCCTGCGATCATGCCTGCCTGTGAGTTTGCCTTCACAGGTGGATGCACGGCCGGCCGTCAACTCGCGGTTGTGTCGCAAACCCCACGTGTCGCCTGCCGACGGTTGCCTGCCGCCACCCCCACGCTCCCCGTGCTGCCATGCCCACCGCCCCGCTCCCCGCAGGCGGCGCCGATTCGGAGCAGCTGCGAGCCGAGCTGGTGGCGCTGGACCGTGCAGTGCTGGGGCTGGCGCTGGAACGCACGGTACAGGCAAGTGTGCGCGCACTGCCTGCTGTGGACACACCGCCCAGCGCCGCTGCGCGCAGGCGCAGCAGCACATTGCGTCCCGCCCCTGCCATCACTGCGCTGTGCAGAGTGGCGCTCTGTTGTGACTGCGTGGCCGAGCCAGCATGCCAGGGGGGGCCTCGTATCCCTCATGGTTCCACCCCTGCCCTGCCCTGCGCTGCAGCGCAACCTGTTCCTGGCGGCGGACGCCGAGGCGCGGTTTGCGCGCACGCTGCGCCGCGCGCTGGCCGGCGGCAGGGGCGGCGGCAAGGAGGGCGCGCGGGAGCGGCCAGCCAAGGCGGAGGACGTGGTGCGTGCCAAGTGCCTGGGCGCACGCGTGTGGACGCCGGCGGCCGCTGCCCGTGCATGCGATGCGTCGTGTGGTCGGCGCGTGCACTCCAGGCAGGGCGGGCCACTGCGCATGGTCCCTCCCCTGCACCCCAGGCTGCGTGCTCCCCACCCCCCTCGCCCCGACCCCAAGCTGCGGACCCCCCCCCCCCCTGCAGGTGCGGCTGTACGACGCCCTGGTGGCCAACACCCTGGAGCTGAACGACCTGGCGGCGCACGTGGGCGGCGCCGCGGGCGAGATGCTCATGGACGAGTGCACCGCCAAGGTGGGTGTGTGTGTGTGTGTGGGGGGGGGGGCGGGGGCGGGCTCCAGCGCCAATCTACAGACTTCGTGCCCGGGACAGGGACAAGAAGCTTCCGGGGGTGCCTCCAACGGTTGCGGACCGGCCGAGGCGCCGGACCAATTACCCTGCCGTCTCTCCCTGCCGACCCCCGCCACCCAGGGCGCCCGCTGAGCGCGCCAACCTTCCTTACCGCCTGCTGCTGCCGCTGTCCCTGGGCTGCAGCAAGCGCACTACCAGGCAGCTCGCTGCCTCTATGTGGCACACTCCTACCTTGCAGCAGAGAAGCTTGCAGAGGCGGCGGGCCTGTTTGGCCGCGCCCTAGAGCGCTGCAAGCAGGCAGCCAGGTGAGCCCGCCCCCATGCCTCAGCTGCAACACTTGTGGTCATGCATGCTGGCACTGCGACTGCTCCTGGATGGCAGCCTCTGCAGCGCTGCAGTGCCAGGCTGCCCAGGCTTGGGGCTTTGGGAGCAGCCTTTGCTGTGCAAAGCATGTGACTTGGAGCTGCGGGAGCAGGCTTTGCTGTGCGGAGCGTGTGACAACTGTCAAACTGCTGCGCCTGTGACGCAGTCTGCTCACATTTGCCTCCCGCCTCCCCTGCCCGTCCTGCAGCAAGTATGAGGACTGCGCCAAGCCCGACCCCACGGCAGCAGCAGACCTGGACCGCCTGCGGGAGGCGGCTGCGGCCTGGGGGGCGGTGGCGGCGGCGGAGCAGCGGGCGGGGGAGCTGCGGGAAAAGGCGGCGGCGCAGAAGGGCCTGGAGGGCATGAGCCTGGAGGGGGGGGCGGAAGGTGGGCCTGGGCCTGCCCTCTGGGGCAGGGCGGGGTGCTTGGGCTGCGATGGCCAGCGCAGCGCTCCGGCCCTGTGTGCTGGCACCAATGGCCAGGAATCTTTGGCTCAAGCTGCCCAACAACAGGTTCTGACCTGCATTGCTCCACTCGTGCGCGTGTGCCCCCAGCAGGGAAGAAGCGGTCGCACGAGGAGGCCTTCCTGTCGGAGCAGCTGGACGCGTTCGAGTCGTTTGTGGGCAGCGGCAAGGGCAGCGCGCGCATCTGCAGGTGCGCGTGGGGCCGCAGGCAGCGCGGGGCTCAGAGGGCACCCTGCGCATCTGCTTCACACCTTGACGTGCATGCGCCGCTAGGAATGCCTGCACACCCTGCTGGGTGGGTGCCTCGTCAGCTTGCGTATCGACGCCTGCGCCGCGACGGCCCCCGCGCCCTCCCCTGCCGCCCGCACGCAGGGTGCCGCCGCCGCTGCGCGCCGTGCCGGTGCGCCCCATCTTCCTGGACACCGCGCTCAACTACATCCAGGTGTGGCGGGGGCCGCATGCAGGGCTGGGGGGAGAGGGTGGCGGTGGCATGCAGTGCCAAGCTGCCGCCAACCATCTGAGGGGTTGTGCTGGGCTGCGGCTTGCAACTGCGTCATTCTTGCTGCATTTTTGGAACAACCCCTTCCCTCGCCTCTCTTTCTCTGCAGGCGCCAGACCTCAGCCACCGCCTGCCAGCCAAGCAGGCAGCGCCGGCAGGGCAGGGCACCTTCTCGCGCCTCTTCGGCGGCTGGGGGCGCTAGGCGGCATTGCAGCAGGCCCACCAACCCAGCTTGGCATGCTTGTGCCTTGTGCCATGCTGGCAGAGGTTGCACTTGGTCACTGGATTGTAAGTTGAGACCAGACTTGCATACCAAGCAGGCGCCAGGCACACAAGTCTTCGCAGCACAGGCAGCGACCCGCGGATGCAGCTACAGGCAGGGGCAGCCCCAGGTTCGTTGACACCAAGCGGCTGCCATGCCGCAGCTCCCAAAGTCTGCAGCTCATCCCGCGCACTCAGAGCCCTCCTCCAGCTCAGCCTCCTGAGCCTCCAGCGCCTGCTCAGGCCCCGCCCAGGGAGCCAGCTGAAGCTCCCACAGCGGCACCGCCTCTGGCAGTACCCCGGCGCCAGCAGCTGGCCGCCACATGTATGTGCTGCAGGGGGGTCGCAGGGTTGTGGTGACAGGCGCTTCTTGTTGATGGGCAAGCAGATGAGAGGCGGAGCGCGGGCAGATGGCCGCATTGTGCTCAAAGAGATCCCCGCAGCCAGGGGAGGTGAGGCATGCGCAGCAGTTTGGCACGTTGAGGGCCTACACTGCCTTGGTAGGGTGCTCACAATCCAGCCCTGCGCATACCTGCCCTCCAGCCATCCTTCTGGTCTGTCCTGGAAGGGCCACAGAACGTCCAGCGCAGGGGGCAGGTGCTGGCTCAGCCATGCTGAGGTTGCGGCGTGGCCCTCCCCGCTCGCGCTGCCGAGCAGCAGCCAGGCCTGACCCTCAAACTCAAGCAGGCCTTGGCACGCCAGCTGCTCTCCCACCTGCAGGCAGGAAGGAAATACTGTAGGCCTGGTGCATTTCAAGTGAAGAAGCTACAGCATGCAGGGTCAAGGCCCTCCCACAATCACACATAGTCGTTGACGCCGACGCTGGCTGTGCCCGCCCGTCTCCTGGATTCTCACCGGCGCCAGCCCTTCCTCGTTGTGCAGCTGCGCAGCCTCCAGCACCTGCTGCACCTCGTCCCTGCTGCGCACTAGCACAGCCCACGAGGCGGGTTCGCTCACAACAACGAACGGCCGCATGCCCGGCTCTTCTAGTCAGTGCCCTACTGGTTAAAGAATTTGTGGCTTGAGCCAACCCTCGCCATGGCTGCCAAGGCTGCAGCATGGTCACGGCAGGTCCGCTGTGCCACTCGTGGTCATGCACCCGGCCCTGCCTATCAACACACTGTTATCTTCCTCAGGAATTCATGGTCCTAAAGTGGTACAGGTGCACGCATTGACATAGAAACCATGCATACACACACACGGGGAGTCTGCTTCACTCTCATGCCTCCCGCTCACGCCGCTCGCATTCGCCTCCGCCTTGCCGGCGTTTGCAGCAGTGCAGCGGCGCGCTCGCTGCCCTGGCTGCCCCCGCACGCTGCCGGCATCAGGAAGTGAGGTGCCTGGTGCCGGCACCATGCTGCTGGCAGCAGCCAGTGTGGCGCCTCACTTCCTGGCCTCCTCCTCCTCATCTGTCACAACATCCTCCTCCTCAGAGTCGGGCGGCAGCAGCGGCCCAGGCTCGTTGTACGCCTCCTCGCCTGCAGGCAGCAGGGCGAGCACAGAGGTACGCTAGGCAGGCTGCCGTACATTTTCGGGGTGCAGGCACGAAGGGGTGATTTCAGCCAGGCATGGATGCTTGCCCTACAGCGGCAGCCCTTTAGCTGCCACCCTCGCCTTCCACTGTGGCCACTGCCCGGGTGCCCACCTGGTGCCTCCTCCCCGGGCGGATCCTCCTCATCCAGATGTGGCTCCTCGTGCAGCTTCAGCCGCTGGCGGTGCACATGTGCGCGCACACTGCAGGCAGCAGCGCAAGGGAAGGGGGCGTCAGGCCAGTTGTTTGCCACTGCGGCAGCCGGCCCTGCCTGCACCGCAGCCGCCTTGTGTAGTGGCCATGCAGGTGCGAGCTGTGAGCACAACGCAAGCACATCGTCAGTGTACCAAGAGCCGGCAGGCTGGGGGCAAATGCAAGCGCCGTGTGCCTACCTGTAGTGTTCCGCTTCGTCATCCTCCTCCTCGCTGAGGGTCATTCCTGCGCCCGCTAGCATGAGGGATATGGCGAGCTCACGATTCGTGCGCAGGACAGGGCAGCTGCACAGCGAAGGACACACACACACCACACCACCTGTCACCCCCCATCCCATCTCCACCCCCCGCATGAGAGACAGTTCACGATGGCATGCTGGGAATTGGTGGCTTGGTTCTTTCAGGCCAGCTGCAGTCTTCTGTGCAAATGCATCTGCCTGTCTGCCTGTTTGAATGCACGACCCAGGGAACGCGAGGCACACTGTGCCCTGTGGAACCTCAGATGCCGTTACATGGGCTGCTTGCCTGGCCGGAGGTCGCCCAGCTCCTCAGTTGCGCTGCTGCCGGCTGTGGTGGACCCTGCTGCAGTGACGCCGCAAAGAGTGACGACGGGGGCAGCGCCGCCAAGGGCGGGCCCACAGCCGGGCAGCCAGCGCCCGGCAAGCAGGTGGGAGCAGGCTGCTGCCGCAGCTGGTGCCGCTGCCAGGCCCGGCCCAGGGAGGGTGAGCAGGCGCAGGCGCGCTGCTGCTTCCCTCAGGGCTGGGAGCATGGCTTCGAGGCTGCTTGGCTGCCACAGCTCAAGGTGAGCCTAGCATGATCTGTGGGGTTGGGCAGTGAAAGTTTTACGAGCTCCAAGGTAGAAGAGGCCCGAGCTGTGCTGGGCGCGACGAGCAGTGCCCACTGCTCTTCCAGACTGCCTTGGCTGGCTGCCGACCCCTGATTACTCCTGCCATTTCCTTACTAACATTCAAATATGGTGCCCGTGATTCGGGTGGACGTCTGGAGCGATGTTGCCTGCCCCTGGTTAGAGCAGCGTGCCTTCCTCCTGTAGCAGGGTCTGCCCGTGCCCTAATGCACCTCGTTATTGGGGGCAGCTGCCCTTGGCGGGAAGGCCAGGCCAAGGATCTGCTGACCGTTTGTCCTGCCACCGCCGCCCTCCCCCAGGTGCTGGGTGGGCTGAAACCGGCTGAGCACGGCCATGCAGGACCTGGCGGAGCAGTCTCCGGCGCGGTTCGATGTGCGCTTGCACGCCTTCCTGCTGGACCCAGACTTTGCAGAGGGGGGTGAGTGTGCTCGCTGGCTCTGCCGCTAGCTGCTGGCATGTGTTCTGGAGAGGGTTCAAACCCTTTATGAATGCTTTAATCTAAACTCCTTCTGGTTCACGCCCACCTGCACCTGACCACACCAGGCGAGCCAATTGATAGCTACTACCGCCGCCGCTTTGGCAGCCAGGCGCCGGCCCTGCGCCAGCGCTTGCACGACTCGGGTGTGTGCCCTTGGCTCCTGCCTGTTTGCGCCATGCCTGTTCAACCTCGGATTGCCTCATGCCCTTGCTGGCCACCGAGCTGACCCAGGCAGACTGCCCCCCTCCCCTGGACATGCCCCGCCCCAGGGAAGTGGGATGGCGCGCCCTTTGCCGACTGGCGCTGGCGGCCAAGCACGCAGGCAAGCAGACGGGACACAGGGTGGTGGCTGAATGCGCACCTGCAGAGGCCATGCATCTGCACGTGGCTCACGGACGCGGCTTCTGAGTGCGATGCAGGGCGCCCACGAGCTGATCGTCTTGGCGGGGCGGCACGGCCACAGCCACGAGGCCGCCGGCCTGCTGTTCCGCATGACGTGAGCAGGGCGGGTTTTGCCGCCGGGCTGATGTGCCCAGTACTGCAGCAGCAGGACAGTGCCTGGCAGAAAAGGCAGATGTTGTGCTCAAAGCTCCCGCCTGTTTGATGCGCCTAAAAATGCTCAGGCCAGGGGTTGGCAGCATGGCACAAAAGCTGCTTGCTGCACTGTATCACACAGCCTCGCACATGTCTGTCCAAGTGTGAGACATTTACACATAGAAACGTCCGCTCACCTGCGCGCTCTCTGCCCTCTGCTGCTGGCAGGTACGAGCAGGGCAGCAACGTGTCGAGCCGGCAGCAGCTGCTGGAGGCAGCTGCCCAGATGGGCCTGCCAGCTGGCGAGGCAGATGCCTGGCTGGGCAGCCACGAGGCGCAGCAGGCGGTGGCGGAGGAAGACCGGGAGGCCAAGGACAGGCAAGCGGAGCATGCGGTGCTTTCCAGCGAGCTATGGGGATCTCCAGCTGTGCTGCCAGGAAGTGATGCCGTTGCACTTGATGCAAAAAGCTACCATTCCCTGGGTGCCAATCACTCCTCTGAACCCGCCGTCCCCAGCCTCTGATTTCCCCCTGCCCGCAGCCGCGGCATGCACTCTGTGCCGACCTTCCTGATCAGCTGCGGGGCCGGCAAGCCGGTGCCGCTTGTGGGGGCAGAGAGCGTCAGGGCCTTTGAGGTGGCCTTCAGGAAGACGCTGCACGAGGCTGGGTTTGCCACTGGGCCAGGCGGTGCTGCTGCTGACAAGGCGGCTGGCGCTGCTGCCAAGCAGGAACCCAGGGCGGCAGCCGAGGAGTGAGGCCGGCGGGCGCAGAGCCAGCAGGGAACCCTATGGGCAAACTGGGTTTGCCTGCATGTTGCCTTGCACAGCAGTACAGTACAAACCAATTCTAGCTGTTGAACTCAATTTTGCGCACGCAAAGGTGTAATGTGTAGAACATTGCCTGCCAGGCGGAACAGGCAACTCAGGACGACGGGATCAAGCGTCGGCAGCAAGGCTTTCCGAGACCTGCGCCTCAAAGAATGCAGTGATGCGTTCAATGGCGTGTCCCATCCGCTGCTGGCTGGGCACATGGCGGGCCCCCTGCAGCAGCAGTGCCTGCAGCTGGCTTGGGGCCCAAACCTCGCGCGCATGCCTCATGGTCGCCTGCCCCGGGCCCCACACATCCAGCTCAGCAGCAGTGAGGAAGACTGGGGATGTGAGCAGGCGCAGCTGGTCGTCTGTGGGCGCTGCTGGTCGCGGGGGGTACCGGCGCACGTGCCTGGAGGGTCGGTTGGGGCGGGTGGCAGCCGCGTTGCAAGTCAGGCCCGACACGCCAAGCCAGGCACTTGCAGGTGGGCACGCGGCGCACCACCGTTTAGCACAAGAACAGCAGGGCTGCAACTCGGTGCCGTGTCTGCCCTGTCCCTCAGCCCGACCCCCTGCGCGCCGGATGCCCAGCTTGATCTGCTCCACCAGAGGGTCGACTTCAGCTGGCTCGTCGAGAATGCACGCCAGCATCAGCCGCTCTGTCCACGAGCAGGGCAGCAGGCGGTACAGGGCCAGGCGCAGCAGCAGCGCTGTGGGGATGGAGGCGGGGCCCCCGCGCTGCAGGCGGCCCGGCACCACCAGCGCTGCAGCCCTGATGGCACCCGGGGCCACAGCTGCAAGGTCAAGCAGCATGTCGGCGCCGATGGACACTCCCGCATGGAAGGGAGGGCGCACAGGGGGGGCTGCTGCTGGGAGGCAAAGGGTCTGTCGTGCGCAGTGCCACTGCTGTCGCCACCGCTGCTGCCACGCAGCAGGCCCAGGGCTTGCATGACCTCCAAGCACCACCTGCCATGCCCATGCGTGGCAGGGTCAAGCACTGCAGGGTCGCTGCGGCTGCCAGCTGCAACAGGGGTTGCAGAGGTGTGAGCAGCCTTAACCGCCAGCACGGGGCCAGACGCGTGGGTGTTGTTCAGAGCTGCAGGCAAATCATCAGCGCTTCAAGGGGGGCAGCAGGGTACACGCAGTGCGCGGCCTCACTCACCGTGGCAGGGGGTGTCGGGTGCGTAGATGCGGAAGCGCCGCACCAGGGGCGCCAGGGAGGGGGCAGCCAGCATGAACGGCGCGGGCGTTGTCGCGCCGTGCCACAGCATCAGCGGCGGCGCAGCCGGCGGGCCGCACACCACGACATGCGCGCGGCCAAAGCTTGAGGTGTGCACCAGGTGCTGCTCGTGAGGGAAGGGCAGCGCTGCCAGCGTGGAATTGTACAGCTGGCGCAACGCCGCTTCGCCCGCTGGGCTGGCGTAGAGCTCCGCTGGCTGCAGCATCTCTGCGTGCTGTGTAGGGGCAACCTGCGCCTCCATGCTTGGTGCCCACTATGGGCAGGGCCCGCAGGCTGGAGGAGAGGGCGGCGCTGGGAGGCAGAAGCGCTGGTCGGCGCCGGCGGCGCGGCAGTGGGGCAAGGGCAGCCGCAGTGTCGTCGCCGCTGCAAACCCCGCTCTGAAAGTCTCGCTCCACAAGCAACGCCCTTCCCGGAGAGTGAAGGTCTCACAGAGAAGAAAATCAGTCAGAGTCGGACAGCCCTGGCGGAGGCCCACTGCCGCTCGAGCCTTTTGAGGATTGGTCGATCGGTCGGCGATGCATGTAGCAAAGCAACACGAGAGGCAGACAGGTGAACAAGGCCTCTGCCGCCATCTCGGTCCTACCGCCTGCCGCATGCAACCGCAGGGAAAACCGCACATTTATGTCGTGAAATCAATCCATCACACCATGTCATTCTGGTGCAGTATCCAGTGCTTTCCTAGGGGAAGGATAGTGTTGCAACAAGCCATCAACCAGTGGCACGAACCACACATGATGCCGCCGCCGCTGTGCCGCCAGCAGGGCAGCATCCTGCAGACCTGGCCCTAGTGTCCCGCCTGGCCTGGCTGAAGCCAGCTCCTTCCTGCGTGGTTGACCTCCAAACGTTTGGAGGGGCTCCTGAGCGGGCACCAAAGCGCAAGAAGCGTGAGGAGGGTCTGCCATGCGGCGCTCTGCGACAGCTCTCCCTCTGGCGCTGCTGCTTGTCATCGTAACATGCGAGGTTAGTGCGCAGGGAGCACGCAGGGAGTGCGCGCCGGTTCGAGGGTACAACAAGTAGCTTCTTCCCCCTGCCCGGCAGCTGCTCTTGCCGATGCTGCCTCGCAGCCAACTGTGTGCTTTACAGTTGTCACTGTCCTTTCAAGCGGCCACAAAGCCAGCATTTCCTGGTTCACATTTACCTACTGCAGGCACGCTCACTGCTTGCTACAATTGATGCAATTGGCGGCATTCCTGCCCCTGATCAGGAGGCCGGCGACACCGTGCTGCCACCAGCGCCAGCGCCCGGCCCTGGGCCGGCCGAGGCCCCTGAAGGGGCAGGGGGTGCTCCCACGCCCCCACCTGGCGATTGTGCGAAGCTAGGGTTCTACTGCAGTGACAAGCCCTGCTGCGAGGGCCTCACCTGTGACCCTGCTGCTGGCTGGTGCACCATCCCCGTCTGATTTGCACTTTCTCTTCACGCACCATTTTGTGACATCGGCTCTGCGCCCCGACCATCTCACGGCCAATTCTGTGTATCTAGCGTACCACTGGTGAAACCACAGCACCCCAGCAATGATCTCGTGTTCCATCCCGTGACTTCTGCAACCTCTCAGTTCACTTCTCAAAGCCACATTTCGACGCCATGTAGCGCAAAACGTTTTGGCCAACTCACACACACTGTATAAACAATTAGCAGAAATGGGGTGCAAGTAAAAAATGGGCAGTGCAGAGTGCTGCAGCCATTCATGGCAGGGATAGCAAGGGCAAAACGCTGCACTCAGCAGGCAGACGAGGGTGGGCGGGCTCCCTGCCTCAGAACCAGGTCTTCAGCCAGCCCCCCAGCGCGATGCCCAGGCCGGTGGCAACCGCGTACCCCAGGGCGCCCGTCAGCATGGCCGGCTGCACCATGTGGGGCCACCCCTTGGCGCTCGCCATGGCCGCCGCTGTGGCGGGGCCGCCCACGTTTGCGTTGGAGGCAATGAGGATGGCTTGCATGGGGAGGCGCAGCAGGCGGCCGCCAGCGATGCAGATCGCCATGTGGATGCTGCAGCCGGGGGCAGAGGTGGGAGCAGCCTTCAAGTTGGTGGCCAGGACAGGCAGCCCCTGAAGGCCGGCCCCTGCTCGTCTGCACCATGCGCAGACAGGCGACCAGGTGGCGCGCATGGCACGAGTGCATCTGTCCCTCCACAGATGCTGCAGGCTGCCGAATGACGCCGAGCCAGCACAGGCGCCCACGCGCCGACCCAAACGTCAGCCCGCCTGGCACCCCCCCTGCACACCCGGCCCTCACCCCAGCTGCAGCACAATGAAGACCAGGAGCCAGCCGCAGCCGCTCAGGGCCTGCACGCTGCCCGCCGAGGTGCCGATGGTGGCGAAGAAGAGCATCATGAGCGCCCCTCCCAGGCGCTCCGCCCCTCGGAAGGGCGAGCCGCCCGCCCCGCCGCCGCGGCCCATCGCCGCTGCCAGCCTGGATGCAGCCGTGGCGATGAGCGAGGCCAGCAGGGCCATGACCGCCAGCGCGCAGCTGCCAATGCCGGCTGCCGCCGCCACGCTGTTGCCCAGGCAGCACGCCAGCGCCGCCGCCGCCAGGCACAGCGACAGGCTCTCCGCCGTCACCACCGGCTCTTGCTGCTGCTGCTGCTGCTGCTGCTGCTCGGCTGCAGAGTGCTTGCTGCCTGCCGCCGCCGTGCCGTCGCTGGCTTGCTGCTGCTGCTGCTGCTGCTGCAGGGCTGCGGCCGCCGGGTCTCCCTGCTCAGCGGGGATGGACATGAGGGCCAGGAAGTAGAGGGCCATGGCGCAGTTGTCGGCCGTCATGGCGCCCGCCAGCAGCGGCCCCGGCGCCAGCGCCAGCGCCTGGCTCACCGCCGCAAAGTTCACGGCGCCTGCAGGCGAGGCAGGGGCGCATGTGAAGCGGCCTCCAAAACTTAGGCCAGGTGACGATGGGCAAATGCCAGCATCTGGTGCGACGGTCAACTGCTGTGGCGACGGTCGACTGCTGTGCAGCAGGGAGACAGCGCCCAAGCCAACCGCCGGATCTGTGCACCCTTGCGTGCAAGCCACCGCGGCCTGTGGAGTGAACTGTGCCACAAGACAGTCCAGGCCTGCGCCTGTTGCTCACCGCCAATGTAGCTGGCGCACAGTGCCGCCGCGACTTTCCACCCCTCTGGGCCCAGGCGGGGGCCGACCAGCCAGAAGGCCACCAGCGTGCCCACCAGCGTGCCCACCGCCCCCACCACAAAGGCCGCCAGGGTGGGGCCGGCGCTGCCGAGGAGCTGCGACAAGTCACTCTCCAGCAGGTAGCAGGCGGCGCCCAGGGGCATCAGGTAGGCCTGCGCAGCAGACGCAGGGAAGGGCAGGTGTTCTGTGGCAAGGACCAATCACGGGGAAAACATGCAAGAGTTCTGCACGCCTGGGATGCAGCACGGCACGGCAGCGGCAGGAACAGCAGCTGGGGTTGCGGGCAAGTGTGTGCGCACCCAGATGGCGTCGGCGGCGGCGCTGGCGGTGGGCAACAGCCCGGCAGCTGCCCCCGCCAGCGCGAGCAGCATGGAGACTAGCGGGGCGCTGAGCACGCCGCCCACCGGGGTGCGCCGCTCCACAACCTGCTGGTGTGGTGGTCGAAATGCAAGGGCTCAAGACAATGAGAAGCATGCAGGCACACGCAGCTGCGGAGTTGAGTACATGCAAGAGGCATTGCGCCGATCCCTGCCACACTCCAGCCCACCTGGCCAAGCGCGGCGCACACTGCAAACGCTGTCCATAGCGGCCAGCCCTCCTGCAGCTGTGGAATGGCCCAGCCCTGCAGCCCTGCAGCCACCGGCGCAGCTGCTGCCCCTGCTGCAGCTGGCAGAGGCGAGGCGGTGCGCTTGCGCCGGTAGCGATGGGCTGGTGTGCACCAAGGCGTCGCCGCAAGCGTCGATGGCTGCGCTAGTTGTTGGCGACACTTGCCGCTGCAGACAACCAATTGTGCTCCTCGCCAGACGGCTGCCCGTTCGCTGTTGGGGACTTGCGGGAGTCGCAGCCCAGCAGCCAGGCTTGTCTGGAGCAGCGCCATGACAGATCGCAAGGAGAATGCGCCGCAGAAAATTGCAACCAGAGGCGAAAGGCCGGCCCGGCATCACATTGGTCAGGTGCCTCTCACCCAGCGGCCCCAGCGCCCGCAGATGTGGCTGACACCTTGCGGAACTGTGCCCACTTGATGGACAGGGGGCAAATGGAATTATCTGCATTCACAAGTTCAGAGATACCCAATAGAGCGTTGGATGCGGCACAAGCTTGCGGTGATTTCATTGGGCCGATGAGGTTAGGCATGCTGGCACCACGACCAGCAATCGAGGGATGTTCCAGTGGTTGGTTTGCAGGCAAGGTAGAAAGATGAGTGATTGAGCAGGGGGCAGTGCTGGGCAGTGCTTCAAAACATCCAGGCAAGGGCCACAACGGTCAGAAACGCACAACAGTCAAGTCGCATACAGGTGGGATAAGGTGCAACTGGGTGATGTGGACAGGTACATACAGAAACGCACCCGCTGCTGCCAGGGAGAGGCCTGAGCAGGAGGTGCACTGCTCAGTAGGGTACACAAGGTGAAAAGAGCGAAGGGCGTGGGTGCCACTCAGCCAGGCGCTCCGCCGTCCGTGGCGCCGCGGCTACTGGCAGCGGGCGAGCGGCCGCGCGCGGCAGGCTGCTGTGCGCTGCTGGCGCCCGCGCCGCCCTCCGCCAGAGGCGTGGCGGAGGGCTTGCGTGGGAGGGAGACCTCGTTGCCAGTGAGGATGTAGTCGCGGTACGGCTCCAGCTCAGCAACCACCTGCGTCAGGTGGGCGCGACATCAGGCACGCCATGGTCAGCATCAGCCTCTCGCGTTCCTTGCTTGCCACCAGCAGCACCCAGGGCATCCGTGCGCACAGCCGCTGAGCAGGCGTGGCTTCGGACGCCGCATGTGGCATGCCAGGCGCGCAAGCGCGGCGCCCACCTCGTCGGCAGGGCGGTAGACGAGGTCGCTGATGCGCCACGCGTGCAGCGTGCCGCCGCCGCCCTCCCCCGCCTCGTCCGCCACGCTGAGCAGGGTCCAGGGGTCGTGCGGGTTCCAGTGCAGGTCCACCACCTGGGGTGGGGTGGGGTGGGGTGGGGGGGTTGGGGTGGCGGGCAGGGGGCCGGGTGGTGCCGCGGAGTTGGCCACCAGGGCGTGGCGGGGCAGCGCAGGAGGCGGGGCAGGCGGGTACCTGGCGGCATGGGCGGGCTCAGGTGGGCGGGTGGGAGCAGCATGCACGCTGGCACAGTGTGGGATGGGGCCAGGGCGCGCAAGGGCTTGCCAGGTGAGGAGCGCAGTGCGGGTCATGCAGGCGGGGGCTCACCGCTGCGCGGTGCCCCGCGTGCTGGAACAGCAGCTGCTGCGGGGTGGCGCTCTTTGGGCGCTTCGGCACCGGTGGGCCATCGGCGTCCGGCGGCGGCGCATCAAGGTCCCACACACACACCAGCCTGAAGAGCGGGAGCGAGGGGGGGAGCACCCGGGCGTGCGGTAAAGCTATGAGGAGCTGCACCCCACAGGGCTGCCGGCTGTGCGGTCGGCGCAGCGGCAGTCAGCTTGTTGACCCTGGCCCTGCCTCTGCCTACCCCTTGTATACTGGCCCGGCACCATGCACGCTCCACCCAGTGCGGGGCAAATGCCTGCTGTGCACACTCCTTTAGCCGCAGCCGGCCCCCCCACCTGTCCTCTCCGGCGCTGGCAAAGGCCCCAGCAGCGTGCAGGCTCCACTCGACGACGGTGGCCGCGCCAGCGTGGTGGCGGAACGAGAAGGCGGGGGAGGACGCCTGCCGACGGTCCCACACCTTCAAGCTGCCGTCGGCGGCGCCTGCGCGGAGGCGGGGGGCGGGCGGGATTGGCGCGGGTTGAGAACTGCTGTGCATGGCAGGGTACGGCCCAGAGCAGATTATGATTCCACTCCCATAGGGGCTATGGGAGTGGAGTGTGGTTGGTCCACCAGGGTGTGGTTGGTCCACCAGTTCAGGCAGGTGTGGGAACGTGGTCTCAGAGTAACTATAACAAGGAGCTTCCCTAGGCGGCATCCGCCGGGAGCGGGGCGCTGGCCCGGCCGCATAAGACATGCGGCCGGGGGCGCTGCTCCGCGGCGGTAGCAGCCGTCTGTCAGGCACAGAGGCTCGTCACAGACCCGCCCAGAGGCGTGCATTCACGGTGCATCAGGCAGTGGATGGCTTGCTGCCAGGGGCCCGCCTGTCTGCGGCCGTGCAGCCCACCAGCTGCAACCCAGAAAACTTGCCCCGAACTGCCTCACACCTGGCGAAATAGCGCATGCCGCACCCGGCATGTCCCCACTGAGTCCCGCCCAACCCCTTCCGCCCAGCAGGCTGCCACTGTCAGCGCCTTGTCGGCCCCCTCCCCGGCTGACCTGTGACCAGCATGTCCTGCCGGAGGGGGCTCCACGACACGCAGTGCACGTCCTGCGGGCCGTGGGCCTTGGCCACATGCAGCACGGGCGCGCCGCCACGCCGCGTGTCCCACAGCAGCAGGGAGGAGTCGTCGCCTGCAGGGCCGTGGGTGGTGCGTGTGTGTGTGTGTGCATGGAGGGGGCCGCAGCTGCTGAAGCCTGGTCACACAGCGGGGGTGCCCAGGCACAGCTGGGCGGGTGGGTGGCGGGTGCCGCCAAAGCGTGGGCAGCGGGCAGCCACTAGTGTGCGGGCAGGCGGCAGGCAGCAGAGCTGCGGTGTGTTGGCGACACGGCTCAGCGGCGGGGCGGGCGCTCACCGACGCTGGCCAGCTCCGAGGCGCTGCCAGGCAGCCAGCAGACATCCTCGACGGTGCTGCCGTGCCCCCTCAGCGTGTGCACCGGCTGCAGCCGGGTGCCCGCCGCTGCGCGCCCGCCGCCCTCGCTGCCGGGCAGGGCCAGCCTGGTGGCATGCGATGCCAGGTCCCACACCAGGACCTGCGGCAAGTGGGTTGGAAGGAGGGCAAGCGGTAGCAGTCAGGTGCAGGCAGGATCGGGGGGTCCAGCAGGCTCGGCAAGCAATGCAGCAGTGCCGGGATGGTGTCTGCCTGCGATGTGTACAGGCGGCGGCCTGCCCCTCCGTGTGCGGCCTCAGATAGGAGCGAAAGACATTGGTGACAGGTCTCCTCAGCGCGGGGAGTAAGCCCGCTGCGGATGAACTATGCGTGAATTGAGGCATCACCAGCCGACGGGCGAGGGAGCGGGCCATGCATGTGCAAGGTGACTCATGCAGGTGTGCATGCTGTGCAGGCCTCAGAGAAATCCGCTAATGTTTTTCAATCCGGGATGCGAGGAGTCGAATTCCCCACTCAGTGTGTGTAACAAAGATACATATCACCGGCCATGCAGGGGTGCAGCAGGTGCGTGTGCTTTCAGCATAGCAGTGCGGAGCAGCCTCATCGAAAAGTTGTCGATCACAGGTGCAGGCAGTGAGGCTCGCGAGGAGCACTGCACCACGTGCTCAGTGTGTGTAACAAAAGTGTATCACCGGCTTGGTGGTGCAGCATGCAGGGGCCTGGCACAGGCGCAGCTGGGCAGGCAAAGAGGCAGGACTGTCAAGCAGACTCTTCCCCGTGCGCCCTTCACGCCAGCGCCGCTGCCCGGCGCGCCCAATCCCCGATGCTGTTCCCGCAACGCAGTCCTGCGCACCCCAGCACCTGCGCGTCGCGCCCGCCGCTGGCAGCCAGGGGCGCCGCGGAGCTCACTCCCAGCGCAAACGCCGCCACCTCCTTGTGTCCCTCCAAAACGAGGTCGGCCACAGAGTGCAGCTTGGGGCTGGTGTCCTGCCCGGGGGGAGGGGGGGGGCGCGCGGCACAGGGTGAGTGGGCCAGCAAAGCAGCGCCGCACATGAAGCGCAGGCAGGATCGGCAGGGCTGCTGGCAAGGCAGCAATTCGACGGCCTGCTCCGCCGCTCGCCTGGCGCGCAATCTACACCCAGCAGGGTTTCACCACCCAGCTGCCTGCTCTCCGCCCCGCCCCGCCCCCCCCCCCGCCCCCCCCCCCCCGCCCCTAATGCAGCTCACCCTGACGCCGGCCCTGTCGGGCTGCGCCTCCATGTTCCACACGTACAGGTGCGGCGCGTCGGTGTGCGTGACCAGCACATGCGGGTGCTGCGGCACCTCGCGGATGCGGTTCACCTCCCCGGGGTGGATCACAGTCTTCACGGGCTTGCTGACGTAGGGGCTCCTGCTGTGCTCTGCAAGCGCGGGGGGCGGCAAGCGAGAGGGAGGGGCCAGGGTGGAGGCGTCGTGTACTGGCGCAGCGGCTGCCTGCACTGGCGAGCGTGAGGCATGGCGGATTGTGGGGGCGCCTTAACAGACTTCCACGCCCACGCAGGCGCCCACGCTGCAGCCAGTTCCCCTGCACCCACTCCCACCCTCCCACCACACCCCCAATCCCCCCGCGCTCACCCGAAAATGCGAGCAGGTGGTCGGCGGTGGCGGTGCGGGGGCGGGCCAGGTCCACATCCACCGCCATGAGCAGGTTGGGCACCGACCCATCCGTCTGCTCGGACAGGTAGGCGCGCTGGCGGCAGCGCTTGGGGCCCTCGTTGAGCACCGGGCCCCAGCGCACAGCAAGGGAGGGCCAGGGCAGCGCGTGGCTGGCCATCAGGTCGTACCTGCAGGGGGGGACGGGTAGGGGGTGGGTGGGGAGGGGCCGCGGGCGGAGTACAGAGCAGCAGTGAGCGCCAAAGCTGGGTGCGGTGGCCACTGTTCGAACCCAGCTTGGAACCAATGGTGCACTGCCGCGCGGAAACTGTTCAAAGGCGGGTGCAGGCGAGAGCGGGGCCGCCAGCCAAGGTGTCTGGGGAGCGCCCGGGCGTGTGCGTGGCAGAGCGTTGGCGCCGGGCCCGTCACAACAAACCCAGGCTCACAGGTAGGGAACCATGCGCTTCCAGGCCTGGTGCGTGGCATCCTGTGGCTGCCCAGCGCTTGCAGCCATGGCTGCGCCGGCGGGTGTGCTGCCACAGGGCTCTGCTCTTGGCCAGCAGGGATATGCGGCTCAGCTCATTGGCTCCATATGAATGCACAGCAGTCGTCGACGGACGAGAAGGGGGTGCAGGCTCACGGCTGCAGCATGCCGGCAGCTTGGCAGACGGTAGCGCAGGCCAAACCCGGGTTGGCTGCTCTCTGGGGATGCAGCGCGTATGCAAAGCAGGAGTAATGAATCAGACCTTGTGTTGCCGGCAGACACAGTCATGTGCTGAGGCGGGGGCTCGCAGCACGCTACACATCTCGCGGCTCCGCGCCGCACTCGCCCTCTTCATCAACTGTGGAGTCGCGAGGACAAGGTGGACACGCTCTCACTCTTCTACAGTCCCACCCAAGCGGCCTTTCCGACGCTGGGGCTTTTTTCTGAGCCATGGCCGCGGCCTCCAGCTCCGGCCGGCTGACTCATGCGGTCTGCACGACCCAAGGGCCACGGCCCTTCCGCCAGAGTGAGCACACGGAATCGCGTGGCTGGGCGTCGGAGCAAGGCAGCGCTTGGGGGCCCTGGGGGCGGCCCCCGTCGCCCTTTGGGTCGTTCTAAGGTTGCAACCGGCAATGGGGCCGATTGGAGTTCCTTGCAGCGCCGCACAGCCGGTCCAGAGGCGGCCGAAGCTGGCCGTGGCACACCTTGCTCTGGTGCCTGCCTCTTGCCGCCTGGGAACGCTCGGTCGCCCCTGCTGGGCCGCCGAGCCGGCTTCGAGCCACCCGCTGCAGTGGCCAACCGTGCGAGTGAGCGCGCGGCGGCGCTGCCCCTTCCCCGCCTGCAGGCTGCCCACGTCAGCGACTTCCGACTGCCTCGCGCGCCATCCGCGCTGGGGAGTTGGAGGAGGAGTTCAAGAAGCGGGCCATGAGCCTGTTCGGCGACAGCAGCAGCGGCGGCCTGAGCCAGGAGCGCTTGAAGGTGGGGGCAGATACCAGCGCCGAATATCTGCCGAATGGGCAGCTTCGGCACTGCGCGGCAAAGTAAGACGCCGGCCCTGAACCTTGCCCCACCTGACCCTCTTTCTGTGCAGGAGCTGAACGCCTCGCGCCTGGGCGGCGCGGCCGGCGACCTCTCCATCAGGGGCCAGGGCCAGCCCGACCCCGCGGCGCAGCACCCGCAGCAGGGCGGCCTGCAGCCGCCGCACCCCGACACCAGCAGCCAGCAGCGCGCCGAGGACCCCGCTGGCGCCTTCTCCGCGCAGCTGCCGCTCAGCCACGAGCCGTACCACCCGCTCGAGTTCTACCCCACCTCCCAGTTTGAGCTGGACTGGGGCGCCCCCGGGGCGGGCGCCGAGCCCTGGCTGGGACCCGGCGCGACCGCGGGCGACCGCTCGCGCTGCTTCGTCATCCTGTTTGGCGTGGGCCGCGCCGAGACGGAAGGCATCTACTCGCTGCGCGCCTTGGCCAAGGTGGGGGCCGCATGCTGGTGGGTGGAAGGCCGCGCACCCACGCGCAACCGGTGCTGCCAGCTGTGTCGGCAGCTTCAGGCGGGCTGGCGGGGGAGCCCAGCGCCGCAGTGCCCCAGGTGCCCCCGTGCCACCCCAGCTGTGCATCCCGCCTGGCTCCTCAAGCGGTCGTTCTAACCAGCGGGTTGCGCCCCTCCCCGCCGCTGCAGGATGACGGCATGCCCGTCGACACGATTGTGGCGTTTGAGAAGGAGGACGACGCGCAGCGGTGAGCGGGGCGTTCTTGCCCGGGAAGAGGGCGTGCGCTTGTGCGCATGCGCGCTTGAGGAGGAGCAGAACCGGCAGCAGAGCCAGCAACTGGCCGTCCAGAAGAAGGCCGGGGCGGGAGGGGTGGGGCGCGTCCTCTGCCCAGCATCTGCTGCGCGCTGCTTTTGCCCCCCCCCCCCCCCCCAACTTACCACCACCACCCGCCCCCCACCCCCCACCCCCGCAGCTACTCCACGCTGCTGGAGGCCACCATGGAGCACCAGCCCACGGTGTGGCCCATCGAGTGGGGCGACCTGCTCGAGTTCTGCAACTCGTCCGGCTACCGCTGCCGCCTGGAGCCCGCCGGCTCGCTGCTCATCCCCCCCGACTACAACGTCAGCATGACCGACTGGGAGAAGTGCCTCAAGCTGCGGCGCGACGACATCAACGTGACGGGGGAGCAGGAGGTGGCGCCGGCGCCGGCGCCGGCGGCGATGCGCGGCCTGGCGCTCGACAACGTCGCCCGCTGGGCGTGGGCGCCCGAGGACCTGCCCCAGAGTGAGGCCCTGCGCTGCCCTCAACCAGGGCAGCAGCACGGTGCGGCTTGGCAGCGTGGCGGCAGCAAGTGGCGGCGTCAGTGCGTGTCCTGCCTGCTGGTTGCCGGCGCGGCGGGCTCGGGCAGTGCGCGCACGCTGCCAGGCGGCATGTGCACCCTCTGCCGACAGCTGCCTGCCCCCCCTGCTGCTCTGCTGCCCTGCTTGCAGCCCGCAAAGTGCGGCCCACCCACCCACTCCTGCTGGTGCCCCCGCCCTGCCTTGCAGACGAGGAGGAGATGGCGGCGGCGGAGCTCAATGCCAGGCTGGATGCCCAGCTGCGCGACCCGTCTGAGCTGGACAGGCTGCGCCGCCACCTTGAGCAGCTGCTGCCGCACGACTGATGCGGCCCGACGCTTGGCTGCAGCCCTGTGGCGGAACCGCCTGCTTTGGCGCAGCACCGTCGTCCGCAGCGCAGCTGCACCCTCCCATGGCCACTACCCACCTTCTTCCCCTGCAATGTGGCACCAGCCTTGGCGGCAGGCGTGGTGCACAGCTGTTCCGACAGGTTCTGGCGGCAGCCAGCAACCGCCGCAGCTGCTCGCCCCGCCCGCCAATCTGCACATTGACCCATTTGAACGAGAATGGCGCGACCTCCGCCCTTCGCCCGGCCTTGAGCGCAACCCAGGTCCACTCTGCGACCACCCAGCCCCAAGTTTTGAGCCCGCGCATGCGCCGCTGGTGACGCCGCCCCATCCCCTTGCAAGGGCCGCCCTCACAGATTGCGGAGACCCGGACCCCCACCCTGCCCCTTTTGTTCCGTCCCAGTCTGGCCCCCACCCACCGTCCAACCTCCCCTTCCTCTCCATCTGTTTTTGAACAAATGCCATTTTTCTCGTCAGCGCAAGTTCATTCGGCTGCACCCCCGGCCACCAAGCCTTTTCACCGCGGGGCGCACGCCATGGCGCACGCGCCCCTCATTTGCTAGCCTGCTCTGGGCATTTCTGGGCTCTTTGCCTTCCCCGTCTGGCGCTGCCCTCCTCTTGCAGCTGCTCAACCTGCTCTAGGTACTGCTCTCCCGAAGGAATCCCGTCGTCTCTTCCCTGTTCCCAGCCTGCGCCCGCACGCTGCCCCTAGCGCCGCACTGTGTGAGTCGTTGCAGTCGCTTGCCAGCACCAGTCCAGATGCGGTTAATCTACTGCCGCAAGATGCCAACTACTCTCGCTGTATCTCCAACCTTTTGCTTATGTCTGACCACAAACGCTGCCAGCCCTGGCGCTTGCTTCCCTCCCACACCTGCACCAGGAGTCGCTGATGACCGACACCCGCCGTCTGTCCCCTGTAAACTCTTACCCCTGTTCACCTGCCAATCTGGTCATCACAGCCTCACGTGTTCTGTTGTGCAAGTCTGATGTCGTGCAAGTCGAAAAGTTACAGGGGGGGAGTGCACAGGAGGGGAGGGCTGGACAGGAATGACCAGGGCACTGCAGAGGTATGGGGCGGCAGCATGCGGCGCGCTGGCGCAAGAATGGCGAGACTTTGTCAATCGCGGTTAGCCATGCGCACAGCTGCTGGAGTGCTCCCTGCCCCTGTCGTGTCCAGCTCCTACGCATACAGGTCGTCATCGTCGTCTGCCGCGGCAGCTGAGGCAAAAGCACCAGCTGCGGCAGCGGGGGCCGCGCCCGCGCCGGCCGCGACGGGAGCGGCACCGCCCGCCTGGTCGGGGAAGCGGAACTCGCTGCCAAAGCCGCGGGACTGCGCACAGGGGGCCAGGGAGGCAGCACCCAGTGGTCTTGTCAGGGCGATGCTGGCCGGCCAGCGGCTGGCGACACACTCTCAAGGGAGGCGAGGGTGGCTGGTGGCAGCTGGTAGAAGCCACTGAGTGCGGGCGCATCAAGCGGCAGCGGTGCGCAGGCTTGGCAGTTGTGCACGCCAGCACAGCCATTCCCAGTAGATTCAGCAAGGAGCACTGCTGGCAGCCAGGCCAGGCCCTCGGCCACAAAGAGGCCTGCTGCACCGCCCAGGGCCGGAAGCCGGCCTTCCACAGTGGCCTGGCCAGCGCGCCCACCGCCAACATGCGAGCTCGCCCACCTGCTGCAGCGTCTGCGCAAACGCCTGGTACTTGCGGATGTCGGCGTCGGACACAGACCGCCGCGCAAACTTCATGCTCTCCTCAAAGTGCGCCTTGGTGATGCAGGGCACTGCGGGGTGGGGAGGTGGGCGGGGGCGGCGGGCGGACAGCAGCCGGTCAGTCGCCGTAAGCCGATGGGGCACTGAGGTGCGAGGTGCTGAAGCAGGGGCGGGATAGAGCACGGGCGGATGGTTGGGAGTGAGGAACAGGGCGGAGAGCAGCGGGGGGTTGGCCACGGCGCACAGCCTGCAGGAGGTGCAGCCCGCAGCAGGGCTGCCGCTGCATGCGCAGCCCCACCTCACCCGGGTCTGTGTCGTCCTCGTCCATGAGGTCGGGGTTCTCCTGCTTGCGCCGGTTGCGCTCAATGTCCTGCGGGGCGGGGCGGGGCCAGCGGGGGGGTGGAGCGGCATGTTGACCGCAGCCGGCGGGGGCGGTTGGTTGCTGGCAACCTGCACCACGCGGCCGCGCCAGGGCCCAGGGCGGCCGCCGTGCCGGCTGCGGGCAGCCCGCGGGCGCCTGCGCCCGGGCCCCACCTTCTCGATGGACTCGCGGATGGCGTACTTGACGGCGCGCTGGCAGATCTCGGTGATGTCGGCGCCGGAGAAGCCCTGGGTGACCTGCGGGGCAGAGGCCGGGGGCGGGGGAAACAAGCCTGGTGGCGGGTGAGGCGCGGGTTGGGCCTTGGGGAGCAGGTGGCCAGTGCGTGCGGCCCGCCCGGGTCTGGTGCATGGCGCTTTGGCATCGGTACGGCAGCATGCTGTGTGGGCGGGGGGGCAGCAGGGGGGTGCGCCTCGCCTTGGAGAGCAGGTCGAGGTCGACGTCGGGCGCCACCGGCGACTTGCGAAGCGCCGACTTGAAGATCGACTTGCGGGAGCCCTCGTCTGCTCGGATGGGGGTGGGGGTGGGGGTGGGAGGGGGGCGTTGGCGTCCAGCAGCCGGCGTGGACCGGCTGCAGGCAGCACTGGCCGTGGTGCGGCAGCCCGGGAGGGTGCGCTGCATGGCGCCCGCTGCCCTGCATCTGAGCAGGCGGCGCAGCGCCCGGCACCCTGCCTACCTGGCAGCGGGATGTAGATGAGCTGGTCCAGGCGGCCGGGACGCATCAGAGCGGGGTCGATGATGTCGGGCCTTCGGGGCATCAACAGGAGGAAAATGGGGAGGTGCGTGGGGCATGCTGGGGAGGGCGCCTCATGGGGGGGCCAAGCGCAAGCAAAGCACGCGCCCGCCTGCAGACTCGCATACTCCCAGCGGCGGGGCGCGGATCTTTCAGGGGATACACTTGACGACATGATGCAAGAGCACATGGCCGGCACTGCAGCGCCGGCTGCCGCTGGTTCGACATTCTTTCCACCGCCCCCGCCCTGGCCCCTGCCACCCACGCCCCCCCGGGCCCACCTGTTGGTGGCTCCGATGATGAACACCGTCTTCTTGGCGTTCATGCCGTCCATCTCGGTCAGCAGCTGGTTGAGCACGCGGTCGGCCGCGCCGCCGGCGTCGCCGCTGCTGGAGCCGCGCTGCACCGCAATCGAGTCCAGCTCGTCGAAGAAGAGCACGCAGGGCGCAGACTGGCGGGCCTGCGGCGGGGCGGGAGGAGGGTGGGGGAATGCTGAAGCGACGCACTTTGCGGCACAATCTGTGCACAGCAGGCAGGCCGGCGAGCCTGCCAGGGGCAGCTGTCAGCAGGGTCTTGGGCCACGCCGGGCCTGCAGTGGGCCTGCCACAGCGGCAGGCATGGTGCGGACGGGGCAGCTGCACTGCCGCCGTGGCCAAGCTCGGCACCTGGGACCCCGTGCTGCCCACTCGCCTTGTCGAAGATCTCGCGCACGTTGGCCTCCGACTCTCCAAACCACATGGTCAGGAGCTCCGGCCCCTTGACGGAGATGAAGTTGGCCTGGCATTCGTTGGCAATGGCCTTGGCCAGCAGCGTCTTGCCGCAACCTGCCAGGGGCGGGCGCACAGCGTAGGGACAGGCGCTGAGCAGCGGCGCTGGTCCTTGCTACGCCAGAGAGCACATCCGCAGGGCTGCACACCCGCACCAGAGACGGCGGCTCTGTGCGCAAGCGAAGCACTCCCTGGCAGCGCCCCCGCTCACCGGGTGGGCCGTAGAAGAGCACACCCTTGGATGGCGCCATGCCGTACTTCTCGAACTTCTCCGGGTGCTCCACCGGGTACTGCAGGGCAGGGCAGGGAGGTGGGGAGTTGTGGTGACTAAGTGTACAAAACGTATGCGCGACTGGCCAAAGGCCCCCACCCATGACTCCCCCCCACCCGCCCCCTACCCACCCACCTGCACCGTCTCCTGCAGCTCGCGCTTGACGTTCTCCAGGCCGCCGATGTCGTCCCACGTGATGTTGGGCACCTCCACCACCGTCTCGCGCAGCGCCGAGGGGTTGGACAGGCCCAGCGCCGTCTTGAAGTGGTCCATGGTCACGGCCATGGAGTTGAGCACCTCTGCGGCAGGGGCGAGGGGCGGGGGGGGGTCGCAGCCACTTGGTGCCTGGACGGGCTGATGCAGGTGCACTGACGGCGCATGTGCCCACCCCCAGGCAGCAAGGAGCAAGATGCAGGACCATCGCAAGCAGGAGTCAGTCCAACTGGCAACACCTCCCTGCCCGAGCTAGGCCTGGAAAGCAGGGCATGGCCACAGCTGGCCGGCGGCGCGTGCCTGCGTCGATGGACTCGTCCTCCAGGTCGATCACGTCCATCTTCTCGCGGATGCACTGCGGGCAGGGGGCGGCCGGGGGGCAGCAGGATCGTGGGAGCCGGGCCCGGGATCCTGGTGCTCTCCTGGGGCAGACCCTTCCAACACCGGCATCTCAAGTCTACCTTCACACCATGCCCCTCGGCCAGGGCAGCGCCATCCCCCCTGCCAGCCGCGCAGGCCCGCTTTCCCCGTGCCGCACAGAAGGGCGCCCCCCGCCTGCCCCCCTCCCCCAGCCGCCCCCACCTGCAGCGCCGCCTCTGTGCACAGCGCCGCCAGGTCTGCGCCCACGTAGCCGTGTGTGTCGCGCGAGATGGCCTCCAGGTCCACATCATCGTCCAGCTTCATGTTGCGGGTGTGGATGCGCAGCACCTCCAGCCGGCCAATCTGCGTGTGCGTGGGGC
>KQ482061.1:991113-1003892 GCA_001430745.1 Auxenochlorella pyrenoidosa | reverse complement strand
TCCAAGAAAAACGAAGGCAGCTTTCATGCCATGCTGTTTGAGGAGCAACCCTGCGCTGTGAGAGCCCAGCAGAACAGAGGGAAGCAACCCTGGATGGGCAGAGGGGCCGCCTCACCTCATCAGGCACGCCGATGTCGATCTCGCGGTCAAAGCGGCCAAAGCGGCGCAGCGCCGGATCAATCGAGTTGGGCCGGTTGGTGGCGCCCATCACCTGTCATGAACAGGGGAGCATGCAGGCAGGCCCGTCAGCAATCCATGCCCCGACATGTGGGGCAGGCAGCAGGCTGGCCAGCAGCCAGGATTCAAGCAGACGGGCAGGCCTGCAGGCAGCGAGCCGACCCAAGCCATTTGCGCGGTCGGGCTGACGCCACTCACAATCACGTGGCTGCGCGACTTCAGGCCGTCCATGAGGGTCAGCAGCTGCGACACGATGCGGCGCTCCACCTCACCCTGCAGGCAGCAGGAGCGGTGGGTGAATCCCGTGCTGCAGCCTGCTGCAGAGCGCTGCCAGCACCAGGCCTGCGTCTTGCACCTCCCTTGCACTGCTGCAGCACCTGACAACGTCAGCCACACGCCCAGTCACACGCCCAGCAGCGCACAGCCTCCCTCCCCCGCGGTCGAAGCCTTTGCTCCACCACCCAGGTGGCGGCTGCACCCGCCTGCGTCTTCTCGCGCTTGGGCGCGATCGAGTCGATCTCGTCGATGAAGATGATGGCCGGCGCGTTCTTCTCGGCCTCCTCAAACGCCTTGCGCAGGTTGGACTCGGACTCGCCCGCCAGCTTGGACATGATCTCGGGGCCGTTGATGAGGAAGAAGAAGGCGCCGGTCTCGTTGGCCACCGCCCTGCAGGATCGAGTTGGGGGGCAAGGAGGGGGAGGACTTCATGAGGGGTGTGGCAGGGGGAGGCCAGAGAGGGGGGGCTGGGGGGCTTGGCCTGAACGTGTCCATGGCCCGCAGGCTGTTCAGGTGGAAGCGCCGAGATGCAAGTGCAGAGCCAGGGCCTGCCAACCAGGAAGGGCCTCAGCGGTACTGTTGGCGCACAGCCTCAACACAGCCTGTACGGACAGCACCCCGAAAGCAGCTGCAGCCGTCCGCGCCCAATGCAGCGGCCATGGAGCGCGCCCAGCATCCAGCAGCTGCGGCCCCCACCTGGCGATCAGGGTCTTGCCGGAGCCGGGCGGGCCGTACAGCAGGATGCCCTTGGGCGGCTTCACGCCGATGGTCTTGAACAGCTGGGGGTGGCGCAGCGGCAGCTCCACCAGCTCGCGGATCTGGGCCATCTGCTTGCGCACGCCGCCCACGTCGTCGTAGCCCACCTGCTCGCGCAGCCAAGGAGCAGCAACAGCAGGGTGGAGCTCGGATTCATGCCACATGCCTGCCCGCGCTGGAAAATTGTGTCACAGCAGGCCTATGGGGTGAGCTGCGCAAGAGCGGGGCGAGCCGTGCCAGCGCCTCCTGCGCCGCCAATGCCCTGCTTTTGGCTCCTGCCCTTCCACCACACCATCTCTATTTCCGTTCCCAACGCAACGAGTGGCGCAGCCCACTACACATCCCCACGACCGCTGGGCAGCAGCCCATCCCACCTCATCCAGCCGCTCCTCGTCCTCCCGCCGAATCGGCTCGCCCTCGCAGTAAATCTCGGTGTCGGGGGCCACAATGCAGTACTCCTGCGGGTCGGTCTCCACCACCTGAGCAGGGGGAGGGGGCGCATCGAGGAGGGTCAGGATCAAGGGCAGGCAACCCTGTGCGCCTCAGGCCTGGAGGAGAGCGCAGGTGGCGCCAGCAGCTGCGGTGCAACCCTTCTGGGTGCTCCACTGCCGCCAGCAGGTACACCCCAGGCGCAGCCCAAACCTTGCGAGGCATGGCCGGCGATCACCGCCGGAGCAGGACCATGCTCTAGCCTGTTCTCCCCAGGCCCCCGAACCCCCGCTGCCCCTCACCTTGAACTCCACAGTGCGCATGCCGCCGCGCACCAGGAAAGTGTCTCCCTGCAGCACAGAGGGGCCCAACGACACCAGGGTGGCTGAGAAAACTAAACACACGGGCAGGGTGGAGGTGCACACCACTGCATCGCTGCCGCAATCCTGTTGCACACCGCCCAGCACCCGCCCCAACAGCGCTGCAATCGCCAGGTGCGGGGGAGGGCACGCGCCCGAGGTGACGGCGGCCCACCTTGCGCACGGGGCGGTACGCCTCCTGGAAGTATGGCTTCAGGAAGGCGTCAAACAGGTTGCCCGAGATGCCCTCGATTGTGTCCTCAAACGGCAGCACGTGGATGCGCTTGCCGTACTTGACGTCGGGGCACTGGTGCACCGACACAATGTCGCCCAGCCGCACGCGCAGGTTCTTGCGCACCACCTGGAGTGGGGGGTGTGGGTGGGGGCGACGCTATTGGGGATCTGTGCAAGAGCTGGGAGCCAGGCCGCCAGTGCTGCCGCCCGGTTGTATGCGCAGGCGCACGCGGCCAGCGAGCTCGGCCAGCTGCTGCACAGTGGATGGCAGCAAGTCCTAGGACACACATCCAACACGGCACAGCAGCCAGCCCCCACCTTGTTCATGCGAATCTTGGCCTCCTCCACAGTGTCGTCTGCCAGCACGATGCACACCGTGTCCTTGCGCTTCTTGCCCTGCAGCGGTGTGAGGGTGGGGCGGGGCAGCGGCAACTAGTTGGCAAAGCACCCAGGCAGCACCGTAGGCGGCAGCAGAGCCAGGATAACTGCACGCAGAGTCCACCAACGGAAGCACATCCAAACACTCGCCACCAGGTGAGACCCAAGCAGCCACGCAGCAGCAGCGCAGCGGGCGTGCCTTGAGCAGCACAGTGTCGCCGCGAAACAGCTCCAACGTCTCCATGGTCTTTGGGTGCAGGGTGACCACCGAGTTGTCATCCTGGTTCACCGCATCGTCCACCACCAGCCGGTTGGGCGACTTCTTGCGCTCCTGCAGGGCGAACAGCGGGGGGGCTTCTAGCGTGCAGGCGAGGGCAGGTGGCGGCGGCGGGGGCGGGCGCCAGCGCCCTGTCCTGCCCTCCGGCATTCCGCCACCTGAACAGAGCCGCCTCATTGGCAATGCCGTGCAGATCGAGCATTGCTGCAGGCTGCCTGGCACCCAGGCAGAGCCACAAAGAAGTCCCGGTCAGGGCACGCACTAGGATGGCAGTAGAGAAGTCCTTCTTGCTGCATCAGGAGGGCAAGTGTGGTGCAGGTGTCAGGGAACGGGCCAGAAGGCAGTCAGCGCACAAGCTCGAGTGATCGAGTGAGCCCGCTGAGCCCGCTGCAGCCGGCCAGCGCTCACTTGTCGCCGCCAGCAGGGGGCTGGCTGCCGCTGGGAGCGGCGGGATCCGACATCGTTGCCCCTGTCGAGCTGGGAAGGAGCCTGATCGCCTGGAGCCTTCTGAACGAGGCCGAGCCTTCGGCAGCTTGGCTGCGGCGATCGCAGGTGAGCGCAGAAGTGCGGATGCGGAGGTAGGCAGGGCGGCAAAAGGGGGCACCTGAAACGCAGCGCTGTCGGCGGCAGGCACAGCAGAGCAGGATGATGGGCGTCCCAACTGCATTCATTGCTGCACAGCGGACTTTGCTGCTGACAGGAAACACATGGATCTCTATAATTCAGGACCTTTCTGTGTGCACATTTGCGATGCTCGACGGTGCTGCCTCCTCTGCTGGCAATCAAGGCGTGCACGCCTCGTGCAACCGGAACCGCCATCTACTGGTTACAGCAAGGTATTGAATGCAGCGACAGTCCCATGGAAAAGCAGGCTCGTTCAAGCAGAGGAACAGGGGAGGCATTGAAGGGACACGGGGGTAGGGGCCGTTTCCGGCCGGCAGGGGAACAGGCAGTCGCAGCACAGTGGGAGAGCGTGGCGAGGAGCAGGGGAGGCAGGGGAGCAAGTCGGGAGCGGGCGTCAAGAGGAAACATCAGTAGGGTCCTGGCAGTGCGGTTGGCTGCACCCGGGTATCATCGTGTGGGGCGGGGCCCCTTGCGTACGTTCATTGGCTGGGCTGCGGCTGCGCCAGCAGAGCCGCCTCGGCGCGTGCTCACATGAGCAGCGCGGACTCGCAGATGAGGCGGGTGACGACGTAGGGGTCCAGGTTGGAGGCGGGGCGGCGGTCCTCGTAGTAGCCGCACTTCTCCACCGGCACCATGCGGCCCACGCGGATGGAGCAACCGCGGTTGGCCACGCCCCAAGAGAAGTCGTGGATGCTGCTGGTCTCGTGCTTGCCTGCGGGGCGGGTGGGTGCAAGCAGGGTGCAGGACGGTGGGCAACCCAGCATGGGGCAGAATCTGAATGCACCAAGCAGCGACCCGCGCAACCTTGCGTCCCATCCTGCCGGCCAAGCGCTCACCAGTCAGGCGGCGCTCGTTGCCCTCGCCGTAGGCTGCGATGTGCACGGCGTGCCGCTTCTCCAGCTTGGCAATCTGGTCCTGGATCGCCTGCAGGGAGGGGGGCACGCGCAAGGCGCCCACACATCAGCAGGCAGAGCAACCAGCAAAGTAAAATAGCTTTCATCGCAGGCTGAGGCATGCCGGGCTGCTGGAGGTCTGGGCTGTGCGCCCAGCCTGTGTTCCCACCTGCCAGCCGGTCTCAGCCTGGCGCGTGGACTTGGAGGAGAAGTTGGTGTGGCCGCCAGCGCCGTTCCAGTCGCCGGGGATGGGCTTGGGGTCAATGGTCACCTCCACGTTGTACAGCTCTGCGAGGGAGGGGCGGGGGTAAGCGGTATACCGGTCAAGAGATGCCTTCCGCGAGGGGAGATTAAAGAGCCTGAGCTTAGTGGTGGCAGGATGAGGCCTGCTGAGCTGGCCACGCCGTTCCGGGCGCGAAGAGTGCCCGGCGTTGCCTTGCTCACCGGCCAGGCGGTACAGGATGTAGCGAGACATCCACAGGTCATCGCCCATGGAGATGCCGGTGCAGGGGCCCACCTGCACGAGCCACAACGAGGGAATGGTCGCGGCAGTGCGGGCAGGCGGGATGCTGCCGAGGCACAGGCACAGCGTGGGCCAGCAGCCCAGGTCGTGCTGCCGTGCAGAGCTAGAGACAGAGATGCGGCACAGAGCAGGCAGGGAGAGCTGTGTTGTCCTCTCGAGATGCCTGACATAAGGTTTTCCCTGCCTGCCGCCCAGCCCGCAGCAGCCCGGCCCAGGCACCTGGTACTCCCACTGCGCGGGCATGACCTCCGCGTTCACGCCGCTGATGTTGATGCCCGCGTACATGCAGGCCTTGAGGTGGCTCTCCACAATCTCACGGCCAATGGCGGCGCCCGCGCCAGCTGCAGCGGAGAGATGAGCGCGGGGGGACAGCAATGAGTGGGCAGACCGCGCAGGCAGGTGGCAAGCATGAATCGCTGCGTTTGTGCAGCAGCCAGGGCGCAGCATCCCCGAGCAGTAGCAGCCAGGGCCTGGGGCTGTGCCCACCGGAGCAGTAGTAGGGGCCCTGGGGGCCGGGGTAGCCGTTGGTGGGCCAGCCCAGCGGCCACTTGGTGCGCGCGTTCAGCAGGGTGTACTCCTGCTCGATGCCAAACCACGGCTCCTCGTCCTTGCACTTCTCCATCACCTGGAACAGGGCGGATGGGGGAATGCAGGGTCAGGATGGGTGGGAGCGGAGGTTGGGGGGGGGTGGGGGGGGGGGGCAGGCAGGGTGTGAGGATGGGGCAGGCAGGGTGTGACAAGCGGGCGGCACGGGCTGCATGCCAGCAGCGGGGGCGGCGCACCTCGGCGCAGGCGGCACGGGTGTTGGTGGGGATGGGCTTGAGCGCGGTCACGGTGCCGTCGGGCAGCACGCGGGGGGGCTCGTACGCGTCGCACCTGGCGGGGGGGACGAGATGAAGGGGTTTTTAGCATGGGCTTGAACAGTCGGCAAGCTGGCCAGCACGCGCCGGTGACCAGGCGCTGGGCGCGGCTGGCGGGCGGGCCGCTCACATGACCAGGATGTTGTCGCCGCCACGGAAGGGGTCGCGGTAGATGGCGCGCGGCACCAGGTACACCTCGGAGTCGTCGCCCGGGGCCTGCACACAGCGACGAGCGCGGAAAGCTCGGTGATGGCGCAGTGGCAAACACCGTTTGGCAACGGCGCTTCCGGCTTGAACGAGGGAACCTGAGTGGCGCGCAGGGGCAGCTGGCAGGTTTGCAGCCGGGCCGGCAGCTTGTGCACGGGCAGCCGAGTGGGCCACCCTGGTGCTCCCGCCCCCCCCCACCTGGCCGGTGGAGGAGCCATCGTAGTTCCACATGGGCAGCTCAGAGGGGCTCTTGGGCACCTTGGCCAGCACCCGGGTCTTGGAGCGCACTGCAATAGGGGCGGGGGCAGCGCATGGGGAGCAGGCAGGGGGAATGGATGAGCATGGGATCTAGGGCCGGAGACAAGCGCGGGGGCCAGCGAAACGTGCAGAACGCAGGACACCCCCCAGGTGGGTGCTGAGGATGTACGAGCGGGGTGCAGTAACTCCCCCGAGACTCACTGTCTTGTCCGGTGCCGCCAATCCACACATACCTGCAAGGGGATCAAACAGAGAGGGCAGCGCCGCAGTCAGTGGGTGCAGCGTGCGCACTGGCTCGGGGGTCGGAAGGGTGTTGCTGGGGTGCGGAGACCGCATGAGCGTGCGCATGGCTCTGTGGCTGTCTCCTGCTGCGTGGCTGAGCCCAGATGCTGGTTGCTGCGCTCATTTGGCTGCAGTACGCCGCAGGCGCTGGCGCCCGGGACAGCGCCGACAGGCAGCGGCGCTGGCGGGAGCGGCGGCAGTGGGGCTGGCGGTTGCTTCAACCTGACGATCGGCCGTGCTGCAACTCATCCACACGCCCGTATGAAGGGCAGGCGGCGGGAACAACGACCGCAGAACAAGGATCAGGTCTAGGGTCCACGCCATGCCCTAGCCGGGGTTTCTGGCAGCGCAGGCAGCTCTTGCCGCGATCCGGGGGGCTTTCCTGGCTCTACTGGTGTGACGGCTGCCTGTAAGGCGGCCTGGGCGGCCCTTGGCCAGCCGCGGGATGCAGGGCAGTTGCCCAGGGTTGTATCAAAACTCACTCGGCGGCAATCTTGCCGGCCTGGTCAAGGCCAGCGAAGCGGTTGTCCCACAGCGAGCCGTCCAGCAGCTGCTCCTCCTTGCCGGTGGTGCCGAAGCACGGCGGGAGGGTGTAGGGCTCCGCCATTGCAGTGGTTTGTGCGGGGGGGGAGGCCGGGTGGGCAGAGGAAGTCGATCGACAACCGAAGGTGCCGCTGGTGGCCCGCAATCTCCACATGTCCCACATGGGCCCCTTGCGCTGAGCGCGCTGCGCCGCCAGCCCACCCACAGGCCCACCCTGTGCCAGACCCCAGTCATTGGCCTGTGCGTTGTGTACACTTGCACTTGTTGTGGCACGGATCTGAAAGCGGTGGCAGACGCCTTGCAGACTGCTGGGCACTGCTGCCGGCCCCCGCAGGGTGGTCCGGGCTGCGTTGAGTCACCTCCCCCAGCTGCCCCCCCGCCACACGCTGTTGTAGGCATGCCGCCCCTGGTAGGAGCTGGGTGCCCAGCATGCTGGTAGGGGCAGGGCCTGCGTCAGACTGCCCCCACTCTGCACCGGGATCTGCACCGGGACCAGCAGGTGCGAGGTGCTGGCCAGCAGCATCCGGCACGCTTCACGGGCTGAGATTTACACGCAAGACAGTCGCATGAGGACCCAGGAGGGCAGACCCTGAGATGCAACCCAAAGCCTGGATGCAGGTGCTGTGCTAATCCCAAACACTTGGTCGTGCACGGGGGCGCTCGCGGTGCCAGCACTGGTGCTGGCAGACTCGAAAGGCACAGAACAGCAGACCCGCGCATGCGCGATGGTGCACCCAGCAACAGCGACATGAGCGGACAGAGGTCCTGCAGGGGCCCACACCACGATGCAGACACCGAGAGCGGGCTGACTGGGCGCCGTGCTCTGGGCGGGCGACCGCCCCTCGAGCCAGGCTAGCCTGGCGCTTGTCAGGCCGAGAGCCACAGGCCTCCCAGCAGGTGGCCCCAGGGCAGGAAGAAAGGCAGCAGCAGAGCGTAGGGAGCGAAGATCGCGCCTGCACAGCACGGTGTGGCGCATACGGGAGTAGGTTTCTGTGCATGGGGGCCGGATAGAGGACATAGCGAGGGCGCACAGAGGGCAAGGGGCAGGCCGTGACGGGCAGGCCTGCCATCCTCCTCAGAGACCGGCGCAACCCTGACCCTTCACCCTTGCTCCCAACACTTCAGGTGTATGGGGGACAACCGCCCCGGCGTACCCATAGTCAGCGCGGGGCGGTCGGCCGGCTGGCGGCGGCGCAACGCTGGCAGCGTGCTGGACAGCGTGAAGATGCTCTTGTACACTACCTGGAACAGCAGCAGCGGGCTGCATGGGCAGGGCATCCCAGGAGCTGTCACCACGGGACAGCCAACAAGTCCACTTCAGCTCCTGGTCCTCATCTGTCAGGGCAGATGGCGACGTCGATTGGGAGGGTGTGACGGGCAGCACTGCCAGGCACCGCACCTGAAGGTGACCGGGGCAGCCAGGCCAGCGAGCGAGAGGAGCGCTGCGGAGGTCCACATGCTGCCCACTGCCACCGCAGCCAGGCGAGGGGTGACGGGCACCCCCCACGAGTCCTCCGCCGCCTTGCGGTCGTCCAGCAGGAGCTGCAGCCCGGCGCGGCCAGCGCCCAGAACGTTGAAACCGTAGAACGTCCGCATCACAAGCAGCGAAGCAGCCGACATTGCTCCTGGCCACTCCCTGCACTCTGGGGTGGAAAGCACATGAGTTGAGTACCTCGACTGAGCAGAGCCATGGCAGGCCTGTAGGGCATCGAGGGGCACGTAGCGGCCGGGCGGCGGTGGACGGGGGCGGCAGGGCAGCTCGTCCAGCCGCTTCCGAAGACCTTGAACCTTGTCCAACAACGTGATTTTGATCCCAATGTGCTAGCAGCTACCCTAAAATGGCGTCGCGGGCGCGTGACCGCGTGGCGACAGGCAGCCCCAGCGCTTCCGAGCGTGACAGACTAACCTTTATGTGTGTATGGCACTGGAGTTGCGAAGATCCACGCGATCGACATTCTGCCGCAGTTTCCGCAGTTGCCGCAGGCACCGCTGTGCTGCGCCACGGCGAGTCGTGCTGGCATGCCCATGCCCTGGTTGAGCAAGCAGGGTGACATGTACCCTCCATCGCACTGGTTTAGGTACAATTTGAACCCCTGCAGTCATGGGTGCAACCTCGGTTCATACCAGCCGGTGGTTGAAGTCCCGTGCCGTCAGGTAGGAAGATGGGGAGAATGCCAGACACTGGCTTCCGATATTCAACCATCGCCACGAGGACTCCGGCACGTTATACAGGCGTAATGCTGCTCGGATGCAGCTGTTCAGTCATAAAGCCGAGTAGAATGCATCTTCATTCAGCTGCCTCAAACTGCGTCAGTGCAAACGACAAGCGAGCTGCCATGCCTGGGTGCAGTGAGTGTTCAAGAACAGCGTGTTGGTTTTCTTTCCAATTATCCGAACGAATGATGTGGCACGTAATTCATAGAATTCTCAGAGTCAGTGATAATAAAGATGGGCAGCATGGTGATCATCTGTTTCTGTTCAGCAGTTTGCGGCACCGCCCAGCGCACGCAGCAGAGGCTCATCCAGCGAGGGGAGACGTGCATTGACAGAGTGTGCAGTGGTTTCTGCATCAAAGAGTTCTTGTGTCTTGCAGAGTGCAAGCAGCAACGTCTGCAAGCGCACCGCCAAGAGCCCTTGCCGACAGCGGTGCAGTCTCGAGCTGCTCCCGGCATGCTGGCAGCTGCTAGACATGCGCTCAGGCGCGGTCTGGCAGCTGATGGACTCGGCAGGGCCGCTACAGCAGTGCGAAGTCTGAGTGTGCTGCCGGGAGGCGAGGAGGACGAGCGGGAGGTGCGTTCGGATGGTGTTACAAAACCTGCTGACGGTGTGGTTGAGAGCGATTGCGCTGGATGTGCGAAACACTGAGCCAGCAGCAGGCCTCGCCGCCTGCTGCCGCCTGTCGCCGCACTTGCGTTTGTCAAGCTTTCTTTCGCCCCCCTCGACTCGCCATCGGACGCTGTGCAGTCTCACAGCCGACCCACAACGCCGTGGGTGCGGTCGGTCATCAGCGGAGTGGACCTCATGCGCGACGCGCGGGTGCGTGCAGCTGGCGGCGGCCGGTGCCGCCCCGACCCCCCCCCGCCCCGTGTGACCCGTAGCTGCCTGCCAGCCCCCTGCAGCAGGTTGCTGTGCTGCGCATCCTTACAAATGTCCTCGGCCAGCTGCAGTGGGTCCCTCTCTCGCTTTGCCGTGCCTCAGTGCCCCTGCTGGCGTGCGCCCGGCGAATGCAGTACAACAAGGGCCTGGCCTTCAGCCAGCTGGAGCGGGACAGGCTGTACCTGCGGGGCCTGCTGCCCCCTGCGGTGCTCTCCCAGGAGGTCCAGGCGGAGAGGGTGCTGACCAACATCCGCAGGTGTGCGTGTGCCTGGGGCGGGTGGTGGGGTGGGGTGGGGGGTGGGGGGTGGGGGGGGCTGACCATGTGTTTTGGCGAATGACTGCTGATCCCAACCGTGGCAGCGCCTCTGCTCTTCCCGACTGCGTGCTGTCTGTGTAGTTGCGCACCACCTCTGCCTCAGCCCCCCCTGCCACCTGGCGCGCTTCTCTTGGCCTGCAGCAAAAGCAACCCCATCGAGAAGCACACCTACCTGATGAGCCTGCAGGAGCGCAACGAGCGCCTCTTCTACTACGTGCTCAGCGAGGTGCGCATCGGGGCCGCCAGAGGCTGGCGCTGCCCCCGCCCTGCACCGTTATGGGCAGCCAGAACCTGCTGTGCGCCGTTGGGCCAGCTGGCTGCACCCAGGCTGGCTGCTGCGCCTGGCCTTGATGCGAGTGCGGCGCAGAGGCTACCTCTCCATTCGTCTCCAGGCCTGGCATGCGGTATGCCGTCGTGATCTGGCAGCGTTGCAGGGCTTGCTCACCTCTTTGCTGACAGGCGGGCCCCCACCCACCCACCCACCCACCCGCCTGCGCCCCGCAGCACATTGAGGAGCTGCTGCCCATCATGCTGCAGCCCACCATTGGGCAGTACTGCCAGGGGTACAGCCTCATGTTCCGCAGGTGGGGCTGCAGGGTGCGGCGACGCATAGCAGGGATGCGCCGTGCGCGGAGCGCAGCAGCATGCGCGCCTGCCGTTGCTCTGCATCGCCCTGCGTCCTGCACTGCACAGCCTGGGGATGGATGCACCAAGGTCGGCACACAGCCTGCGATGAGTGGGTGCTGGCCGGCCTGCCTGCCAGCGGGCAGGAGGTTGCTGCACTGCCGCAGCATGCCGGTGTTCAGACGAGCAGCCGGTGCCGTGTGCCCACGGCCTGAGAGCCCCCAGCCTGCCCTGCGTGCCGATTCCTGCAGCATGCCGCGCGCCATGTACCTCTCCCTGGAGGACAAGGGCTCCATCTTCTCCATCCTGAAGAACTGGCCGGAGCGGCGCATCAAGGCCATCTGCCTCACCGACGGGCAGCGCGTGGGCATCCTGGGGGACCTGGGCGTGCAGGTGGGGCCCCTCTCCCCAGGGCCAGCCTGCCTGCCTGCCGCAAGTTTGGCGCAGCCTGGCGAGGAGGCGGCGCTGCCGTGGCAGTCGGCATGCTCAGCCGGCAGGACCAGCCTCTCTGTCATTCTGCACGCTGCTGGATGCAAGCTGTCCATGACTGCATGGGCGACTGCCCCTCCATGTGACGTGAACTTGCCAACCCCATGCTCCCCATTGTGCCCACCCGCAGGCAATCGGCGTCCCCATCAGCCGGCTGGCGCTGTACACGGCATGCGGCGGCGTGGTGCCATCTGCCTGCATGCCAGTGACCATTGATGCCGGCACCGACAATGAGACGCTGCTGCAGGTGGGGGAGTCCTCCCCTGAGGCTGGGGTACCTGGGCGGCTGCCGCCAGGGGGAAGCTGAGCAGGCGTGCGCCACCCTGACGCGCCGCCTCCGCAGTGAGGCAGGCCTAAGCGCTGCTCCTGGTTGTCTGGTCTGCCATGTCCTGCCCCCAACAGCCGCTCCCCACCCACCCACCCACCCACCCAACCCACACACACCACCCCCCCACCTCCACCCGCCCAGGACCCCATCTACGTGGGCACCAAGCACCGCCGGGTGCGGGGGGACGCCTACTACGAGCTGGTGGATGAGTTCCTGACGGCGGTGCGCCGCCGCTACGGCACCGCCGGTGAGGGCCAGCCCCGGCTGCGGCAGCGGGTGGGGGTGGGTGGGGGTTGGTCCCCGGTTGCCTGGCAGGTGCGGGCCTGCAGCTCAACCGGGCATGCCCCAAATCGCGGCAAACCTTGCATGAGCAGAGGTAGGGGTTGGAGAGAGCACACAAGGGTGGCCTGGCCTGGCAGTGTGTGCTGTGCCAGCCGGGACACACCGTGCGGATGAGTTCAGCCCTTGAGCCCCCACGCTGCCCCCCCCCCCCCCCCCCCCCTCCCCCGCCGTGCCTCCCCACCTCTCAACCCGCAGGACTGGCTGTTCATTGCCCGCAAGCGCATCAGCGGCGTGGAGTATGCCCTGCTGCTGGCCACCTTCGGCCTGGTCATGGCGCTGGGGCTGGAGGCGGGCATCGCGGGCGGCATCCTGCTGGCCGCCCTGCACTTTGCATACAGGTGGGGCCCCGCGGCGCGGCTGTCGCAGCGAGCGCGAGCACAGGAAACACGCATCCAGCGGCCGTGCCATCCGCAGGGTTCTCCACAGGGGTCCCTGGCACAAAAATGGCCGCCTTGCCCGGGCTGCTGGCTGCGTGGCGCGCATGGACGCCGCAAGACCAGCCCCCCCC